>PVLA01003322.1:0-218661 GCA_004027455.1 Hydrochoerus hydrochaeris
GAAGCAGATTCAAAGAGACTACCAGGAAATTAAAAACTCCATTGAAAGCTGGCAAAATGCCTTAAAAGAAACTAGGGATAGACTATCAAAACTTGAAGACAAGTTTGCAATGTGTGATCATGAAAGGAAAGATCTCTTAAAAATAACAAGGAAGAAGGCAGTAACAAACAAAGACTAGAAGATGACAAGAGAATCTACAATTTAAGAATAAGAAATGTGAATGAAGAAGCAGAAATACAAACAGGCGAATTACAAAGGCTATTCATGGAAATTATTAAGGAAAACTTCCCAAGCATGGGAAAAGAAAATGACATTCAGTTATGTGAGGCATACAGAACTCCAGCCACCTACAACCAAAACAGAGCTACACCCAGACATATAATAATCAAGATACCAGAAATTCACTATAAAAAAAGAATATTAAAAGCCATCAGAGAAAAGAAACAGATTACCTATAAAGATAAGCCCATCAAAATCATGGCAGATTTCTCCATACAGACCATCAGATCAAGAAGAGCTTGGAGCCAAGTATTCCAAGCCCTGAAAGAAAATAACCTCCAGCCCAGATTGATGTACCCTGCAAAACTGTCACTAGAAATTAATGGAGAAACAAGATGCTTCCATGACAAAGAGGAACGGGGGAATTTGTGACCACCGATCCAAACCTACAGAGAATACTGAAGGACATTCTAGGGAGAGAAAAAAAATTACCAGGATTTGAGGAACAGTGGCAGAAAGGCCTCAGTGAATGGGCCAGGCAATAGAATGAAGGAGAAAAGTAGACAAAGGCAGAAAAATAGCACAGCAGAAATGAGGCAGAGAAGGATAACTAGAATCTCTAACATAGATGGCCTTGATACACTATATTGTTAATAGTGTACCAGGTTTTAAAACCCACATTACTCACACCACTCTGCTTAGATGTTTTATATTCTGTTCCAGTCATTCTACCTCTACTAGATTTGAGGGCACAGACAGTTATCTTGAAAATTGCAGGACATAATACAGTAATCATCCTTAGTTTCCTATTAACTTAATCTAAAGCTCTGTAAAACCTACACTGTTTTACCATGACTGACCATTATAGAACCTGGTTTGTTAGATCGCTGTTTTGTATTGATAGATTTTATTCAAAGCTGTTATGATTGATAGTATCTAGTCTGAGAGTATATGAAACTGCACTTAAGATGACAAGATTCACTAGAATATCCACTGTGGTTTGATTATTACCTGCTTTTGAAGTTGTGTACTGTCTACAATGTTTTATTTTTACTAATATTGCTATGTACTGCTATATTCAATTATACTGTTATATTCAATTATGCCTGATGATATAGACAATTCTACTGAAGATTATAAGAAACAAAACAGTAATCATTGTAGATCACCTTGTACTGTGGTTTTATATGACTTTTTGGTTTCATGTTTTTATAGGAATTTGTTTTGTTTTGTTTTGCTGTTTTGTTTTTCCCTCTAATACAGAAAGGATAGAAATACAAGTAGAGACTCACGCAGACATAGCTGTTTACACTCTTACTTTTTGAATATTTACTTTGTATACTTTAATTTTGTAACTTTAACTATTTCTAAGAGGACAATATGTAATTTATCAACAAGATTTCTTATTGTTTATCTTTTTTTGAAATTCGGTATTATCTCTACCTTTTACATGCTTTTGCTTCACTTTAAATAAAAAAAATGCATGAATAAATAGGCTGCAGTATAGGCACACAATGGGATGCTATTCAGCAATACAACAAACTATTCATATACTCATAGGGGCGAGTCAAAATACTCAGTATTCCAAATGATCAAAGCTAGCCAGAGAAAAGAGTGCATACTCTGAAATGTCATTGTGATGAAGCTCCTACTGATGAAGAGTACATGATACTGACAGAAAACAGATGTTTGGGGCCAGGGATTTAGCTCAGAGGTACAAGTGCCTGCCTGGCCGGTGCAAGGTCATGAGTTCCATCCACAGTACTAAAAAAAAAAGAAAGAAAGAAAGAAAGCAAAGAAGGAAGGAAGAAAAGAAAATAAAGAAAGAAAAGAAAAGAAGAAAAGGAAAGAAAAGAAAAAAAGAAAAGAAAAGAAAAGAGAAAAGAAAAGAAAAAGAAGGCCTGGGATTTAGCTCAGTGGCATAAAGCACCTGCCTGCCTTTCCAGTTTGCAGTAGTGAGTTCGATTCCTGGTACCCCCACCCAAAAAAAAGAAGGAAAACAGATGACTGGTTGTCTGGGAGGGGGCGGGGACAGCAGTGGCACCGGCAGAGCTGGAAAGACCCCTCTGAACATAACATCGTGAGATGTGGTCACCTCTGATGGCGGAGGCGGCTTCCTGGGAGTTTAATATAAACTCGTCCAAGGGTATGCTTTAGATGTGTGTTTATCGTATACCAATTATATCTTAATTTGTTCCATTATACCTTCAAGATTAAAAGTAGCCAAAAGATGAGGCTGTGGGGAAAAAGGAATGCTTTTCCACTGTCAGTGGGAGTGGAGATCGGTGCAACCAACTGTAGAAATCAGAGTAGAGGTTCCTCAAAAAACTAGGAATAGAGGTCCCATTCGACTCAGCTATTCTCCTTCTGGATATCTTCCCAAAAGAATTAAAAACATCATACCACTTTGATATACGCACATCCATGTCTATAGCAGCACAATTTGTAATAGCCAGATCTTGGAAACAATCCAAGTGCCTATCAAACAAAGAATGCATAAAGAAGTCTGAGATGTTTCTAGCTCAGTGGATGCACCTTGAGACCATACTCTCAAGTGAAGTAAATTGGATACGCATGTGGAAATACTGCATTGTTTCTCTAGTGTGAGAAAAACAAAAGAATAAATAAGGACCAAAATGTACAAAAGATATTGTGAAATATGAAGAAAATGTTCAAATGGGAAGGGAAACTAGGGAGTGGGGAGGGGGAAAGGAAGGAAGGGGAAAAAATTAAGATAATATTGAAAAAGGGAAACAAAGGTTTTGTAAATAGGGAGAGCAAGAGGGGTTGAAGGGAGGATAGGGGAATGGCAAATAAAAGAATTAAATTATATCACATATAAGTACAAACTCCCTGTGATGAATGAGATCATTGTGTATACCTACGCTATAGCAATAAAACCTAATTCATGAAAAGTAGCCAAAAGAATTAATCCCAGTGAAAGCAAGATGTGGGACTTATGTTTTCCTCAGGGTCAAGTGTACTCTAGGCAAACACTGTACAATGAGCTACACCTCTGCTTGCTTTATTCTGAGCCAGAATCTTGCTAGGTTGCCCAGGCTGACTTACAACTATCAGTCTTCCTGCCTCAACCTTCCAAGGTCTGGAAATACAGGTTTCTGCTACCATGCTTGAGCAAAAAAAAAAAAAAGTCTCTATTATATTATTCTTATTTTTTTCCAAAATATTAATCCATGATGGATAGAAATTCATTTTTTTTTTTGAGGGTGAGTCTCCTTATGAACTGCAGGCTGGCCTTGAACTTACTTACATAACCCAGGCTGGCCTTGATATCATGGTGATCCTCCTGCCTCAGCCTCTCAAGTGCTGGGATTACAGGCATGCACTACCACACCAGGCAGAAATTTGAAACAAATAAATAAATAAATAAACAGTGAGTGCTGGTTATTTTGTTCCAGCAACAAGAAAATGACTAATAGAGTTGTCAGCTGTATGAAAATGACTAATAGAGCTTCAACGTGGCTTGCTGAAGATGACAAAGAAGGAAGTCAAAAGAGGTGAGGAGAGAGAGAAGCATGCAAGCCCTTAGTTGTTGTTTTCAACAGTTGTCGTAATAAGGGGGAAATTATGAGGGTCAGGCAGGAGACATTGACCTAAAAGTTGATTTACCTGTTCAATCTGAAGTTTCAACATGATTTTATAACAGAGACTTCTTTGTTGAAAGGGAATTCCAGCTGATGGTAGGGCGACTGTACAGCTAGGAAGCAAGGGTGACTCTTAAGTGAGACTAGTAGAATTGCAACTGTGAAGTATGGGCCCGATTTGATGCACTGGGAAGCTGATTCAGACACGTAGGAAGAATCGAAAGCTTTGGGAACTCTTTGCCTATATAACAATTTTCAAATATTTTTAATATTCATGTGGACAAATAGCTCATAGGAAGCAGAAAACGATAATTGTATGCAGATTGTGTAAAACATAGGGAAGTAATTTTCAGTATTACAATATTATAATTTCTATGTACACTTCCTTTATGTAAATAATCCCAATTAAAGAAAATCCAAAGTTTGCCAGAGTAACTGATATGTACAACTCATTATCTGTACAATAAGTCTCACTGAGTCTACAGGTATTGGAGATAAGAATGTGTAGTCTCCTTCAGAGAGATAGTTTGATGGGTGGAAAGTAGGAGAAACAATTTTATAAAGCTATAATTATGGACTAGTGGATTTAAGAGAACAGGTACATTTTTTATAGTAATTAAAAGTAAGTTTATCTCTACACACAACACACTTTAGTTACAGCTTCTGTTGTTGTATGACATTAAATGAAGCATTTTCTATTTTTATCACTTATTTATGGGAGTTACTTCAAGCTATTTTGAGTTTTGTGTGTTTGTCTTTGTTATCTATTGACAGGGATATAGAACAAGCAAAGGAAATCAGACCTTTTTGTGCTGTATACCAAAGAAAAATTTTGGGTTTTGCTCACAACCCTCAGTATGCTGAAGGCTCACTCCATAGATGAACATAAAATTTTTGTGAAACGTAAGCATTCACTGAGAGTCACTGATGATGATGATAATAATAATAGCAATAATAGTAATAGATAATTTGGGAAAGCAGAGGAATGATTATAGCTGAAAATTTTTGAGGGGAAAACAGAAGCTTATGAATGAATTAGTTTGATGAGTTTCTCAATAAGTCCTTCCATTATGATCGTGAACTCAACAGCTATAAAGTCACAGCAGCTTTATTCACTGTGTGTGTATGCATTGTGTAGATTTAAGGGATAAAAGAATACACAAGATGATTGCTGTTCTATAGCTTCACATAATAATAAAAATCTCAAAATTTCGTATCACTGAAGCTTACTTTTTTCATAAATTAAGTACCTTTGTTAAATATAGAAAATTATTATTCCCATATTTTTTGAAAATATGGGAATTAATTGTGTTAATTAATTAATTGTGTTCATCCTTTGATATTTGATCAAGTTACATTTTCATCTCAGTTTAGTTCACTCATCTGAGCGACATTAAGTTTTGTTTGTGGGCATGTGTATTTGTGTGTGTGTGTGTGTGTGTGTGTGTGTGTTGGTGATCAATAAATAGGCTTAATAATACACTAAGAATCAGTATAAAGCCTATGTGTGTGCTCTTACATACCCATTTTGTAGAATTTGAAGCATAGATATGCGTTTTCAATGTTTCTACACAGATTTATACTTATAACTTATTTTTTGATGTATCATTCCCTATTAATAGTCATTATCTCCTATTAATAGTCATTATCTCACGGATAAGTGTCTTTAAGCACAATTATATAACATTTTCCAGTGACATTTGGAAGATATTTTATAATAAGGTGAGAAAGTGAAAGTAGATGTCCCCTGTGGGGAGAAATCCCTATAGACTATTTCTATACTTGCCCTGCCCTAGAAAAGATGTAAAAGCCGTAATTTGCTCTGAGTAAGCTAATGAGCATCATTAGTTTAAAGAGTTCTGTGAAGTAGTTAATTTACTATATGACCCCACTTGAAGAGTGTTGTAGCATTACTAAACTCTGCTGATGATATGGGCAATGAGTGTCAGGATTTTATGAAAGAATGAAGAAACAAGGGCCCTGTCCTGATGTGACAGCCGGAGAAAGTGGACCGATGAGGAGGTAGGAGTCCCTTTGCAAGGTAGCACAATAGGAGGAACAAGGGCATAACACACTGCAAGGTACACTGTGCTCCTCCTTTCCCTAATGCTCAGAAATGCACTTGGTCCTAGCACTTCCTTAGGAAGAATCATTAGTGGGTCTCAGAGGCCGATAAAAAACGTGTTCCACTCAGGGGGCTCACTCCTGTCACTCAGTTCACTTTACTGAGCATTGCTAGCTGGAGGACAGTCCACCAAGGACTGGGTTGAGAGAACAGTATGACAGATGATGTAGTCCCATCTATCACTGTCTTATTTTTCTTCTTTTAATGTTTCTTGCTGCCAGTGATATAGCTCAGGAGCACAGCTTGGCAAATGCAAGGTTCTGAGTTCAGTTCCTGGTACCAAAAAAAGTATAGTAAATGTTTCTTGCTGCTTCAGTGAACTCATGAGAGGAGGCCAGGACAGATACCTGAGCAGCAGGTCTCTTCTGTCTTTACTCTTTTAGTTATTTTTCTGGGGTATGAATAGCTAAGTATGGATTTAATGATGCAGTTATGAAGAGTCCATTTATGACTGTCTCAGTATTTTACTTTTATTCCATCTCTTATTTTCTACAAATTATGGATAACCTTACTGAAAGTATAGATGATTACTCACTGGAACTTCTGCAGTTTGTGTTTTCAAGTGGAAAGTTAAATACTGGGTATAAATTAGGCTTTTAAAAGTAAACAGAGCAATTAGCCAAAACAACTGAGACTAACTGGAGGAATGCTTAGTTAAGGTATGTTTTTTTTAACATTGTAAATCACACTGATTTATTTCTTTTCATTTTAATGCTGAATATAATCTCTGATTGTACATTTACTCATATTTGTCTTTGTGTCATTTTCTTATATGGACCCAAGTTTCTGTGGTGGAAAGGTCACATGTATTTCAAGCTCTGCAAACACAACACCTACTCAATTTCTGGCATGCAAAAGGGATTCAGTAAATGGACACTAAATGACTGAGTTTATGCCATTTTGCAGATGTGTAGTTTCCAGTTTTACACATGTGTATGTTCATTGATATTAGTTCAGATTTTTAAAAGATCTTTGCAATTTTTACTCCTTGCTGCTAATTAGAAAGTTAAGCATAACCTGCTCTACTTTTGAGGTTCTTTACAATCAGATGCCTGAAAGCTGCTCTTCAAAAGTTGATTGAAAAGGTTCTTTAAAAGAAAAAATATCAATCTGGCAAAGTAACCTCAGACTCAAAACTGAGGTAGAATCACCAAATCCATACTATTTCCCAAGCATGAGAGTCCCTTTCATTATTTGAACGTAGTTTGTTGATTAAATCTCAAGGTTTCTCAAAATAAGTCTGTGTTGCAATCTGTGTATTTACATCAGGAAGGAGTGTGGTAAGACCTTCACCTCATAAAGGGGTTTACTTTAACTGAGTTCTTCCATTCCATTACAGACTGAAGGCATCCTAGCGTGACTACATGGGAAGAAAGCAGCACTAGGCTGTCTCTTCACATTTAGCTACAAACCTTGGCTTCTCACTTGAACAGCCAGCCACAGCATGTCCTTTTGACTTAATGACCAATGGTCCTATAATGAACTGGAACTCATTTGGCATCTTGCTCTGCTGGAACTTATAACCACCAGAGCGGGGCTTGGCTGTTGTGTGCCTAGGAATAGGAGCAGCTTGGTAATCATAAATGAAGAAAAATGCATCCCTTTCATAGTTCCAGGGTATTACAGTTAGCTTAGTTTGGAAATGCAACCGATTTGCCTCAGTAGTGGTCAGAACTGCTTTCACCAGCATTTTTCAGCAAAGGCTATTCACCCTTGTGTGGAGAGGATAATCCTATGCTGGGTACAACCAGCTCCAACATATTTTCTGCAGACCTTGAGAGGACTACAGAAGATACTTAGCTCTGGGACAGTACTGCTAATGTATGTCTTTATTCTGTGAAGTGTCACTTCCTACCACACTCTCATCTGGCCACCCTGCTCATCACTACACTCGCCATTTACTGCATGTTACCCGAGAGACGCTTGTGATGTCAAAACTATTGATTTACAGCTCTTCTGCACAAAGTTTTAGCAGTGACATCCAGCTGGAGTACATTGCAGCAATCAGTTCTCGGTATCCAGCTACTGATTTTTAATATTTCAAAGCATTTTCCTCAGAATGGAATTTGAATCCCAGCAAAAATACCAACCACTTCAAAAAATAGGCAAAAATGCACTGGATATTAGTTTTAAATTTCTATTTGTCTCAACTTGTATACTTTTTTTGCATGTGTTTGAGTAGACAGTATAAAAATGAATTGAGAATTAACATCATTTTAATAATGATATTTAAAAGTTTATTTTTAAACCAATGTTGAATATTTACCATGTGCTAGACCCTCTCTTATACATGCTTTTGAAAGCCTATTGATTAACTCTCACAATAATATCATAAAAATCAATATTATTAGTTCCATTGGGTGAATGATAAAAATTAGACCTAGAGAAGTTAACTAACTTATCAAGAGAACTACACCTTACATGCTTTGGAGACAGTGTTTGAATATTGGAAGTCTGGCTGCAGATTTCCTATATGAAAATAATTTCCATGAAACAAAAAGGAAGAAATTTATTGAAAGATATTAAATAATAATGTTCAACTGTAAAGGTTCCAGACTTGTATATATGACGGAATACTTGCCCTCTAAACTTACCAGGACAATGTTTACATGCTTAAATATCAAGGTTTGAGAAATTTAATCTTAGAAACTCTAGCTCAGAAGCCAGTCTTGAGCACTTTGTATGTTACGTCTTTAATGGTAGGGCTGAAGATATGTAGGTAAATTCAAAATATGGAGTACAGGTATATCTACAATGAAGTCATGCCAAACAAGTATAATTAAAGCGTTCACCATCATGAGCCAGCTGTTTCCTGGGTACTGTTACCTGAGTAATGTCCCAAAGAATTGTGCTAAACTGTTTTAATGGAAGAGGTAAAGGAGAAGCCTGATTTCTAATTTCTAATTCAGCTTTGGCATTGCTTTGGCTGGTAAAATCAGCAGAGGTGCCTTGCTGCCTGCCTATGGTGTGGCAGCAATGTTTCTTTCATTGCTTATTCAAATGCATACTCAAAACTCTTAGAAAGAATTCCCTATTCCGCCTCATTATTTTCTGATTTTCACTACAACAGTGCTTAACAGGGTGGTCTTTATCGGTGGTCTTCTTTGTCTTTGTACCTTTACTTGTTCCGCTGTACATTTCCTGATTTATTTATTAATTCTAAGATCACTCCCATGTCATCCGGTATTTATGGATCAGTCACTCTGTGCCAGGCAGTGCATGTGGATCTCACAACTATTGGCACAAAGTGGCCCTGGTGCTCTTTTGCTTCAACCCCTGGATCCTCGTGTCAATCCCTGATGCACATCCTGTTAGAGCCTGGCAAATGGGACAACTCTGCAATCTATGAAACAAAACTCTCCACTTTATTTGTATTCCATCAACTTAATCCATTAATTCATTCATTCAGTTGAACTGTTGGTGTTAAAGTGAGGAAGCCACTTGACCAAATTCTCAAATTACTTGATAGCATTGCATAGCTGTAAAGGTAATGACTGTAGTTTACCCAGTTTTTCATGATATCATTTTATTTACTCCTCAAAAGCAGGTTAATATATATAGTAAATATATTTTATATAAAGAAAATTTCTTTATATTTATTAAGCTATGTCTGTGCGAGCAAAAATAAAGAGATTCATCAACGTTGACTGTATATTTTGCCTTGGTTAGGAGAGTGGTAAGAAAGTGGATAAGGGAAAAAGTCAATCTTTGCCTTTAACCAGTTTTGTTGGTGATGAATATTAGCACCTGTTTAATTAGGTAAAATATACACACATTATATCTGAAATACTTCATATAGATCTGTACTCACATTTTTTAAAAAAGAAAATGAACCATTGTCTCAGGTTGAGACTAGCTATTCTTTATTTTCAAAGTTGAAGAAATTGAGAGTCTACTCTGGTGATGAGCTCAGAAGGAAAAGCCAGGTTCCATTCCAAATCTTTTACTTGGAAAAACAGTGAAATTTCTTCCTATGGCATCTGTTTCCTTTCCATAAAATAAACACATCATAGCTTATTAGAATTTAATGGAGTACATCAAAATAAAATTCACCAGTGCTAAGGAATAAGACATCTAGGTAGACCAGTTGATACTTGTGATGTCAGCCACTGAGTAGATTGACTACACCAAGGTCTTCATAACTTTTTTGGCTTTTTCTAAATCAAGACACCCTCTAGGACAGTGATGGAGAACCTATGGCAACATGTTATTGTGTTTTTCTTTTAAAACATAAGACATTAATGTATTAGTTGTTTTTGGTACTAACCTCAGTATTCACCTTTAATTGTTGTGTTGGCACTTTGCGATAAATAAGTGGCTTTTGGGTTGGAGTTCGGGCACTCAGTCTCTAAAAGTTTTGTCATCACTGCTCTAGGATCTCTAGGATCTTTTATGTTTCATCACAAGACTCTCAGACCATAATACTCAACTCTGCCATAAGGAACTGGGTTAAGTATCACTCTTGTTTGTAGATATGGATGATTGTGACTTGTGAATGTAGAGTCTGGAAATGTCTTAGGATATTTTTCTGGCTGGTTTTTTGTTTTGAATGTAGCTTTTTTCTCCATATTTGCAGCAGTGAAGAGTTAAATACTGAAAAGTTTTAACCTGTCTCATGGAAGTCTTTTGGAAAAGAAGAGAGTGGTGCTAGACTATAGTGACCAAAGAAATAAAGAACATTTGGAATTGATGAACCAACATTCTGGAACTTGAGGGAGGCTAGTTAGAAAACCAGAGGGTTCTACAGGTATAGCCAATAGTAAACCTAGAATTTAGATGTTTTAAGTTTTGCTTGATACCACACTTAAAGAAACAAAATGCTGTCAGAAAACATAACCTAAATAATCCAGATGTATATAGAATTTCTTAAAGCACACATACACATAAGCACACACACACAGTGGGGAGATGGAAACTTAATGTTTAGCCTTCTTCTTCTTAATTTTATGTTTAGATAGAGCATCCCCATTCCATTCTTTCAGCAACTGCCAAGCAGAGTTTCTTTTCTCCCTACAGTTTGTCTCTTCCTGATACTTAACTCTGCCAGATTTTCTAGTTTTTCTCTTCTCACTGACAATCATCATTAGCATTCAAATCATCTTACCCTTCTCATCCTGTGTCATCACCATTGAAAATTATTTTACTGGTCATACCATGGATAGCAGCTTCCACTTTGTTATTTTTAACAATCAATTCCATCCTACCTTAGCCAAATCTCCCTTCTACTCACCCCAGATTCACCAGAATTTCCTACCTCCTAAGACTTCTTCACTTTAAAACCTGATGTATGGAAAAGTAGAGAATTGTAAATAATCAAAGAAAAGTAGAGTTGCTTCAGCTGAGACTCCAAGTTTATTTGAGTAGCCCCTTTTCTATTCTTGTATCCCTACCTATGCCCACTGATTTTATGTCGGAGCTGTGGGATATGGGACTCAACAGGAAGGCAGGACTCACATAAATATTTCATATTTTGCAAGGTAGCAAAAATAGAGAGAAATAAAGGTCTTGAACACAAGTGCCAAATTATCTTGAAATGAAGCAGTGCAAAATTTAGTATTTCCTTATCTATTATTTATACTATTTATTCTATGCATTAGAATATCTATTATCTATCTATATCTTATTCAAATTGTGTTTTTTAGAAAACTCAGTGCTGAAATACAGGAGAAAAATAGATAATAGGCAAATATTACTCCTGCAAATAAATGTATAGTTCTCAGCTCTTTATCTAGGCCAAAATAATAATTTCTCATCCTAGGAATTAAGACTCTTATTTCTTATTTTCTTTTTTTTTTAGTTCCACAGCCTTGTTATTCAAGGACATATCTCCATATCTGCAAGTTTCTGAGTTTCCTCTTAGCTCCAAGGCAAGTATCCTCTACGAGACTCCAGTCACCTCATGGGCAACAATGACTTGTTCTTGTATTTGTTCTTTGGATTCGTGTTGCAAGGCATTCATCAGGTTTTGTTTTCTGTTCATCAGGGTCTAGTGGGAGGCCTTCACATTTTTTCAATAGTGTATACCTATGTGTGAGAAAAATCTACAAAAATAGAAAATTAAAATATTTTTCCTGTACATCAGTGGATCATCTTGTGCACTTTCTTCATTTAAATGTGTGTGCCTCATCTCAAGGAGGAGGACAGATGGTCATGCATTAGATGTGGTTTGCATTTCTGGGGAACAAATGGTATAACTCACTGAAGTACTAATGCTCCTCTGAGGTCCCTGGGGTTCTACTATCCTGAAACCATTTTTGATAAACACAAGAGAAAAATATATGGAATGGGAGATTTTTTTGATATGTTTGAAACTTCTACTTCTCAAAAGGATTTAATTATCACCATTTGAAAGATAACAGAAAAATTCTCCAGTGTACATTTATTTTTCTATTTTATTATACTACATAATGTTCCAGCTGAAATTTATTACTGCAAAACAAAGACACAAAGGAGCTGATGGCAATACAGCCATCTATACTGTGAGCTCCAGGGAAAGTACCCAGCTTTAAGACTGGGGCCATGCCAGGTGACCACAGAGGTAGTACTCTGGAGGCTCTCTCCTCTGCTCTTATCTTCCAGGAAGTGTTAACAAGTAAAAATGAATGTACAAAAATGGTCCTGTGTGAAGTGACAAAGCCTGTGAGAGCAGAGAAATATAGAGAAGAGTGATCTGGGAAGAAGGTCTTGGAATATATATCAGGCAAGAGCCAGGGAGGATAATTAAGCCCAAACCTTGGGCACTCACCACTGTGTTTAGCAACCTGCTGTTTTCTTAGACTGAGACTCTTTAGTTAACAATTTCCATTTCTCAGCTCTCAAGGGGCGTCTACCTTCTTCCTTCCTCTGGGGCTTTCAGCAGAGTACAGAGAGTAAGTTAAAACTTGTGAATCTATAAAATATGTTAATAAGTTGCCTGCTAAGTAGATGAATTGTCCCTAGCTGGAAGGCCTAGTGCAGAAGCAGGTTCCTGAGAGTGAGAGATGTTTGATACTTCCTCCGTCTGAGCAGGCCTGGAGAAAGCTACCTGCCCGAGAGTATCTGTGAGGGTTTTTTTTCCTGCATAGATGGGCTCATTTTAATCATATAAACTCTTGGCACCTTGATGGAATCTCTCCTTTCTCCTTGTAGACCTCGCTTTCTCTCACAGCTCCTCAGTTGAAATTGGGCTTGTAAGACAAAGGTAAGAGCTGGTCCCTTCCCCTCAGACCCCGCTTGCAGCTCTTGTCAAGGCTGAGACCGTTTCTTAAGCTCTTGGGAAACAACTTAGAGACTGGAATGCCACAACAGCCATCCTTGTTTATTAAAAATGCCTCCATGCTGTCCCTACTTTGTGTCATTAAAAAGAAAAAAAAAGCACAGCACCCCACATATAAGTGGAAAAAACAAAAGAATGAAAATAGGAGAGGGCACTGGTTTGTGGTAAATTACAAATGCGACTGCCCAAGTCTAATTATTGCATACAGTGCCCTGCAGATCTGACTTTAGGCATGATTAATCCTAGTAACGTAACCTCCATTTTGAGCATTTCTTTTTCAAAGTTTGGGAGCACTTTTTTTATCATTCTTTTCACTCTTTTTTGCAAGTACTAGTCTATTTGTAGTTTTCTTCCCAGCCTAATTATTATTGGTATAATGAGTATTACATGCTCATGTCATAGTGTTTGTTGACAGACCAGGTCCCCTGGGCAATCTATTCATCAGTTGTCTGGAACTAGAGATGCAGTTTCCTGTAAGTTCAAAGTCTAGAATAGAACTACATTACTGGAATCATCAATAACTCCCTCCTAGTATATATTTGTCATCGAAGAAGCATATGTATATTAGCTATGAATAACCAAAAGCAACTCTATGTCAATACTAATAGAGTACAGGGCTCTTCCTGTCTTCAAGTTATGTATCCATGAATTCAATCAACTATGGTTTGAAAACATTCAGCAAAAAAACTGTGTCTGTACTGAGTTGTGAACAAATTTTCCCCTGACACTACTCCTTGAACAATATACTGTAACGACTATTTTCAAGACACTTACATTTAGTATCCTCGAGATGACTTAAGGTATATGGATGTATGCATAGGTAAATGCAAATACTGCACTGTATTTAAGGGACTTAAACATTTGTACATTTTTGTCTCCATAGAAGTTCTGGAACCATCTACCTCAGATACAAAGGATTACTATATATGTTTGACAGTTTGTGAAACTGTAGGATTTTTACAAAGTGCCTGAAAAATTACATGATAATCCCTCTAAAATGAATCTTTGACTCAGAGTTTCAAACAGAACTCAGAGTAGTGTTTTTTTAGTCATTTTGATCCTTTGTATTTCCCATTATCTTCAGTGCCTATCTCATGGTATATGTTCTTTTTTTTTAACTTTTTAAGTAGAAATAATTGAAAACATGTTTTAATTATTGATTTACATCCCCCTACATCCCAAATCATCACTTTCTTTAAGAATAGAACTTTTGGATTGGGGATAAAACTCAGCAGCATAAATGCCTGCGTAGCAAGTACAAGGACCTGAGTTTGATCACTGGTATAGATACAGATATAGATATAGATATAGATATAGATATAGATATAGATATAGATATAGATACAGATACAGATACAGATACAGATATAGATATAGATGATATAGAGTAGAGCTTCGTGGTGCCCTTGTTTTGTCCTCATGGGCCCATGGTGAGTGCTGGGTGAATACTGTATGCAGTGCCTTCTGAACAGCTGGATGATTTCCCTGACCAGTCCTTGGCTTCTAGGTAGTAGTGCAGTTCTTATCCACAGGATCACAGGCTTCCCCAAGGCCCAGCACAGCTCTGTGTAAAGGCTGATTCAATCCAGTGAACGCATATGGATTTGTTTTTCTGTGATAATGACAAATCCAGTTGTTATTAGAGCAGGCTTCTTTGAATCCCCCCCACACACACAAAGGGCTGTAATTCTGTGAAAAGAGGGAAAGACTTGGGAAAAGGTGGTTAAAAAGGACTAAAAGTGGGTGTGTGGGAGAGTAAATAAAGCTGAATGAGAGCAAAAACAAGGATGTGTGACTGAGAGTGTGAGGTAAAAATGTGAGTGGTGAGTGTGGCTGTGGAGTTGAGTGTGAGGGGGCTGAGTGTGAATACACATGAGTGTATAAGTGGGAGAGAGAGCTGTGTAGAGATGAAGTTTCAACATATGAAAGGCACATGAGTGTGGAAATGTTTGCAGTGTATGTAAGGGGAGTGTGTGAGAGGTGTGAGGGGACTGCAGGAGAGTGTGACTATTGGAGTGCGAGTGTGTGACTGAGTGTGATTTTATGAGGACAGGTGATTGTGTAAGTGCACAGACATGGATGTGGGCGTGCATGTGGGCAGGTAGGTGCACTGGCCCAGCAGTGCTGGTTCTAGGGGCCTGCAGGACAGGAGAGCAGCAGGAGGTTGGCAAATCTGAGAGTGCAGCACCTGGTGGGAAGCACAGGGCCAGTTTATCAATCACTGGACAATTGTCTTACCTCCATTGCTCAGCATGTAGTGTCATAGGAGGGGACAAACTGACCCTCAGAGCCAATAGGGGGGACACCACAGGTGGGACTGGAGCAGTAGACATTGGATTTTTATCTTCCAGTTCAGACCAAAGGAGCAATTGTAAACTCTGGAGAGTGCACATAGTGACAGTGACAGTCACTGCAGGACAGAACTAGAGGCTGTGACATAAGAGAGGTGGCCACTGGGGAAGGGCTCAGGGTGAACAAGTCATGCCTCCAATAACAAGGTTTGTGTGGGAATCCCCACTCCTGTGACAACATCTTCAGCAGGCTTATCCATTTCAGAATTTACCCACGGAGAAAATCAGGTCAGTTTTGGATCCCACCCTCAACCTCTGTCTTCCTCTTTCTTGTTCTTTCTTGCTTCCACGATCCTCCCCTCTCTATCTCCCTACTGAGTAAGGGGAGCAGACAGTGGCCCTTGGTTGGTGGACTCCATCCTGGCCACCTCTCTAAGTTGGGAGGGCCTTGCCCATCACTCTCCAGCCCTGGAGCAGGGGCAAAGGGACAACAAGTGTTGCTCTGCAGACAGGAACAATTCAACACTGTGTACTTAAAGCCAAGCAGAAAATGCCAGAACCTAAAAACGTTTTATTTTCCTTACCCTCTTTTTGTCTATTTCTCCTGCCATACATTCTTGGCAGCATACACTTCTTAAAAAATGACAAAAAGCAAGGGTTGTCTGATCCCCAGAATGACTTCCAGGATTTGAATCCAACAGCCTAGAGAGCACATAAAGCTCTCTCCACACCTGGAAGCTTTAAAAAGCACTGCATTTGAGCACCCAAAAAATAGGGGAAAGCACAGGGTTTCCACAAATATCAGATTTAATGGTGAACTCTGACAGTGAGGGAAGCCATGGGTGCACAGAGAATAGAAGTAGGGGACCAAGGCCACTGTTGTGCTGGTGACATGGCTCTGACTCTAGAACTCACAATATCAGCTTTAGATAATCTGCCCTATATCTATTCACAGCAGATGAATTTGTATTGTGCAGTTATTCAAAGGAACTAGATCTGTGGGATGCTAAACTTATTTTTAAGCCTTAATAATTAAAACAGTCTGATATCTCCATATCAATAGACTCAATATGTACAGCAAATTATTATGATGGCAAGTGTGATCAGAAGGGGGAAAATAAATCTTCCCCAAAATTGTGTTGGAACTCATCTAGGAAATATATATATATATATATATATATATATATATATATCAGAACAACTTTATAGCAGCATAAATTCCAAATGGGTAAATTTTTAAAAAAAAACTAAAATGAAGCCATCAAAATTTGGCAGAAAATTCATAAGCCATACAGATTGGTAAGTATAATAACAAAAAAAGAAATCTTACCTAGCAAACACAAAACAAAAAATCCTTCAAGTCAAAGGACAAATGAAAGAAAACTGAAAAATACCTGCAATTTACATCACAAAATGCTAATCTCCCTAATACAAATCAATAAGAAAAAAGACAAACATGATACAAAATGAGAAAAACATATAAACAGAATATTAATAGAGAAAAAGCTGAATTTTATTCAAGCATGTGGAAAGATGCCCACTTCAGTCATGAATAGAGAAATGCAAAATAACATTTCACTGCAACATTTTTCATCTAACCAACTGTCAAAAATCCAAGTGTTACTTTCTCATGCTAGGTAATGCCATAGTGCATTCCCCATAGTGTTATCCAAATTGTAAATGGGAATTTTTAACTTATACAAAATGCTTCTGAACTTATATTGCAGGTATAATCACACATGTGCAAAATGATGTTATGCTCAAACTTGCTCATTATTATACTGTTTCTAATAGTAAAGGATAGGAATTAGAACAAATATCTATTTATAGAGGATTGTGTTTAATAAGTTGCAGTGCATTCATACGAATAGGAGTCTATGAACTTAAGAAGAAATGAAGTATTTGTGCTGATTTGAAAAGATTTCTTTCTTTGAAAAGATAAATCCTGAAAACACATAGTTTAAATAATAAATCAAAGTATATAGTACTGTATACAGTATGGAATCATTTTAAAAGGTGAAAATAGGAATGAATACTTCTCTTTTTATCATACAAAAAAGAAAACCAGCTTAACAAAGCTACCCTAGTGGAAATGAAGGATGAAAGAAGTAGAAATATGTTAGTAGCTGGGGATTTAGCTCAGCGACATAAGGGCCTACCTGGCGAGCGTGCAGAAGTGAGTTTGATCCCTGGTACAAAAAAAAAAAAAAATTAGTGACTACTGCTTTATGCTGTTTTGATTTATAAACTATGTGAATGGATCACCTATTCAGAAATTTATATATATAGCACATATGTCAGTCACAATGAGGTATGTCTGATTTTACTAGTTTCACTAAATAGTCTTCTTTTAGGAAGTCAAAACAAAAGTAAAACTGGTTTTTTTTCACAAATTTTTCTTTTTTTTTTCCTGTTCCCTCTAGGGTTTTTAAGTCTGATATATTTCTTCCTATGACTTGAGGGAAGAAGATAGATAACTGTGCTGATGAGTGGACTGAGGATTTGGGATGTTCTGTCAACACTATGGAGAGCACTATTTCCTTTTTAACACTGGGTATCTGTCTCAGAGATGCCAGCTTTGCTTAATGCACTTATTTTACTCTGTAGATCACTGTTCTCAATCTGCTAACAAACTCCAAGTAGATAAACAGCTGTTATCTTTCAGCCCAAAGGCAGCTGAGGGTGAAAGGCAGTGTATCTCACAGAGATGAATAGCACTGGGTTCTAGATGTTTTAACCGTGGCCTCATCTATAAATTGCTTTCAATATTGCTATAACTCCCTTGGTTAAAAATGATGGCTTAAGATTTGTTTCATTTAACAGTGTTCCCTGCAAAGTATAAAACTTTTATTTCTGTAGATGAAATAAAATCAAGTCTATCTGTATCTTGCTTTTGGCACATAAGAGAAACTACTCAGACCTGATGCATCAGTTTCTAGTCCAGAGCAGAGAAGTGGGTCAGGTTCTGACAACAGGTGCAGCAAATCTAGGACACTGAGATGGGAAGTGAAGAAAGGAGAGGTTCCGCTTGCTTGTCTTTTCTAATGGATTTCCTTGTAATCCATTCCTCCTTTGCATTCGCTGTTGTCTCTGTCTCGGCATTGCTGAACTTTGAAAATCTTCCTTCTCCTTGCCGTTTACTAAGTTCAATTCTTATCTCTGAAAAGTATTTCTATTTTTTTTCTCTACATCCTCATGTTGCAGCTTCTTGATAGCACTAGTCAGTGTCTGAAGTGGTCTTGTTGATTCATTCATTTACTTAGTGGTCTTTCACTGTCTCTCTTCTCTGTTCCACTGCAAACTCCAGAATAGCAGGGAGGTTGCTTGTCTTGCCTTCTTTCACACCCCCCACTCCTGAAATAGCACAAGACCCCGATAGTAGGGTCTGTGTCTAATTGTGTTTTATGCACAAAACTTAGCAAAAGAAAAGCATTTTGACAAATATATACATTCAAGTAATCTGTCCTTTAGACACCACAATTTGAGAAATGCAAATTGGCAAAGAAAAGACTCTGATTTGGCCTTTATTTGTTCAATAACTTCTCTTTTCTAATAAACTTGAGAAAATTTTTGAGATTCCTGGAATTGTGAATAAACATTTAGCTTTTAATAATAATTTTAGTATTTGTTTAAAGCTTCAATGTACTTGAAAAGCTTATTTAGTATACAAGCATCACTTGATTATCAGAAGACTCACTCACTGGGCATGAAATTTCTTCAGGATGATTACTTATGTAAGCTAGTCTAACTCCAGTAACTGACTTAAAAATCAACTCCACAAAATTCTTTGTCAATAGCAATGAAATATTTTATGTATTTTATTCCAAATTTAAGTGTATTTTTTAATAAATGTGAAAATAAAATTTAAATTGTGTAAACAGGCCGAGGATATAGCTCAGCAGTATAAGTGCCTGCCTGGCAAGTGCAAGGTTCCAAGTTCAATTCCCAGTACCAAAAAAACAAAGCAAAAACAAAACAAAACAACAACGACAAAAAATCCCAACTAGAATTAATTGATACCCTGGTTCATATTGTGTCCTAACTAC
The DNA here is from genome assembly GCA_004027455.1 of Hydrochoerus hydrochaeris. Classification (NCBI taxonomy): domain Eukaryota; kingdom Metazoa; phylum Chordata; class Mammalia; order Rodentia; family Hydrochaeridae; genus Hydrochoerus; species Hydrochoerus hydrochaeris. The sequence goes on from PVLA01003322.1 coordinate 19,542, forward strand.
AATATAATTCATTTGCAATATCAGTAGTAAATAGGAGGTATAATTACTCACAGTTTAAAAAGTTAATGTTTGTGCTTTTTGGAGGCTTACATTTCCTTTTTAAAGGAACATTTTCCTCTTTGCACATAGTAACATCTTAGTTCATGAATGCTTCTTTTCATAAACAATTCAGTTCCCAAACAAAAGCACAGGAAAAAAAATTTGATTTCATTCACAAACTCTCTATCAAGGGACAAACACAACCTCAGTCACCTTCCCCACACAAACCTCTTCCCCAAAATCATAAAACAAATTCATTTCATCAGCTGAGGTATCACCTTACATAATTTCCCGAGGAGGTGAAATTGCAGGTGGTAGACCAGGTTTTGGAGGGGAATGAGCATCTATTGCATGTCTATAAATGTACTCGACATGCACTGAATATTCTTCCTAAATTGGGGATCAACCACAGATTCTCTTGAATTTTCTTCCAAGCACTCAGTTTTGAGGCACTCTCCTGGGGGATACTTTGTATGATATAAAGTATATCACTTAACAGTGTCTTGAGTAGTTAAGTCCCTTTGCTCTGGGTCCCAAGATAAATCTTATTTTTATTAAATCTGTTACTGATTATAATGAGTTCATTATACTATAAAATCCTTAAAGCTACAAAATCTTGCCAGGGAATTTTTTATTAAGAAAATTTTATCTAGAAAGATTGTTATCTTGATCTTCACAGAATCATGTGAGCTGGTCAGGAATATCCTGTGTTCTCTTCTATTTTCTATGATTATGCATGAAATATTTTTGCCATGAAGTCTTACTACAATGAACATGTGCCTAAAAAAAAGCACAGAAAATTGAAGGAGCTGAAATTCAATTGGTTGTTAGTCTGGGTGTAGTGAATTAGTGAAAAACAAAAAATTTTTGGAACACGGATGAAGGAAAATAGTGGGTCCCACACTTAAGCTCTATCATCATTTTCTTCTCTCTCTAAATTCATAGATCTGTAGTTGCAGATAGCAGAAGGTAGTTTGCTACTTATATGAACAATGTATTGACTGGAGATATCTGAGCTGAGAGATGAATGCTCCCTGAGACAGGAGGATCACTGTGAGTTCAAGGCCAGTCTGCACTACATAGTAGTCATTGTCCCCCCAAAAGAAAGAAAGAAAGAAAGAAAGAAAGAAAGAAAGAAAGAAAGAAAGAAAGAAAGAAAGAAAGAGAAAGAAAGAAAAGAAATTTCTACTGCCATCTCAGACATAGCAAAACATTGAACGAGCTGTAATTCAAACCCTAAGAAGCACAGTCAGAAGCTTTAATTCTTTAGAGTGAGTGCCTGATACAGTGGCCTCCCCACACTGCACAAAGAAGGTAAATTATTTAGGTAGACCATGTCTGCACAGCAAATTGCTAATATTGTCGGGCACCTCAAAATATTTCTAGACTTTGGCCCAAGACTTTCAAGATATGTAAAAAGACCAAGATCCCGGAGATATTTTAGGGGCAGCCACAAGATCAAACTATTTTAATAATAGTAAGATATTATTTACCCCTTTCACTGCATTGCCATTTGCACTAATGGTGCAACAGGAATCAAGACAGTGGTACCATATTACACTAGAACTCAACTGTCCACTCTGCCATGCCAAAGAGTAAAGTAGATGTCAGTTTCATTTAAAAGAAAAATTAATTATTAATATTAAGAAAAATTAGATTGTTGAAACTCTACCCCAGGCTACATAGGTTTTAACATACTGAGGGAGGAATGTAGCATCTCTCCCACATTCTGAAGTGTAATGTCATCCTGAGGTAGTGCTGTGTGTATAGGTTGACAGCAAACCAGATACTTATTACATGGAATACTGTTGTTAAGCAAAAGAAAAACTGAAAGATACATGATGGATATTCAGATGTTGTCTTTTAGCAAATCTTTTCTTTAAATTGAGGGAAGTGATCCTGTAATTTTAAGAAAAAGAAGTCTTTTTAATTAGCTAATATGTATATGATCCTATGAATTAGAGAAACCAGGCCTGGAAGCAGGGCTAATACATTAATACGGAATATTTTAAAATAAATTAATACATATATTTGCTGCCATAGAAAGTTCTTTGTAATACTCAAACATACCCAGGGGTGCAGTATGGGTACCATTTGCCAGACTCATGCTGAGCAAAGCTCCAGTTTGCCCTTTGCTTGGTGATAGCTGGCTTCAAATGTGCTAGTTCATCTTACTCTACTGACTCTCCTCCCCATCCAAAGTGTGAATGTTACTGCAGGGCCCTTGGCAGAAGGCTGAGCCTAAGGGTCTGTGGCCAGGTTTCTGAGGGCCTGGGTTCAAAATGCTCAAGTTTTAGCCCTTTAGGTAGAGAGAGCACTTGAACACTTTGTGTCCTTGTAAGGTGGATGACTCACTTAGATGAAAGCCCTTGCCACTCATTCAGCAGCCATTCCCTCTCTTTAATGAATTCATAGAAAATTGGTCTTTTATCTAAAGTCAAGTTTCCAAAGTTTCCTGCTTAGCAGCTTGAGGGCAATTGTGTTCTTTGGTATTTGGTAGTTATTGCCTTGAAAAATTCTAATTTCTACAAGCTTTCTGGTGTGTTAGTTCTTATAAGTTCATTGTGTGTAAAGAATCTTTTACTATTCTATAAAGTTAAGGATTTTTCTTTTAATTGACAAACTTGATTAGCATTAAAGTGAAGATATGAACAAGAATGTGTGTTAAAAATATTTATCCTTTGAGCTGGGGATTTAGCTCAGTGGCTTAAGCACCTGCCTAGCAAGAGTGAGGTCGTGAGTTCAATTGATACTCCCCCACCCAAATTTATTCTTTGAGCAAAATTTTATTAAGCTTCCACAGATGAATCATTGTGGTAGATAAGAATAAAAATATGAAACATACAATTCAGGAGTCTAAGGAAAAGTAAGCACCCTCTTAGAAGAGTCAGGCATGATGATAGGAATGAGACCACAGCTACAGAAGCCCTGGGAGGGAGCAGGTGATGACCAGCAGGCTCAGGGATCAAGTTCCAGAGAGGATCCTGGACTTGGGGCCACATAGATTTGTCCCTAGGTCATTTATCCATGTTTATGTCCCATAATATCCACTGAAATCTCTTAGGCAAGGGTCTCTCTAACTCACAGACTCTTTGTTTGTTCCTGCTCCAAAGATCTTGCTTAGATAATGTCTGGAATTTTCTCAATTTCTCTCTGTAGACATTTCTCCAATTATTTAATACCTCCTGCCCTTCTTGAAGCCTTTTGGACCATACCAGCCCAACTGACCTCTTCTAGAGGCAGCATTTCTCAGTTCCCCAGGAAACCCCACATGGATGTCATTCCTACATGTCCCCATAGAATCTCATACTAACATCTTTAGTATTTATATATTCAACTGCTGCAGTGCCATTTCCTGTGGAAAGTGAAAGATTTCATGGTTACCATGCAAAAACTGAATTCCTTTCTCCTTGACTCCATCTAAATCTATTGTACCTGAAGATTTTGCCCTTCTTTTCATCATTTCCCATCCCCCTAAGTAGTAAGACCAACCAAAAATTCATCTTTGATTTTCCTTTTCACCAATATCCACACATCCAATTCTGGGAACTTTAAAATCTAAAATCTGGTACAGTTCCACATTTTTCATCCTGGGGTTGGCCATTAGAATATCTCAACCTACATTATGCTTATAATCTCCTAACTGGTTTCCCTGCATATGTTCCTGGACATCAAGACTGTTCTTTAAAGCAATCAGAGTGCAAATGTTTCTCAACTTATGATAGTGTTGTGTCCCGATAAATCCATCATAAGCTGAAAATATCATAAGTCAAAAATGTACTACATACACTTAACTTATGAAAAATCACAATCTAGCAGCATTGTACACTGTGCAGCATCAGTGTCTCATGGCCTCTCAGGCTCAGGAAAAGACCATAATTCAAAATCTGAAATGCAGTTTGTATTGAACTGGTATGCTTTCATACCATTGCAAAGCTGACGAATCATAAATTCAGCAGTCTATTACAAATTAGGCTGCTAAAAACATTGGTATGCACGTATTGCTGTAGTATGATGATTTTAGGGGGAAAGATATCTAGCAGGGGGATGGCTGGGTCAAACAGAATTTCTAATTTCAGTTCTTTGAGGAATTTTCATACTGATTTCCATAATGGGTGTACCAATTTACATTCCTACCAATAGTGAAGAATGGTTCCTTTTTCATCACAGTCATACCAGCATTTGCTATTTTTTGAATTCCTAATGATTGATAGTCTTTGTAGAGTAAGACAGAATTGTAGGGTTGTTTAATTTACATTTCTATAGTGGTGAGAGATGATGTTCATTTTTTCATATATCCATTGACTATTTGTAGTTCTTCCTCTGTGAAATGTTCTTTCATTTCTCTTGCCCATTTATTATTTTTTGAGACAGGGTCTTGCAAGGAAGATCAGACTTCCTTGGACTCACTGTGAAGCTTAGCTGACCTCGAACTTCTAATGATTCCCCTGCCTCAGCTTCCTGAGTGTGGAAATTACAGACATGTGCTACCACACCCAGATCCCTTGTCCATTTCTTGACTGGGCCTTTTATTTTAGGAGGCTTGATTTTTCTGAGTTCTCTGTATATTCCAGAAGTTAGTTCTCTGTCTGAGGAGTAGCTGGTAAACTTTTTTTTTCCATTCTGAAAAAAGAGGTTGTCTCCTCTCTACTGGCTTAATTTCACTATACAAAATCTTTTAGTCTGATATAATTCCATTTGTTGATTCGTGGTATTTCTTGTGCAATTGAGGTTCTGTTTAGAAAATCCTTTCCTACATCTACGTCTTCAGGTATTTTGCCTATTTTATCTTTTAGAAGGATTCATATTTTTGTTTTAATGCTTAGATCTTTATCCATTTTAATTTTAATTTAGTATACTTAGTAATTTAGTATATGGTCAGAGATAAGGGTGCAGTTTCATTCTTCTGCAAACAGATAACAGTTTTCCCAGTACCACTTGTTGAATAGGCTATCATTCCTCAGCACAGGCTATTGGTCCTTCTATCAGAGATCAAATTGTTGAATTCGTCTGGTCAGGTTTCTGGAATCCACATGTCTATTTTTGCTCCTGTACCATACTGTTTTTTTTTTTTTAATCACAATTGCTTTGTAGTGTAGCTTGAAGTCAGGCATTGCTTTGTCACCTGCTTTGTTGTTAATGTCCAGAATGACTTCTGCCATTCTCAGACTCATCTGATTCCATATAGATTTTAGGGTTGTTTTCTTTAGATCTGTGCAGTAAGATTGCATCACTCCTTTCCTCAAAGCTGTCCAATTTGTCCCCATTTTATTGTCTAATATCCTTCCAAGGATGACAGGGCACTCCACTTACCCTACACTGACCACTCCTCACAGTCATTAGACATCAAAACTGAACTTCCTTGCCCTCTGGGACCACTCCAGGCAGATGCCACCCCAGGACATTTTCTCAGCTGTTGATCTGCCAGGGAGCATCTTCCTTCACAACTACAGAGCCAACAAACTTAAGTCCTTCAAGTCTTAACTTCAATTTTATCTTCTCAATAAGATAAACTCCAAAGACCCTACTTTATTTTTTATTTGAATTTATTTTAATCAGAAAAAACATAAAATTATATGTATTAATGGATTACCAAAGAAAGTTTTGATATGTGTGTGTATTTTGGAATGTCTAAATCAGGCTAAACATATCTATTACCTCAAACATTTATCTTCTCTTTGTTGTAAAACTATTCAAAATACTTTCATTATCCTACTTTAAATTGCAACTCACATCCAAATGCTAGTCTCAATCATCCTAACTTGTTTTTTTTTCTTTTCCATAATACTCATTATTTTTAGAATTTATTTATACAGGAATATGACGCTCCATATATATATATATATATATATATATATATATATATATATATACATATTTACATGCATGCATACATCTGACTTTCTGTGCTATAATGTATTCCTTCTCTGGACAGAAATTTGGGGTTTTTAAAAATTTATTGCTGTAGCTGAGCACTCCTATCTACTCCACAGATACTATAAAAGTATCTGTGATGGTTTTCAATAAATATTTGCAGGATCAATAATAAGTAATTAATATGTCTACTAGCATCACCTTCAGTGGAACACAAATTCTTGGAGCACACAGATTCTGCATCATTCCACATTACATACTCACACACACTCCTGTATCTGGTGTATTGCTATTGATTCATGAGCCTCTGCTGCCAGTGAATTCTTAGAGACAGTGTGAATGAAGAAATCATTCTTGTCTGTATTAATATTTAGCTATAAGCTGTTTTTAGCTCTCACTGAATCTTACAAGTGTTAACATCAGTACCTGGTGAAACTTGATTTTACTGTGATCACTGGCTGCAACTCCTACTTATTTTGTGAGTGAACATGATTTATTATGTAATATAGTTTGAGTAGAATATATAATAATTAGTTTGAATAGAATATATGATAATTAGTGTTGGCAGTTATGGTTGACAAGTGAGGGAGATGGGCGATGAGGGTCTCTAGAAAGGAATGACATAGGGAACATTATTTCTAGCAACTGAAACAAGTTCTGTGGAAATTGTTGGCTTCAACTTCTTTTTACCCTTTCTTTCTTCTCACTGATATATCTTTTTATTTGCCAGCCATTTTCTTCCAATTTGTATTTCATAGACTGTAGAACAACAGCTCTACTTGCCTTTAGTCTCTTGCTTTTTGCAGTTGTTAAGAACTTTAGAATTATATGAGTTTTTAACTTATTTATGTATACCTACTGTACAACAATGATAAATCTAAATATACACACATTCAACTATTCATCAATTTACTGAGTGAGTTCTCCATGGAGGAAAAATGCCTAAGACATCACCTTTGCCACATATCAGCAATGCAAAAAAATATGTTGAATTCTAGCACAGAAACATACAGAATGTTATGAGAATGCAAAAGAAGGGTGCTTAAGCCAAATCTACTGTAATGACATATTTTTTAAAATTAGTAAATGTTAATCTATCTTTTAAAGAACAATAAGGAGGTAAGCAGGGATAAAGCAGAAGGGGAAACAGAGAGACATACAATAACATAGAATACAAGGGAAAAAATGTCACTTGCTGCCACAGAAGCTCAATATCTGGAGATGAAGCTAGAAAGAGTGTGCAGAGGGAGCATCAAGAGATGAGAATGGAAATTTGAGCAGACTGAAGGTCCAAGAGAGCCCTCTTTCACAGGTGGTGGAGCTGGAACTTCATCTAATAAGAAAACAAGTCCACATTGAAGGACTTTTTTTTTTAGATAAGATGATGGTAATTCACTGAACAAATCCACTAAACAACTGGACTAGAGGAAAACTTTCTCAAGCATATGCAGGACATCTATGATGTGCCCACAACTAATCTTATAACTAAGAATTAAAGACTAAAATCAGAAGTACCTCAAATCAGAAGCAAGAAAACAATATCTATTTTCACTATTTCTATTCAACACTGCATAGGTTTTAGGGGGGAACTAAAGATGGTGGACTGGTAAGCAGCAGGATACAGAACTTCCCTGAGAGAGAAAACTCAGATGCCAGAATAAAACAGACAAAGGGAAATGGATTCTCTTGACCCATGAAGAAACTAAAGGGAAAAGAGCTGGTCAAACATGCATTCCCAGGGCTACCATTGGAGCAGCTAAGATTAGAGGATGTGGCACTCTCTCCAGAGCTGCCCAAACTTACACTGCCACGACTTACCAGAGCCACAGTTGTGCTGAAGTCAGGGGTCGGCAAGCCCAACAGAGAATGGAACCAGTGAGGGATCTGCACTAACCTGTGGTGAGTGCTCAGAATAAAGACCCTCTCATAGGAAAGGGGCAACCAACTGGATGTCATGGAAACAGGCAGGATGGGAATGAATAAGGAACAGCAGTGACTTCAGCAATGACTTCAGTTGGTTCCTCCCTACCCAGAGCAGATTGGTGGAATCTGCTTGGCCTGCGTCATATCTCTGGTTGGGATCCAATAAGTCGTCCCAAACCAATTCCATACACATGGCATACACTAATGTTGTGAAGGCCCCTGTAGGTTGACTGGCTTAGGGGAGAGGCCAGCATACGTCACCCTGCTTCCACCTCAATGATGAAGAGAAAACTGGAGAGGGCAGAAATCCTTAACCAGTGTGCTTCAGAAGAACCATAACCAATAAGGAAAGGGGCTGGGACCTCCACTATACACCTGTATGGAAGAAACCAAAAACATGACAAGAGAAAGAAATAAGAAAAAGCCACCAGCCCCCAACCTTGTGGGCATTGATCCAGGAGAGGTAAATACAGAGGAGATTGAGGGCAGCAAACGTAATATCAGAGATGGCATCAGCAGACATAAAGGGATATCTTCATGACATTATAGATGAACTCAAAACTGAAATATTAGTTCAAGTAAAGCAATATATAAGAAGATTAATAAAAGAAATACTAAGCACCTCTCAAGAAGACACAGATGGAAGAATGGAGGAACACAAAAAAGGAGAGAAACATTCGATGAAGAATATAAAGAAAACCTAGAATACATGAAGCAGATTCAAAGAGATAACCAGGAAATTAAAAACTCCATTGAAAGCTCGCAAAACTGCTTGAAAGAAACTAAGGATAGACTATCAAACCTTGAAGACAGGTTTGCAATGTGTGACCATGAAAGGAAAGATCTCTTTAAAATAACAAGCAAGTAGGCAGTAATAATATAAAGGCTAGAAGATGACAAGAGGACCTATAACTTAAGAATAAAAAATGTGAGTTAAGAAGCAGTAGTAAAAATGAAGGAAATACAAAGGCTATTCACAGAAATAATTAAGGAAAATTTCCTAAACACAGGAAAAGGAGATGACATTCAGATGTATGTGGAATACAGAATTCCAACCACCCACAATCAAAACAGAGCTACACACAGACATATAATAATCAAGAACCCAGAAATTCATCACAAGAACAGAATATTAAAAGTCCTCAGAGAAAAGAAACAGATCACCCTCTAAAGGAAAACCCATCAAAATCATGGCAGACTTCTCAACACAGACCATCAAATCAAGAAGAGCTTGGAGCAAAGTATTCCAAGCCCTGAAAGAAAATAACCTCCACCCTAGAGTGATGTACCCTGCAAAACTGTCACTAGAAATTAATGGAGAAACAAGATTTTCCATGACAAAGGAAAACTGGGGGAGTTTGTGACCACCAATCCAACCCTATAAAAAATACTGAAGGACATTCTAGAGAGAGAGAAAGAAAAAAACACCAGGGTTTCAGGAGCAGTGACAGAGAAGCCTCAATGAATGGGGCAGACAGTGGAATGAAGGGGGAAAAGTAGACAACCAATGGCAGAAAAATAGCATAGTAAAAATGAGGACAAGAAGGTTGGCTATAATCTCTAACATAGATGGCCTTGATACACTAACAAAAAGAAACACAGGTAGAGTAGATCAGTAGATAGGGTCCATCAAGATGCTCTGTATAGGAAATATAATTAACCTGAAAAAGGGTTTATGGACAAAAAAATCAAATATGAGAAAACAATTCTCTATGTGACAGGGAAACAGAGAGAAATAGGGGCAACTTGACCAGCATCTGCAGATAGGTTGAAAAGACAGGATACTTATGTGCAGTAGAGAACTACTCAGCTGTAATGAAGGAAAACCTTGAGGCTTTTGTAGGTAAAGGAATACAACTTGAGATTAAGTCCAGGAGTGAGAAGGTTTGGAACCACTTAGGTAAATAGAAGGTTGGCCCCCCCCAATCTAAAAACTGAGGGAGTTTGTGGGACTCAAAATGCACAGTGCACCCTGTGGGAGTGAAAGGGGAGGAACAGTCTAAAGAAGGAAGGCAGAGGATATTGTCAATAGTGTATCAGGATTTAAAACCCACATTACTTACACCACTCTGTTTAGTTTGGTTATATTCTGTTCCAGTTTGTCTACTTGTACTAGATTTGAGGGCACACACAACTATCCCAAAAATAGCAGGATATACTATGGTAATCATCCTTAATTTCCTATTAACTTAATCTTGAAACCCTGTGTAACTTACACTGTTTTATTATATCATTTGAATCTGGTTTGTTAGATTGCTGTTTTGTATTGATGGATTTTATTCAAATCTGTTATGATTGATAGTATCAAGTCTCAGAGTATAGGCAACTACACTGAAGATGACAAGATTCACTAGGATACCTGCTCTAATTTGATTATTATCTGCTTTTGAAGCCTTACACTGTCTACAATGTTTTTTTTACTAATATTGTTATAACTGCTATATTGAATTATACTATGCCTGATGATATAGACAATTCTATTGAAATTAACAAGAGACAACACAGTAACATTGTAGATTACATTGTACTGTGGTTTTATATGACTTTTTCATTTCATGTTTTTATAGTAATTTGTTTTGTTTTGTCTTGCTTTGTTTTGTTTTTCCCCCTAATACAGAAAGAATAGAAATACATGTAGGGACTCATGCATGCGTAGAACCTATAAACAGTTTATGAGAACATGATGTAATGCACAACTACTTTTTTTTTTTATTTAAAGAACTCCCTCAAAAAAAAAAAACCAAAAAGAGGGTAGAAATAATACATAATTTCAAAAAAACAGTAAGAAATCACTAGTTGACTATTACATATTTTCCTCTTAGAAGTAGTTGTTCAAGTTACATAAGTAAAGCATACAAAGTAGACATTTAAACAGTGAGACTGCAACAAGTTCTGTTCCCCTATCCAACAGAAACTTAGTTAATTTGTTTATCAATCTTACACACTTAAACATACATGCAGTTATATCCTTTAGAATACTTTCTTTTCCTCTCTTTTTTTTACAATAACTATATTCAATTCTCGTCAACTGTTTAGAAGTTCTACGCATATATGATCTCTACATGTATACCTATCCTTTCTATATTAGAAGGAAGAACAAATCAAAACAAGACAACAAAGCAAATTCCTAGAAAAACACAAAATGAAGTCATATAGAACCACACTACTAGGTGATCTACAGTAGTTACTATGATGTCTCTTGTTATTTTCAATAGAATTATCTATATCATCAGACATAGTATAATTGGACATAGCAGTACATAGCAATATTAATAAAAGCAAAACATTGGAGACATTATATGACTTTAAAAATACCCAACCAGAGTGGGTATCCTGTTGAATCTTGTCATCTTCAGAATAGTTGCCTCAACTCTCAGACTTGATGCTATCAAGCGTACCAGATTTGAATAAAATCAGTCAAGACAAAACAGCAATCTAACAAACCAGATTCAAATAAAATTAGTCATAGTAAGACAATGTATGTAATACAGGGCTTCAGTTTAAGTTAATAGGGAATTAAGGATCTTTACCATAGTATATTCTGCTATTTTGGGGGTAGTTTTCTGTGCTTTCAAATTTGGTACAATTTGGTACAATTCTGTTCCAGACAGACTGGAACAGAATAAAATCAAACAATAGCCAATTTTTTCTGCCTCATCTCTGCTATGCTATTTTTCTGCCATTGGTTGTCTACTTTTCCCCTTCATTCCACTGTCTGCCCCATTCATTGAGGCCTCTCTGCCACTGCTCCTGAAACCCTGGTGTTTTTTTCTCTCTCTCTCTCTCTAGAATGTCCTTCAGTATTTTTTATAGGGTTGGATTGGTGGTCACAAACTCCCCAGTTCCCCTTTGTCATGGAAGCATCTTGTTTCTCCATTGATTTTGAGAGATAGCTTTGCAGGGTACATCAATCTGGGCTCGAGGTTATGTTTTCTCAGGGTTTGGAATATTTTGCTCAAAGCTCTTCTTGATTTGATGGTTTGTGTTGAGAAGTCTGTTGTGATTCTGATGGGTTTTCCTTTATAGGTGATCTGTTTCTTTTCTCTGACCACTTTTAATATTCTGTTCTTGTGATGAATACCTGGGATCTTGATTATTATATGTCTGGGTGTAGATCTATTTTGGTTGTAGCTGGCTGGAGTTCTGTATTCCTCATATACCTGAATATCATTTCCTTTACCTGTGCTTGGGAAGATTTCTTTAATTATTTCTGTCAATAGCCTTTTTATTTCATTTGTATTTGCCCCTACTTCTTCACTCACGTTTACTATTCTTAAATTATAGATCCTTTTGTTGTCTTCTAGCCTTGGTATTATTACTTCCCGTTTCCTTGTTATTTTCAAGAGATCTTTCCTTTCATGATCACACATTGCAAATCTATCTTCCAGTTTTGAAAGTCTATCTTTAGTTTCTGTCAGGAAATTTTGCCAACTTTCAATGGAGTTTTTAAGTTCCTGGTATTCTCTTTGGACCTGTTTTATGTATTCTAGATTTTGTTTATGTTCTTCATCAAAGAAGAATTTTATATTTATATATGTTATATATATTTATATATAAAAATGTATATATTTATAGTCTGGGTTCCTCCTTTCTTCCATCTGTGTCTTCTTGAGAAGTGCTTAGCATTTCTTTGATTAATTCTCTTATATCTTGCTTCACTTGAGTTAGAATATCAGATTTAAATTTGTTGCTGAGGTCATGGAGGTATTTCTTTATTTTCATTGAGGACATGTCCAATATTGCATGTTTGCTGCCCTTGATCTCTTCTGTATTTACCTGTCCTGGACTTATTTTCTTTGGGTCAGTGGCTGGAGGCTTTTTCTTGTTTCTTTCTCTTGTCATGTTTCTGGTTTCTTTCAGACACCAGTGTGGTGGAGGTCTCAGGTCCTTTCTGTATTGCTTACAGTTTTTCTGAAGCGTACTGGCTAGGGGATTGCTGCCCTCTTCAGTTTGCCATTGATCTATGAGGTGCACACAGGGGTGATGTAGGCTGGCCCCTCTCCTCTAAGCCAGTCAACCAGTGAGTGCCTTCAGCACATTAGTCTGTGCCCTGTGAATGTTGCAGGCTCGGGACAGTCTTGTCCCTGGCTATTGGGTCCTCACCAGGGACGCAGCCCAGCCCAAGCAGATCCCATCAATCTGCTTTGGGCCAGGAGCGGGCTGACTGATGCCGCTGCAGTTGCTTGTCCTGCCAAACTCCAATATGTAGTCAAGCTGGTCACTCCTTTATGGGATCCAGTTCCCAGCACTCACCATGGGTCAGTGCAGCTGTCTGTCTTGCTGGTTCCACTCCCTGTTGTGGCACCTCCTCCCACCAAGGGTCTCGGGCTCACCAACCCCCAATCTCGGCAGGATCACGACCTCAGCTTGATCGTGAGTCACCCGACTCCAAGACACACCCAGTACTGAGTGGGACCAGGTTGGTAGGAGCATGTCCAGCTCCGGCTCTTCACCCAGCACAGCGCAGGACCAGCGCCAGCCTTCTGTCTATGCTTTTTTCCTTTCTTTCTTTCTTTCTTTCTTTCTTTCTTTCTTTCTTTCTTTCTTTCTTTCTTTCTTTCTTCTCTTCTTTTCTTCTTTCTCTTTCTTTCTTTTTTTTCTTTTTCCTCAGTCTTCCTGGGTCATAAGAATCCCTCTCCTTTTGTCTGGTCTTCTTCATGGTGTTAAATTCTAGCATCTGAGTTGTTTTTCCCAGGGAGGCTCTCTATCATGCTACCTATCAATCTGACATCTTTTTTCCTCCCTGAACAACTACTTTGAAGAAAAAGAGACACTACAGTACCCACTGCTGATTCCGTAGCATCATGATGTGAAATCCAGCAATACTATTATTCTTTGTTCAGAGTGATTTTAGCCTGTTTTGTTTTGTTTAATTTCAACATACATGAAGGTATGGACAGCTATTTTGAAGAGAATGAGAGACATTATGACAGCCATTGTTGACTTCCCTATTGTCTGGTCTTGAAGACCTAAAATGCCTTCCTCATCCTGTGCAGATCAGTTTTATACTATGTTGTTTTGTATGAGTTCTCTGTATGTGAAGATATGGACAACTGTTTGGAAGAAAACAAGAGACAATATGATAAATAGTGAAGATCTTTGGTTGTCTTGCTTTGAAATTTATGTCTCTTACATTGCTTTCTTATGTTCTGTTTTGTTGTGTTAAATTTTACCCTCTTTAAAATGAAAACATTTTGTAAAAGTTGGAGAATACAAAATAAAAAAATAATATTGCATAGATTTTCTAGTCAGATCATTTAGGCAAAAAATACTAAATAATTAAAATGTCCCCAAATTAGAAAAGAAAAACTATTTCTATTTTGGATTGACATGATCCAGTATATATAAAATCCTGAAGAATACAATAGTAAGCATTATTAGGAGTAATAAATGATTTCAACCAGGTTCCAGAATAGAATATACAAATCAATTTTATACAAAAATAAATTGCATTTCACTATACTAGTAATGAAAAATTTAAAACTGAAATTAAGAAATTACTTTTATTTAAAATGTCCCAATTAGATACTTAAAATAAATTTAACAAAAGGACAAGAGTTATAAAAGGAAACTATAAAATATTATTGAACCAAATTAAAGTTAATGCACTAGAAGACCTAATATTGTAACAACAGCATCTCCTAAATTGACCTGAAGATTCAAGCAGTCTATACCAAAATCCCAGCTCCTATTTTCCTTTGTAAAACACACACGTGAGCATGCAAACCACTTGAATGACATCAAAGACTCAAATGTAAAGCTCTTAGGAAAAAATAGTAGTAAGCCTTCTTCAGTATTAGTGGCTTCAAAAGCACAAACAGCAAAAGAAAACAGGAATTTGCACTTCATTAAAATTACAAGTATTTGTACTTTAAAAGATTCTATCAATAAAGTGAAAACACAATCTTGGAAATGGGAAAAATACTTGATTTGACAAGAAAATCATATCTAGAACACACAAGTGTCTCTTACAATTTAATAATAAAAAGACAATCCAATTAAAAATTGAGAATGAATTAAACAATTCTCCAAAAATGTACTATAATAATCAATAAGCACATGAAAAGATCTTGAATATCATTAATTATTAGGAAATACAAAATAAAATCATGAGATACTACTTCACACCAAAAAAAAAATGCAACTATAATTTAGAAAAACAGCATTACAAAACAAAACAGACAGTAACGAAGTTTGGTAAAGATGTAGAGAAATTAGACTCATCATTCATTGCTGTATGAATATTACATATTGTAGGAATACTAAATGATGCAGCCACTTAGGAAAAAAAATTTGGTAGTTTTGTCAAAATGCTAAAGGTGGAATTACCACATGACTCAGCATTTCTATTCCTATATACTTACCTGAGAGAAAAGGGGACATTCATTTCTTATGGCACATGTCCATGGCCATTCAAAAATATGTACACAGAAGTTTATAGAAAATTACTCATAATAGCTAACGTGGAACCAGCCTAAAAGGCTAGCATTTGGTAAACAGGCAAACAAACAAAAAAACATGGCACAGACATGCAGTGAAATATTCAGCAAAAAGGAATAAAGTTCTGATACCTGCTCTGACATTGAAGAGTGCTGGAAACAAGGTGAGTGAGAAAGCTACCACAAAGGATCTATGAAAGATCCAGAACAATAAATTCACGCAGAAAGAAAGTAGATTGGTGGTTGTCTAAATCACTGGCACAAGTGGAGAGAATGGTGCACTGAGAATGGCTGACAATGGTATGGGTATGTGGTTTCTTTCTAGGATAATAACAATGTTCTAAAATTAGATAGTGGTGGTATTCACACATCACTGAATATGCCAAACAACGGTAATTGTGCACTTTTAATGGGTGAATTATGTAGCATATAAATTATACTTCGATAAGACTTTTAAAAAAGGCAAATCCAAATTTAAAACTACGTATACCTTTGTGACAAAATTAAAATGAAGAATAAATACTTAAAAATGTGAAATATGGTTTTCTCTATGCTGAGAAATTATGGTTGATTTTTATTTCTTCTTCATACTTTTTGAAAATTTGCAAAATACCCCAGAAAATTTTATTTTTTAAACTTAAAATTTTATACATATATGTGTAATTTTATTTTATTAATTAATTAATTAATTTATTTATTGTACTAGGGATCAAACTCACCACCTTTTGCTTGCTGGGCAGGCGCTTATGCTGGTGAGCTAAATCTCCAGCTATACATATTTTTATATATAAATATACAAACGTTTTTATATATAAAGAAAAGAAAATGTAGTATACTAAGAGATAGACTTGAATTTTAGAGAGACAAGGAACTTTGTGAATGGATCAAAACTAGCCCAGACCAAGGTATAAAGAATGAACAGGAAACTATCCTGTCTACTGGGAAAGAACTGATGAAGTTCTCCAAACAAAGCAGTGGTTCTAAGTGTGGAAAGACAAGATGAGAGTTTGAAAACTATTAAGAAAATTCATTTGAACTTAGAAGGATTTATTCCATGTATGAAACAATATAGAGTCATGTATTCAAAGTTCTTATAGGGGAAAAATGAGTGAGTAGTAGGACATTTCCCTATCTTAAAAATAATGTAGAAGTTTGAGAAAATACATGTTTTAATTCAAAACAATTTTTATTTAAGGAGACAAAGATTTTCATATCTAAGTATAGTCACAATGCTTGACCTTGAACACATGCTATTAAAGTTTGTAATGAGTACTAAATTAGCTTTGCAAAATAGAGAAAGTCAGTTTGTTTCTTAGTTTGTTACTTTTACAGCAGTTGCTCTAAGGTAGTTATCATCAAGGAGTATTGTCTAGGCCAGGAATGTCAGCATCATGTGTGATTTTGACAGAAATGCAGATTCTAAGACCCAGCTCAGCCCCATGGAACCAGAAATTCAGTAGGTGATCCTAGAAATTTGTTTGTTTGTTTGTTTGTTTGTTGTTTTTAAAATTCTTCCTATAGATTCTGAAATATGCTAATTAATGTTTGGACCCCACAGATATCACATCCCCAAGGGTGTGTGTGGTGCTAGAGGTCAAACCTAGAGCCTCTCATACGCTAATATGCTAAGCAAGTCTGGTGAACTACATCCCCCGCCCTAAGAGCTCTTTTAAATCTACGATTGAGTGATCTAAGACATTTTAGAAGAAAAGTTCACCAAAAATTAGGACATTTAGAGAAAATCTTCTAGGGAAGGTGGATGTATCTAACGATGTACAACCATACTCATCATCAATTATGGATAAGATGCTAAGACAAAAATAGTTATTTGTAATGAAAGAGGAAATTAGCACCTGGCTCAGAGAAGAAAGCAGTATTAAGCAGCACTGCTATGCTAAAATGAGTAGAGTAGAGCAACTGTCAAATATTAACTAGAGTTACTTATTTTCTCTACATATCTATTTATTTGGGGTTAAGAGAATTATATGTAGCTAACTTTCTTAAGGAAGGTGTTATATATAGGATGTTCATGTTTTACAAAGTTAAAAAATTCAACTATTACAGAACTTCAAAAATAATCAGGAAATATAACTTTATACCAATGTATTTAATGATTACATCCACTGATATTTTATAGTGTTCTCATGTCTTAGATCTTTCAAGATACCAGTTCATTTATAGTTTTGGAGTTTGGTCTCCTCTTCTGCAGATTTTCTATCAGAACTGACTTCTTTCTAAAGTCTGAAAATCCACTTTAATGCTGCCTTATAAGTATTCTTTTTAGGGATGTCTTAATTAAAGCCTCATTTAGTTAATGGAAAAAGTTATTCATAATTTCTCCCAACTCCTAATGAGTCCACAGATTAGTGTTTTAAGGATTAGTCCTCTCAGCTAATGACATTTCAGCTGAACTTGCTTTCGCCTAATCTTTTTGGCTTTTTCATACTCTTTGTACTCTCCATAAAACATCTTTAAAATACTAAAATCCAGTCTATTATTGAAGCAAAATAAATCTTCTTTATGACTACATATTCTAGAATTCTTCAGCAATGAAATGTATTTTGCAAACTCTTTAGCCCAGCTTCTGAACCCTACGATGACGGCCCTCTGCCTGGCTAAGTAAAACTTTTTTTTCTTTTAGGTGGTCTGGAAGAGACACTAAGCTAATTTTCATCCTGTCCTAGGCATATGACCAGCTGAGTCTTCCACCCATGGCTGCTAGGAATTCTGGCACATGGTTAGACAAATAAATAGTTGTTGGTTTGAAGTGAATCTTATCTCCCCATCTTCTGCTAATTCAAATTACTCCTACTTATCAAAATTTGTTCATATTTCTTACAGAAAGTATTCAATGAATAACCCTAAGCTTGGCTTCACTGTTTTAATATGCCCTCTGCAATTGATTTATTTACCTTCTAAATTACATTTTAGAATATGTTGTCCAATAACTGATAATAGGATGAACTGAACACAGAGAAACAAATTAAATGTCTTCCTCACATATCTTCAAATATAAGTTCCAGCTAGATTAAGATGCTAAATTTTAATAACATCTAAATCTAAGAAGAAATACTAATAAATTTTGTATATAATTTGGAATCGAGATTTTCTAAGTTCTAGCAAAGATAATTTCACTGACATGATTCTATAAACTTAAAACTGCTTTAAACAAGAGCAAAACTAAGTGATAGTCATTATAAGGTTAGGTTATGAAAAATTATCTGTGATATGAGATAAAATTTAATTTCCTTAAGCAATAAAATTCTTTTACAAACTAGTTTTTTAAAATGTCCAACCAAAAAATGGCAGAAATCTATGAATAGGAAATACACAGAAAAGTGAACATGAATATCTGATAAGCATATGGAAACTGTTCCACCTCACTTAGTAATGAAAATGAATGAGATTTTAAAAAATGCTATGAGGTAGTATTGTGGAGATGTTACAAACAACAAAGAAATATTTTTCATTTCTAGTGCTGGTTTTCATTTAGGAAGCAGTCCTCCTGTTCAGAGTTTACTGGTGACTTTTTTTTACAAAGAAAATCTTTCTGTACAATATCAACAATATACATGTACCTCTAGAAGTTTATTCTAAGGAAGAATGGCCCAAAAAACTTAATTAAAGAGCTATTCATGGCATCATCATTATGTAATACTAGAGATACATTCTAAACATTCCAAAACTGGAAAGTGGTTGATACATCATTATAGAAGTGAATAACAGCATACTTTTCAATCATTATAAATAATTATTGCAAAATGTTTAAAGAACTAGAACGTTGGTCATTGCATAAATTCAAAATGACAAATTATTGATTTGTCAAATAAGGTTTATTTGAGTTTAGTTCTGTATAATTTGTACTTTCATATTAAAAACAGAATTACTAGCCCTGAGCCCCAGGCTGGAGATTGACTCCAGGGCCTTATGCATGCTGGGCAAGAACTCTACCACTGAGCCATGACCCAGCCCTCAAAAGATATTTCAATAGTGAGTATGCATAATGTACCCCAAAGAGTGAGATTTTAAGAACTGACATTAACTTCAGATAATGGTACAAATTTCAAGATTTGAGGTTCTTACAATATCTACTGTTCTTCTGTTTTGGAGAATCTAAAGTGAAAGTCTTCAAACAATACTCTCTTGTTAGTGTAGAAACTTTATTAACTATCAAATAACTATTTTTACCCCTTTAATCTATGAAATAATTAATATTGGCATTCCTAAGATATAAAAATGATTAAAAGTTTGTCTCATAAGCTGTCAAATATTTTCATTGTAGTTTAAAAATCTCTCTAATGTTTCATCCATGTCTATGTCACTTTTTTCAATAATGCTGGTTGAATATGACTGACATTCTTTCAGATATCTTAGGGTCATGGCTCTGCATATCATATCCAATGCTGTGATACATTGCTGCTCTCAGGGCTATCACAGAACATTAACTTCTGTACTAAATTACCTCAGTCATGATGCTTTCCAGTTTCAGTAGTAAAATTTTATATTATTTGTATTTCTTCCTGGCTGTCAGCTGTTTTACTGTTCTCTTTGTCTCTATCTCTCTCTCTGCTTCTCTCTCTGTCTCTATCTCTCTCTGTCTCTGTCTGTCTCTTTGTGTGTGTGTGTGTGTCTCTCTGTGTTTCTGTCTCTGCCTCTGTCTTTGTCTCTGTCTCTCTGTCTGTCTTTGTCTCTGTGTCTCTGTCTCCGTTTCTCTCTCTCTCTCTCTCTCTCTCTCTCTCTCTCTCTCTCTCTCTCTCTCTCTCCTCTATCTGTTTGTGTGTATGCATGCTACTAGAACCCAGGGCTCAGATGCATGCTAACTGCATGCTCTACCACTGAGCTACATCTCCAGTCAGCTGCTACTTCTTAATATTGCCTACATGTTAATGTCCATTAATTAACCTCTGATTAAATTCTTGTTTGAGAGTTGGCAAACAAGATGTGGTGAACTTAGAAACCATAAGACTAAATCAAGAATTATGTGTAAAGTGAAAGTAATTCAACTCTAATTCAATGTCAAAGGACTCTCAAGAATAAAGTATGTAAGTTTAACACAGCAATTTTGCAACACAAATGTGATGCTGTGTATTCCATATTCTTTAAGATACAATTACTTAGCAATTCCACAATGTGCACTCCTTAGACTCAAAATATCTAAGAATAGTTTTAGACCATTTACAGAAAAGGTATAGCCAAGTCAGAATACCAAAGGATTGCTGTGCTACAAAAGGATGATTGACTCATACAGAAACACCCGAACACAGGTGGTCAGTTATCTCTAATCAGTTGGTTTGAAGTCAGGAAAGTGGCACTGCCTTTGAGGACAGTTATTGGTAGCAGTACTCTGTGCTCTTTTCTCCTGATCTATATTTGGTTACTTACTTTAATTTTTTTAAATTCACTAAGCTATACATTTATGATTCAGGTAGGTTTTTCTAATTTACATATCAATAAAAAGTTTATTACATAAAAATTAGACATTTCTAACTATAAAAGTAAGGAACTGTACCTTGAAATTTTGTCTTTGAGTTGAAAGGTGGTAGCAACAAATGCTTTCCTTTGGTGCAAATGGGCTCTGAGCAACAAATGCTTTCCTTTGGTGCAAATGGACTTCACTTTACCATTTGTTTATCTAACACAGTGCACTCTCCTATGATGGGACACAGCAAACAGTTTGGGGGCTATAGTGGGCCTCCAAGGCAACTAAAATCTTACTTGAGGTTGGTTGATAGTCCTAATCAATCTTTTTCATGTCTCTCTTTTGAAGCAGTGTGGGTCAGAAGTAGCACCTTGGGTAAGATCATAATCTTTATCTGAGTACTCCCAATCCCTTCACCTCTGCCAAGAATGAAGACACCAGAGGTAATAACTTGAACATGCAACTGTCTGGGCCTCATTACCACCTTGTGGGAAAAACCTGTCTGAAAATGAAGTGAATATAGAAAAAGTATCCAAGAGATAGATAAAGAGATTGAGTTCTCATGATGCTGTTGATACTGTTTCAACTTCAGCTCTGGTCTACTTGAACTTTGGAGGTAGAATAATTGAATTGTTTTGTTATGTAAATGCATTCCTTGTTTTACTTGTTTGGCTTGAACCTAGTTTGATTTACTTTTCTGTTCTTTAAAACCAAAGAACTCTCTTATGCTTTTTGCAAGGGGCACTGCTTTAATATCTATAGTTTAATCACGGGAGAATATGGGTAGTGTAGGGCAAGGTTTCCCACAGGACTTCTTTCCAATGGGGATCTCCTCAAGAATACCAAATGCTCAGGGATTTAGCTGAGTGGCATAAGTGCCTGCCTGGCAAGTGTGAGGTCTTGAGTTCAATCCCCAGTACAAACAAACAAACAAAAAAAAAGAATACCAAATGCTGCTTGAACTTGATCCTAGGTCTCATAGGAGGCTGACAAAGCTAGATTATAACAGACTATGTTGCTAAAAATATGTTACATTATATATTCTGAATAGATTATCTGGACAGCCATGCTACATTTCATTTTATAATAATCATAAGAGTAAGAGATCTCTTCTTTGGTGCTTTGAAAAACATTATCCTGGAACTAAACCATTCACTTAGGTCAGTCTTTTACTAAGCCTCATCTCCACACTGTATGAAGTGGCTCAAATACATTCCTCCCTGGAAACCCTGTCATGCAGAAAGAGGTAAGATGGAGGACTTGATCCATCACCATTTTCCTGCTCTCTCTCATCAGGTTTCTTGTATTCCCCAAGCACTATGGTCCATGAGGCACATCTCTTGACAGAGCTATCTCCATTCCTCTACATGCCCCTCACCCCCGAGACCTCTGGATGGTGCAATCCCACCATGTCACCATGCTGACTATGCTCCTTGAAGCCCTGATTCCCTTGTTTCTGTCCTGTCTCTTGTCATACCTCCATATCTAACCTTTTCTTTCTCCATGAGAGCTTCTCATCTGACTTCATTACATGTTGCTTTTCACGTCTCTCCTCATTGTTTCTCACCCTTAACTTTTCCTTGAATGATATTCCCCCACCTTGAATTTTAAATACCACCAAGTCCATGGATCCAGTTACATCTCCCTTTGCTCAGCTCAGATTTAATATAAATAATAAAGTTATTGGATGGGATGTTCAATTTACACTGTTATAGTCCATTTTCTGTTGCTATAACAAAATATCTGAAGCAGATACTTTATTAAGAAAAGAAGTTTGTTTAATTCAGTTTTGGAACCTAAAAGTCCAAAATCAGATGGCCCCATCAATTTTGTACCTGTGAGTGGCCCCTCACTATATGGCATTTAGTGGGTGGAATCATGGAGAGAGCAAATGCCAAAGACAGAGGAAACCAAAAAGAGTCAGGATTTAGTCTTGCTCATTTATAGCAAGCTGCACTGGTGGAAATTAAGTGGGGTCCCAAGAGAACTACACTAGATCCTTTCAAGGAGAGCATTCCCAGTGACCTAGCCACTTCTCATGAGGCATCACCTCTAAAGGATCCACCAGCTCTACACTACCACATGTAGGAGCAAAGTTCCAATACATGAAACTTCAGGGTACATTTTCAAACCATAGCACTAATACCCAATACTACCCATGACCTCAATACCTGCTCACTCCTCTCTGCATGAGCTCTTCGGTTAATACCACCACCCACCCCTCACCTTAGCCTCACAGAAGAGTGTAGCCTTGACTCTTGGCTCACACATCCAATCACAAAGCTCTGCCTTATCTTGCTTCCTAGTTGATTATTGAATCCCTTCTATTACTCTTAGTTTAAAATCTTATCTTTTATTACTCAAATTGTTGTAGTTCCCTTTCTTTTGAGCCACCAGCCTTTGGAACTCCCCATCATAGCCACCAAATTAAATCCCATGAGAAATGCAAATATGTGCTGCATTCCTTCCCTATCTGCAGGAAGAGAACGAGCTCCTTAGTGTGGCACTTGGAATCATTATATCCTTCTCTGGTATTTGTGCACTCAGGGATATGAAATTAATTATGTTTCTCTCTCTTCTTGTACTATGTCTCACCTCTTTGTCTTTGCTTATGTTATTTCCACTGCCTGAAATTCCTTCCTCACTGTCTTTCCTTTACAAACTCGTCTGGTAAGAATTGGCTAAGGTGTGGCAGGGCCCAGGATACCATTGCTGACTCCTCACAGCTGCACTGAATTCCTCCTCTGGGAGTCTATTACTTCAGTTCATATCTCCCTCTCTGTGTATTGCTTGCATCATATATTTATATGTTTGCCTCAGCTTTGAATCATGACCTTCCTGAGGGTAGGGGCTATGTCTGTCTACCTTTGTGAATAGCTGGACTGACTGATTATTGATGGAGAGAACTGGAGGGCTGACTAGGTCTCTAATGCGCAAGAATACAGAAATACCATTCATCAAAAGTATGCTGGAGGTAGACCTGTTTAATCAGAACTACTTCATGTGAGCCATACTGTGTGCCATCAGGATCCACCAGAGTGTCATTAGCCCTAATTATCTTCCTGAGTTTAATTGATACTAAACAAGGTAGAACATTAGAGAAGAATTTTATTCCTCCAATATTTCCATAATAACATATTGCTCTATTGCAAATTAAAAATTACAGCTTTGTGGCCAGAGAAGGTAAAACAATTTTCTTAGAAGGAAAGTATTCTTCCAGCACGCAAGAGCATTTAGAAAACACTAGATTCTTTGTCAAGAATTAAGAACCTTCTTAACAAAAATACAGCTATACTTTTTCCTCAGTCTTCTCTTAGTCTTCTTGAATATATGGAAACCATAAGGATCAGTAAAAGGTTTTATAAACATTATTGCTGAAAAGAGTTTTACAGGATGGAAGTAATTTTCAGCCACATTAATCACTCAACTGCCAAAACATCAGCACTGGATTCTCCCCTCCACTGGTGGGTGATAATTAAAAAGATAACACTACATGAATAGGAAGAAAAACACAAGTTCTGTTGTGTGAGAAAGTGACACCAAATCAGACCCAAGTCATTAACTATGAAGAGTATAGATAAAGAATTTCCTTGTTTAGGGCTCCTAAACATACTGGTGAGGCTTAATATTCACAGAGATCCAGCCTTTCAGAGTTGGGCCAGTGGAGAGAGCTCTAAGTTATTTGAGTGAACTAGAGCTACAGGAGCACAGGACTAAGAGCTGGCCTCTTCATTCTTTCAGTAACCCCTGGGAATTTAGTGAATACAGTCTATATCCTGTAATTTTTCATATACTACTTAATTTCCACCATAAACCTGTAAGATGGGTATTGTTAAGATACCACAGTGTGCAGAGGGAGATGTGGAAAGTGAACAACTTTCCTGAGGACAAGTACAGAGCCAGGATTGAAGCCCAGATAGTAGACTCTGCCCTTATTCACACCAATGTGTGGTTTGTATGAGCAGCTGCTGCCAGAAACATTTCTAAAACACAAACTCTTGGGCTCTTCTGCAGAGTTAAGGAACCGGAAACTCTGATACAAGGGCCCAGATGATGTGAGTTGAAACAAGATTTCAGGGAAGCCTGAAGCACTTAAAATCAAGATCCCCTGCATTATACAGCTCTTTATGGTAGTGCTTCTCAGACTTTAATACTCTGAAATATGGTTTTTATTCCTTAGGTCAAGGCCTAGGGGTCTATGTTTCTAACTAGCCCCTGATGATCATGATATTGGTTTTGGCATTGAATTTTGTAAAGGAACGGCCTAGAGAGTGAGCACCTACAGGACTGGATGATGTTGATCTCTGCTGTAACTTTGTTAAAGAGCTTCTGACTCATATTTTCTGTCATAAATATACTATGAATCAATGTCTGCATGTCTGTGACATGGACTATAGGGAAAAGTGAATCTACTTCTGATTGAGATGCATTTGCCCAGCTTGCCTTTCCAAGTTTCTAATCACAGTATGATCCCATTTCTTTACACCCAGGAACTCTCTTATTGCCCGCTGACATCACAGACATTTAACCATTTTTCTCTTTGTGTTGAATACGACACTTTGGAATCCCCAAGGCAAATTAACATATTATATATTTTGGAAAAGCAGATGAAAAAATAGTGAATGAAAAAGGAGGCCAAATATAATGGTACAAGGTTTAAAAGGATTTACCAAAAAGAGAGCCTAAAGTGATAGTCTGGTAGTGGACCAGTTCTCTTAGCATTGCTCCCATCCTCTTCCATTTGAGTTAATAATTGATGAATCATCGAGGTGAAGGAAACAGAGTTGGACAAGACATGGACCTCTTTTTCCATTAGAGTAGCTCAAAGCTTTTGGGAGAATTTGAATCAAATGTGATATAAAAATATTATGAGAACATCTTTAACAGGAAAAAAGTCTCACAATAAACCATAAACAAAAGTCAATGAAGCAATAAATTGTTCATATTGGCCAGAGAATGGCATGGGCATGGAAATGGGGGTGGGTGGGTGGGTTCCTAGATGTCCTGTGCTGAGTGAAAAGCAAGCTTCTCTAAACACCTAACAAATATTTGGGTCCTTTAGGAAGTCAAATATTTTGTAACTACTCTCCAGAGTGCATGGCTGTAATTCTTCCTAGGTAAAACACTAGAGTACAATAAGTTTTCTAGGTGTCTGGGTTGGCTGAGCATTGATAAGCACCGTGTGTTGCTTGCAAAAACTGGGCTGCAATCACTTACAAGAAATAATTCCAAAAACTGACTTTGGAAACATTGCAAAGCTCAAGAGCAGGACTTCAGTGTGCTGCTCATTCTGTCAGGATTTTGCAGCAGAATTGAGAATAATAATGCTGGGTTCTATTAATATGGTGGCATAAATATTACTTTAAATTTGACTAAAATTGAAACAGGTTGCAATGAACAAATATAATAGCCTTTTTTTGACATAAAGATCACATTTATAGGTCAAAATCAAGGCAAGAGGAAATGATTTCTTAAATTTAATATTTTAACAGAGGTTCTTTGAACCAATATTCATAAAATAAATAACTGGGATAGCTTAATATTCTGGGGTTTTGTTTTGGATTAAGGTCTCACTATGTTGTGTAAGCTGGCCTTGAATTCACTTATGTCATTGGCCTTAAACTCACCAGAGTCTTCTTGCCTCAGTCTCATAAGTGCTGGGATTATAGGTGTAAGTCAACACAACAGCTCAGCTTAATATTCTAAACAATAACATTTCCTCAAAATGTTGCTCTAAAAAGAGGGATTTGCAGTAGATCTTCTGTGAATATTTCATGTCTGATACAAGGTAGCTTCTATGTAAAAAAAAAAAAACTGAAGTGATCCTTTAAATGAGTTTTCTTTGTTATTTCAATAACTAATTCAGCTTATTAAGTGCATAACCAAAGTTCTATGCACATGCTACTTTTTTGATGATTCTCAGAGGCAGATGTATTACAGTTTGCAGCACAGAAATACAACTGATCAATCTAAACAGAAGACTGTCACTGAGCTGCTAGCCCAGTTCCCATCATTTTGTAACACCACCATTTAGGGGTTAATCATGACTATGTGTAAACAAGAAAAGAACAGTTACACATCCAGACCCAAAATAAGGTAATCTCCTTGATGTTACATTATAGGATATTTCAGGTCTCTTGCTTATTCTGATCCATGGCTCCAGCCACCAGGAGGTGGGGGTGCTGACAGGAGAAAGCCCTCAGACAACAGCTCCCTCTGGTGTTTCAGTGACAATGAACAGCTGGCTGCACTGTGTGTGCCATAGTTTGCCACCACTGGCCTTTGAGCCCAACTGAGAATCACTCTGAGGGTCATCCCAGCTTCAGAACACCTGAGGCCTTCAGTCAGAATGACTGGGTCCCAGTGTGACTCTCCTGCTGCCAAACTTGTCCGGCAGCTTCCCTTCCACAGGTTTTGATCCTAAGAGCACTGCCTAAGGAATCCCTTGCATGTTAATCCCCATGGGGTAGTCTGCTTCCTGAGAGCTCAGCCTGCAACAATTAGTAATCAAAGGTCTCTGAACAACTGAATTTATGGAGAACTAAGAATCAACTCAGGACTCTGGAACCAAGATGTGGTGCAAAGTGCAAGACTGTTGAAAACTGACCTTCACTTATCACTGCCCAGACAATGAGCTACCTGAGATGGCCCCAACCTTTTCTCCCCTGGGAGGTATTGTATTACCTATATATGGGGCAGCCATCATACCCAAAAGCCCTTAAACCTTCAGGGTTTTAGCAGGGTTATGCTAGATGAATCCTACAAACAGCGGAAATCCCAAACCAGATGATTGAGCACAACTGTGCTCTGATTATCCCTTCTGACAAGGTCACCTTCTCAAAGTGACTCTACAAAAACTAGGACAACAGAAAGAGCAAGTTATCTGCTCTGGAACAGAAATTCTACTTCTCCTACCACCTGCTCAGGACTCTAGAAAGTACATGAAGGGAAGAAGGAGCATGGCTTTCCTTCTGTCGCTGTTTCTGGCTCTAAGCAAGTGTCCCCTTTCTACCAAAATCACTCAAAGTTATTGTAGAATTTCTCTTTGCCCTTTAACCTTACAATGGAAAACCATATGGAACTCCCTCTGGACAACACTGATAACTGCAGAGGGATTAATTCTGCTTGGTTCTGATTATGGTTTTTTTTTTCAGCATATTGGAGGGGTTTACAGATACCTGGAGATGGACACAAGCCCATAGATACTTGGAGGTGGACATGAACCCTGTGGTGAAGAAAGGTGCCTGGCAGAGCAGGTGGGAGTGGATCATGGAGTTCATGCAGACCCTATTGTCGGAGAGAGGAGAACCTATAATCAGTAACCAGTCATGGGCCAGAGCTGACTACTCACTGTGGGACAATATCAGAACTGTCTCAGTAGTCCTCAAAATGTCATCAGCATGACCAAGACAATATGCTAAAAGATCAAAATGTGGGCATCTATATCCATGAGGGAGGAGCTATACCACAGCCCAGTTTCTCTGGAGTCACTGGCTTCCTCACCCTAACAGGAAGATCTCTACCTTTCTAAGAACTCCAGGGTTTGGACAGACAAAGACAGCAGAAAGAGCTGCACTCTAAAGATTGTCATAATGCTTTCCTGCAGCTGAGAGGGCTTATCATGCCTTTAAAAATGAGCATAAAATGAGTATAAAATTAGGAGGTCTAGCCCATTTCTCTGGAAGATGAAGGATGGATACATATTTTGTCCTTACATATCTCTCCTTCTACTTAACTGGAGCTACAGGACATTGTGGAATTCATCTCAGACTGTGGAACATGACAAATGAAGGTTCATATAAGACCCACCTCCCACCAAAGGTCATTTGATATTTCTCATAAGAATACCTTACATTTCTGTATAGCTTTACTTTTAAAAACATATATATGTATTAACTCAACATACATATATCACCCCCAGTGAGGTTAGCTAGGGCCATATGTAACTCACACATTTTCAAAAAGAAATATTAAAACATAGGGTCATATAAAGGACATTTTTTTTCTTCATGAATTATACAACAATCCTATAAAGGCATACCAGTTGAGTCACAAAAAAATGAGATCACATGAAGCTTCTGCAGAATTTTCTAGAATATGGTCAGCATAACTGTGGGACATGAAATAAGCCTTGAACTATTCTTTGAAACTCCCTTTGATACAAGCTGTAGGGAAAGAGATAAATATTCAGAGGCTGATAAAAGAGGAGGTTGGAGAAAGGCCTTAAACCTGAAAGAAAGTGACTGATTGTCAAGAATATACAAGTCTATCACCAGGATTTTAAACCAACATGGGATTCCCCATGCAAAACGAGCTCTAAAAATGTGCCTTCAGTGCACTGTAAGATGTGACCATCCATGACAATTTGCATTCCTACTCTTCTTCTGAAATGTCAGTTCTACTTCTCCTGTGGGAAATGGGAAAGAATTTCATTAAGATAAAATCCAGTTGATAGACACTGGTTTACCTGAAGCCCTCTGAGCACTAGATATTTGATAGATGATCTATGAACAGACTATAATTTAAGAAACAGATTACAAATTACTTAAATTGCAAAAATGTAATGGGCAATTGAACCCATGCACTCTGAAGAGCATGAGGAATGACTGTTTGCTATGAGAATTATCTAGCATCTATATTTTGCTATATACATAGCTGTACATAACTGCTTTTTATTAGGGTGGGGTCATTGTACCAAATCAATCTTCCAACTGAATTAAGAAGGAATATGAGTTTTTATCTATGCTGATTCTGAATCTCTTCAAACTATTCCTTTAATTCTGTATTATGACAATATGTCACCCAGACTCTAAGGAGCATTATCTCCTATAGACTCACTGATTCTTTAAAAGTGCAAGAGTCCCAACAGACAGACTACCCTAGTCTCCACCCAACACAAAAATCACCTCCAAAGTACTGACAACTAACTAGTCATACAAACAGGAGCAGAGTTTTATTTGCTTCCTTTTGTATGTACCAAAATGATAACTTCAGTACAAACACTGCAGCATCTGATGCTCTGGGAAATGACAATCTGCTGGGTGCATTTCTGGGGCACAAAAATGCTTCTGGAAACCCTGGAAAATCCCCATGCCACCCCTGTGTAAAACATGTTCATAAAGAAAATGTTTCCTAGTTTTAATTGTTGTGAATTCTCAGATGGATTAAGCCAAATATCTCTAAGCTTTATTCATTACTGCTACTGTAGGTAATTTGTGCTTGTGGTAACAGCAATTCAGAGTTATTAATGAAAATGAAGCCTAATTAAACAACAACACAAACATCTAAACCACTCCAAGGTAAAAATATGAAGCACTCACAGATTAATTTTATCCACACTACTTTGGTTGTAATAGTAACATTGTCACACAATCTTGCGTTGCACATTATTTGAACATACCTGCAACCCTTCAATGGCCAGTTTAAGGATTGAAGGCGTCAGTTTGGAAGCTTGTTTGAAGGAAAAATTACTCCAGTCTATAATTAAAATGAAGCCATTTATCTGAAGCTCCGGATCTTCAATAAGGACTTCCAAGGACAGTAGGATGGCACGGAGGATGTCTGTGAAGGAGTTCCTATGGCCAAAGCAGAAAGAGGGGTCGTGTGAATATAGCCCATGATAGGTGGCACATGATAGGTAGATGGCTCACTGTGTGCAGCAAAGCTGGTCTCCACACTTTGTCCTCCATGAGTCCAACCTGCAGTCACACTGTGTTTCTACACCCAAAAAGACTGAAAATACATTACGAAACTTCCCATGAATGATGTTTTGAGACTCCCAGAGTGGATGCTTCCTTTTCATTTGATCCCACCAGCACTCCAAATTTAATGAAATGCTTCTCTTTTCACTCCCATGGTTCTCCATGATAGCATTGATCACATATTGCTGAAATTTATCCCATAATCGTGGCTCTCCCTCACAGAGCTGTGACATCCTTATGGGCAGGAACTGGGTCATATCCTCATAGTGTCTCAAGTACCTAGGTGCTCAATGAATCAATGCTGAACAAATGAGGTGAGGCCTTAATCAGAGACATTTATTTTGATTAAACATCTTTTGTGCATTTTCTATGTTTGAAGTCTTGCTACGAGTGTAAAAACATCCATACAATTGATGTTATTTTTTAGCTTGATTCATGGTTAGCAGAAAGTAAATAAATAAATAAATAAATAAATACATAAGCAGGAAGAATAGCTTATTTTCACTGTAGGTCTGTAGAGTGTGATTCAGGAGGGAAATCACTTTGAGCATATCAGTAACTATGACAACAGGCAGACCTGAATACAAACTAGGTTGACAGTTCTCCAGTGTCATATATATTCATCTATATCACATATTCTCACTCACCAGTTGATTTTTGTTTTGAATAATTTCCAAACATTTGAGTGCACTATGATTCTGTAATATGTTTATCTGTTTGTCCAATCTGTTAAGCTGTGTATTTGTTTATTTGCCCATTTGTCCTATCTGTGAACAGTTGTTTTTATTTGAGCTCAACAAATTTTTTCTCTTTCCTTTTTTCTTTTGCATTTTTGGTCAATTGTTCGTAATTTAATTTGGTTCATAGATTTAAAAACTATCTTACACTCTTAAACATATATATAGTTATATGTGTACACCCACAAGTAGGTCTTTCCTTTTGAGCACTTTCTTCGCTTTCATTATTACAATATCTATTGCACATTTTGGATCTTATAACCATACTACTAATTCTCTGTTAGTTCATCAAAAAGAATAGTTTGTGCTGTCATTGTTTGTCTGTTCTCTTTGTATGCTTACATTTTGTAACTTGAACAACTACCAACGACTTCTAAGATAAGATTTTTTTTTTGGTACCACGGATCAAACTCATGACCTTGTGCCTGTCCACAGGCACTCAAACCACTGAGCCAAATCCCCAGCCCTAGTGTTGATTTCTTAATGTTATTTTTTTTGAAATTCTGTACTACTTTTTACTATTTTTTCTGTTTTGCTTTAAAAATTTTTTTAAAAAATGCTTCTATCTGGGTTGCCAACTGGTCAAAATAATATCAAATTTGGTTTTTCACAGGTCATTGAAAAATTATTAAAAGAAGAAATGAAGGCATATTGACTCAGCTATTTCACCCAACAAGTTATCTCTGCTACAAATCTAAGATCTTTGAAAATCTCTAATTTCAGTTTTCCTCTTTGGTGAGTAGGATATTTCCTACTAAGCCTGGATGTCAAGTGGTTTTCATTAAATCATGAGCCTAGTCTTCAGAATTCAATGTCAAATGATGTAATTCTTGACATCCAGTCTGGTTTGGAACTGTAATCAAGTCAGAAAATCACAATTGAACAATAATCTGATAAGAATTACTAGATGCAGGAGGAGCTAAAGATGGCTGATCAGTAAGCAACAAAATACAAAGCCTGCTGGGAGAAACAACTCATATGACAGAATAAAACATCCTGGAGATGGATCCTCTTGACACAGGGAGAAATTAATATGTAAAAAAGCTCATCAAACACATCGGGACTACAACTGGAAAAGCTAAAATTACCGTACATAGTGTTTTTGCTGCAAACCACCAAGTTTGTGCCAGCCTGAATTTGTGCCAGCTTGAATCCATGCCCACCAGCAGAGCCACCCAAACTCGTTCCCACTGCCACTCACAGGAGCCACAGCAGTGCTGAAGTCAGGTGTTGGTGAGCCCAATGGAGAACTGAACCAGGTGAAGGGACCTTCATTAATCTATGGTCAGTGCTGGGAATGAAACCCATCCCCACGGGAAGGGCAAGACCAAATGGGTGACATGTTGGAATCAGGCAGGAGGAGCCTGAACTGGAAGAGACAGTGACTTTAGTTGGTTGCTCCCTCCCCAGAGCAGATTTGTGGCATTTGCATGGACTGGTCATGCCACTGGCCAGGACCCAATGAGCTGTCCCAAATCAATTCCCTGTGCCTATCACACACTAACCTGGTAAAGGCTCCTGAAGTTTGTCTGGCCTGGTAGGGAGGGGCAGGCATACGCAGCCCCTGCTTACATCTTAGTGACAAGATCAGGCAGGAGAGGGCAGAGGTCCCTCATCAACACACTTCAGAGGTTGACAGGGAAGGGAGCTGGGACCTCCACTTTACACCTGTGTGGAGGAGGCTGGGACCATGACAGGAAAGAGAGGCAAGAAGAGGCCCCCACCCAGAACCCTGAGAGAACTGATCCAGGAGAGGGAAAAACAAAGGAGACTGAGAGCAGCAAACACACAATATCAGACATAGCTTCAATGGACATTAAGAGATATCTTTGGGACCTTGTAGACAAGCTCAAAAATGAAAACTTAAATCAAGTAAAGCAAGATATGAGTAGAGTAATAAAACAAGTGCTAAGCATCACTCAAGAAGATACAGATGGAAGAAGGGAGGAACACAAAAAAAGAGAGAAACATTCGATAAAGGATATAAAGAAAATATAGAATACATGAAGCAGATTCAAAGAGACTACCAGAAAATTAAAAACTCCATTGAAAGCTGGCAAAATGCCTTAAAAGAAACTAAGGATAGACTATCAAAACTTGAAGACAAGTTTGCAATGTGTGATCATGAAAGGAAAGACCTCTTAAAAATAACAAGGAAACAGGCAGTAAAAATACAAAGCCAGAAGATGACAAGAGAATCTACAATTTAAGAATAAGAAATGTGAATGAAGAAGCAGGAATACAAACAGGTGAATTACAAAGGCTATTCATGGAAATAATTAAGGAAAACTTCCCAAGCATGGGGAAAAAAATGACATTCAGTTATATGAGGCATACAGAACTCCAGCCACCTACAACCAAAACAGAGCTACACCCAGACATATGATAATCAAGATACCAGAAATTCAATATAAAAACAGAATATTAAAAGCCATCAGTGAAAAGAAACAGATTACCTATAAAGGTAAGCCCATCAAAATCATGGCAGATTTCTCGACACAGAGCATCAGATAAAGAAGAGCTTGGAGTGAAGTATTCCAAGTCCTGAAAGAAAATAACCTCCAGCCCAGATTGATGTACCCTGCAAAACTGTCACTAGAAATTAATGGAGAAACAAGATGCTTCCATGACAAAGAGGAACTGGGGGAATTTATGATCACCAATCCAACCCTACAGAGAATACTGAAAGACATTCTAGGGAGAGAAAAAAAAATACCAGGATTTGAGGAACAGTGGCAGAAAGGCCTCAATGAATGGGCCAGGCAATAGAATGAAGGAGAAAAGTAGACAAACAAAGGCAGAAAAATAGCACAGCAGAAATGAGGCAGAGAAGGATAACTAGAATCTCTAACATAGATGGCCTTGATACACTATATTGTTAATAATGCACCAGGATTTGAAACCCACATTACTCACACCACTCTGCTTAGATGTATTATATTCTGTTCCAATCATTCTGCCTGTACTAGATTTGAGGGCACAGACAGTAATCCTGAAAATAACAGGATATAGTACGGTAATCATGCTTAGTTTCCTGTCAGCTTAATCTAAAGCTCTGTAAAACCTACACTGTTTTACCATGACAGATCGTAATCAAATGGTTTGTTAGATTGCTGTTTTGTATTGATAGATTTTACTCAAAGCTGTTATGATTGATAGTATCAAGTCTGAGAGTATGGGCAATGGCACTTAAGATGACAAAATTCACTAGAATATCCACTATGGTTCGATTATTACCTGCTTTTGAAGTTTTATACTATCTACAATGTTTTATTTTTACTAATATTGTTATGTACTGCTACAATCAATTATACCGCTATATTCAATTATGCCTGATGATATAGACAATTCTATTGAAGATAATAAGAAACAACACAGTAATCATTGTAGATCACCTTGTACTGTGGTTTTATACAAGTTTTTGGTTTCATGTTTTTATAGGAATTTGTTTTGTTTTGTCTTGCTCCGTTTTGTTTTTCCCTCTAATACAGAAAGAATAGAAATACATGTAGAGACTCATGTACGCATAGCTGTTTACACTCTCACTGTTTGAATATTCACTTTGTATACTTTAATTTTGTAACTTGAACAACTATTTCTAAGAGGACAATATGTAATTTATCAACTAGTGATTTATTACTGTTTATCATTTTTTTGAAATTCTGTATTATCTCTACCCTTTACATGTTTTTTTTCTCTTTAAATAAAAAGATAAAAAAAAAGAATTACTAGATGCTTGTTATAAGATCAGTATTTTGTTGCATGCCTGAAGTTATAAAGTAGTATGTCCTACTCATATTTTAAAGAGCTTTAATCTAGTTGGGAAAGGGCAGAGATTCATAGCATGAATTGAGAAAGGCAGATAAAATTTGAACAATGAGGGAAAAAGACTTGGTATTAGGTATGAGGAGTGGATAGGATGTTGATGGAGAATTGGGAAAATTGGGGTTAAGATCATCTAGGAGAGTAAAGTGACACTTAATTTTAAAAAGAGGTGTACAACTACACCTTCCCATGATCAGGAAGAGACTCAGCAAGAAGACAAACCACACCTTTCCATAAGCTGCAGTGCATGGGCTAGGAAACCAGAAGATTATCTCCCTTGACCCCAAGTTAGCAACTGGCTGACTCAGAGGACTCAGGGTGAGACGATAGCAACTGAAGAGAAAAGAACAGCTTCATGCTTGTATTATTTGCTTGACTTTGCAGGCCTGGGGCTGATGATCTGGGCATCACTGAAGACATAGACCCTTATCTATTAGACTTGCTTTGGCTAATGGCAGTGATCCCCAGCCAACTAGCAGATCCTATGAAAAGTGCAGCCACCTAGCTGAACCCAGCCTGAATAAACTCCATCTGCTCCACAGATGTCAAACAATAATAAATGATTGTTTTTCAGACCACTGTGCCTTTGGATACTCTGCTACAGAGAAATAGGTATGTAGCACCAGGGGGTATTTAACAACAAATGCAGAAAAAAGGTCAAGGAAAATAAGGAAGGAGACCACTGTACTGACAAGAAGGTCTTTGAAGAGGTTTGAGAGCACTTTTCGTTGAATAGTGAAAACAGAGGTAATTAATTATGAACACCTTTAGCAAATCACTTACACTGTATCTCATTTTTCTCCTCTAAATAGAAATAATATCACTCCCATCATACTAGCCACTAGAATCCATTTCCAAAAAACACATTGAATTAGGCTGGAATCCTGGGAAGGATGCTGTGTATTTTGGAGACTAAAATACAGCATAGGCACTGGTGGTGAAGGAAGTGTGTTATGTTCAGGAGTTAATCCAGGAGTAAAGTAACAGTATTATAGATTCATTACAGTTTCCAATTGTTCAAATGCCTCACTGTTCCAGAAGAACTGGGTGGGCAGGAAAATAGTGAATGTAATAAGTCTCCGTGACATGAGGCTTTTCTCATGCAGAGAAATGTGACCCTACCTCTTACCTTAGCTACAATTATTACCTTCATTTTCTTAGTCCTTTATTTCCTCAGATGAATTTTCTTATCACTTTCCACTTTCTATTCACAACATATTTTACTTGTGCAATGCTCTCAGCTTTGCAAATTTTAAAATATACATTAGATTAAATAATTTACATAAGTAAACCATCCTTAGTCACACAGAATAAAGCCACTCCTTGAGTATGGACTGAGGACAGTGACTTCTATAGATAGAAAGAAAGAAAAATAATAATGAATTAAAACTATGTAGTATTTTTATACAATATAGTACTGCTCAGCCATAACAAAGGATAAACTTGAGATTTTTACAGGTAAATCAATGCAATGTGAGACCATACTGATAAATTAAATAAATTAGACTCACGTGTGTAAACATCATATTGTCTTCTGGTGAGGGGGAACTAAAAGAGTAAATAAGGTCTAAAAGGTACAATAGATATTGTGAAATGGGAAGAAATTTTTTTGGTATTGGGAATTAAAGAAATTGTTTGAAAAGAAAAAGAAACTAGAATGGGGGAAAGGAAGGAAGAAAAAAGGGAAAAATGCAATGCAACTATTAATGTTCCTTAGTTAATTGAAAAGGAATTTGTGCTAATGTTGATTGGAAATTTTTTTATGTCTATATCTTGTATTCTGAGTAACTACTTTGAAGATGACAATATGTAATATTTTAACTATTGTTATTTTCCTATTAATTTGTTATGAAATTATGTCTTACCTTTTTCCCTGTAAAATAAAAATTTAAAAAACATCACTGAATCATAGAGCATACTACAAAGCTGAAAAAGAAAAAGTAGTAATCATATAGCAGAGAAATCTGATGACCTCTACTTGAGCCAAGTGATCAAGGTCAACCTAACCAGGGATAAATCATGCTGACAGTATTTACTCTTGCTATGGTGATGAAAATGGCATTTTGCTTCTGGGATTTTCTTCCCCCAGAATTCTAATTCCAGATTAATCATGAGAAATATATTAAGCAAATTGCAGTTGAAGGACATTCTACAAAATGCTTGACCATTAGTCATGAAAATTATTAGGTTTATAAAAGAACAAGGGATGTTTGAGAAATTGTCACTGCTAACAGGTGCCTAAGTAAAAGTGAAGGCTAAATGCAATGTGATCTCTTGAATGGGCTCCTGAGAGTGAAAAAGAAGATAAGGTATGAACATTAGTGAATAGATACATATTAGTATTGCTTCATTAGTTGTAATAAATATATTATGGAATGTAAGATGCTAATAATAGGAAAAACTAGATGCAGCATACAGGACCAATCTCTGTGATATGTTTATAATAATTTTGTAAATCTAAAACTATTTTAAATAGTTAATTTTTATAATAAAAAGGCTCACCAAAGTCTATAATCTGCCAGTATAAGTTGCCAAGCAAACCAAAGTGATCACAAACAATTCAACCACTTCATGAAAATTGTAAAATTAGAAGCAAATATCTTTCCAGAATCCCTTCATCCTATAAACTCATTTAGACATGCATACTATTAAATTATGTATGTTGTTTAATAATCCAGAGAAAAACATTTATTTTCTTTATTACCTACAACCACAATTTAATCAGAGTATTTTAGCATTTGTATCAAAATGAACAGGCGATAAGTGGATATTTACATTTCTTTCATCCTTTCTAAAATGTGTGCACATTGGTATAGTCAGTTATGGAGGATATCATTTTTACTTTGATCATTTTAAACCGAAATATGAAAATGTATGTAAAAGCGCTGTGTCAAATGCAAATTGCCCAATGAAATGTAAACTATATTACGCCAAAATAGGAAACTTAAATTTTCCCTGTGGAACCCTGCCTCCTGTGGAGCTCTTCATATGTTTGGCATCTGGACTTTACATTAATTAGGACTTTATTGATAAGTTTCATGGTTGTACTGTGACCAATTAGAGCTTATGAATAGTGAGTCATTTTTAGGTTCTGTTGTTGCTTTTATGAGTTGAGACCCAATATTATTACCTGAGGCACTGAAATCTAACAAAAATGAGACAAAATAGTGGAAAACTCTAAGTTCTTCTTAATGAGAAGATACTTAAGATCAAAGAAGTTATTCACTAGTGCTTTTAATTTTTAGTGGAGATTCTAGTATCTAGGTTCCAAGCCTAAACTCACAAAAGAAAAATAAGGCCATACATGATCAGGTGGCATGTAGTAGTGGTGACACTGGTTCTCAGAAGCAGCAGGTAGGAGTTTTCAGTCAAGTCTAAAATCCCAGTGCATATACCTATAGTAATTTTTCTGCTACAGCACAAAGTCTGTCAATGTCAGTAAAGTTCTTTGGGCAGGTCCATCTTGTAGCCTCTTAAACACTTAGTTTGACTAAATATTTATGGTATTTTTCAGTGGATAATTTTTTAAGATTCACCCCATAACAACAAGTGATTGAATATGTAGTTTGCTTTCAAGTGTCTATGCCTTAGTCATACATGTAGAAGCATCGCATCTGTACAGGCTGCTTTATGTCTTTATTCTATTTGAAACATCTCCCCAGTACCAAAAAAAGAAAGAAAGAAAGAAACACCTTTCTGAACTAATCACTAACTTAATGATGGCATGGTTCTCAATTACACAGTGAGATTTGTCTGTTAACTAATATTCGTGCTTTGGGAAAGGTGGGAAAAAAAACTGTGGCATGTGTTTGACATCTGGACAGGAAAAGAATGCTCTTTTGATAGAGTGAGCAGAAAGGCCTGGATTCAAGAGAAATGATTTGGCTTGATATCCTGCCTCTGACCTTCTTGATACTTGCAGCCACTTACAGAAGACTGAAATTCACCAAGTGACAACTTTCTGTTCTTCCATATGTAGATTATTTTAAGCATTGCACAAAAAGCAATATGAGATGAGCTCTATGAATTGAAAAGCATATTCCAGGAAGAGTCAGCATTTGTGTACCCTTGAGTTGTAGGGACACCATGTTTGATCACACTGATTTCATGATGGTGGTGGTAGCAGGACAATGGGAAATGTGCAAAATCCAACTG
Organism: Hydrochoerus hydrochaeris; assembly: GCA_004027455.1. NCBI lineage: Eukaryota > Metazoa > Chordata > Mammalia > Rodentia > Hydrochaeridae > Hydrochoerus > Hydrochoerus hydrochaeris. The sequence goes on from PVLA01003322.1 coordinate 58,654, forward strand.
GATTGTGTTAAAGTGAACCTATTTTCTTCTTTTCTAGATCTTAAAAATATTCTGAGATGGAAACTCAGCATATATATTTTCTTAAATGAATTTGAATAATCCCTATATGATTTGGACTTTAGCTGGACAGTGTCTCTGTGGATCTGTGCACCATTATGCTCCTAGGAAAATTAATTTCCCTGTTTCTCAAGGGTATAATGCACACAAAAAAGCTTTTACTCTGAAAATATTAGATTTAAGGAAGGTACTAATAAATGGTTGACTTTGCTGTAATATCAATACTACAATAATATTATAATATTACAATGATAATAATCAATATTAGTATGAGATTAATCTTAAATTTACTATCCTGTTTCTTAGTTAGAAAGTCAAATTGTAATCCTTTTCTTAACAAAGATGATCACTCAGAGAAAAAAATCCTAGATTTAACTCAGCCTCACCAAATTTGATGAAAGTACAAAGTAACACAGTGACAAAAAAAAGAGGGGAGGAGAGGGAGGAAGGGAAAAAAAAGAAAGCAAGGATTGAAGAAAGAAAGAAAAAGAGAGGAGAAAAGAGGAAGCCCTCTCAAGTAAGTTTTCATCTCTTAATTTCATCCTATTTTGGTAAATAAAGAAAACTAAATTTCTATTAATGTAAGAATACAACTGCACATAAAACAGAATAATGAATTACTTACTGAGATTAGTGGTTGTAGTGTGAGAATATCTGGGCTTCAAAGCCTCAGCATCAGACAGACTGAATATTATGTTGAACACTATTCAATATCTGATAACATACAGGATCAAGTTCTTGTTTATAGAGTTTCCAATAGACAAACCTAAGTATTCATCTGCTTTTTAAAGTTTTGGTTCAGATCAAATCATAGAAACTTAACTAGTAATGCACACTGTAGAAGAATATTCAAATATTTGTCTCTATCAAGTACCACAACAGTCTTCTGCTGCAATCCAATCACTCCACATTGTGGATGGAACACAAAACATAACAAGTGCCAGGGTTTTAGCTCAGAGATATAAGCACCTGCATGGCAAGTGCGAGGTCATGAGTTTGATCCCTGGTACAATAAATAAATACATACATACATACATACATACATACATACATACACCTCATTCCACAAAACATAACAACTTTGTCTAAGAACGGTGCTCTGATTTTGAAGTACTGTGGAAAAAAACAGGATGAAAAATGGTAATAATAGTGCTCTCTCACTCACATGGAGATAAGAGACTGTGTTTCTGCAGATCAATTCTAGAAGGCCTAAGCATCTCTGGATTTAGATACCAGAATGCAAAGTATTCACATGCACCATTCAGAATGACCTTTAAAAAGAAAGCTTTTAAATTGTAATCTGGTTTCTCATTTTTGTTTCTTTGAAGAACAAGAATTCTTGATAGAAATCAGTGTGTGTGTGTGTGTGTGTGTGTGTGTGTGTGTGTAACTCACTATTTAATGTTCCTAGCTACTTGCTTTGAATAAATACTATTTTATTATATTTGATCCTAGTATTTCTAAATCTCTGCAACAAAGAGGATGAAATTAACATTAAATATATTGATGTGCTCATTTCAATAGTTAATGTAATTTTTAAATACTGAATGTCTTCCTTTAAAAATTTGGATGTACTTGGAACTGGAGTCAGCAGGTATTTCCTTAAAGATTTAATGAAGATTTACTTACAAAAGACATGTAAGATAAAAAGATATTTTAAACTTTTCGCTAAAGATCAAAACCAGTTGGAGACATTTTAAAATATGAACATGAGGGGCCAAAAGTATGGTTTTTAAAACACAGAGTTTTGAGTTAGGAAGATTCTGATTCAAATCCTGGCTGCTCTATATGAATTTAGCAAGTTGCTTTACTTATCTGGGGCTTAACTTCCTCACCTGTGGCAGGATGCTAGCACCCTCCTCACCCTGTAAGGTGATAATGCACATAACCCTTAGCAGAGCAACAGGCTCCGACTAGGGCGTAGATGGGGCTAATGGTCTCAGTGGCTTTCCCTATTACATGAGTAAATATATTATCAGGTAGAAAATATTAGGAGTTGTAAAGTGCTTGGGGCCCTCAAGAAAAAGTGGTCAGTTAAGCATGATGATTTTTGAAAAGTTTTCAATTGGTCCATGAGGGAGGGGAAATGATATAAAAGAGAAAGGGCAAAAGAACCATATAAAAATGATGTGAACTGAGAATGTAGACCAAAGCTTGTCTACTCTGCAGACCACATTGGACATATCTGTGTTACAATAAAAAATATTTTAAAAAGATTTTTGTTACTTATATGCACTGTTATGTATTTTATATGTGACCCAAGACAATTTCCCTTCGCTCAATGTGGCCTAGGCCACATGGGTCCAACCTGCAGGCCACAGCTGGGACACTCCTGGCATGAACACCACAACCTGGGAGCCAGAGGAAGCTTGACTGCATCATAGAGCTGGTGAAAGGGGTTATAAATAAGGTCAGAAATGTGGTGTGATCCACCTTTTTTCTTCCTACTGGGAGAATTCTTGACTGTTTAGGTAGAGAAGGAAAGCAATGGTCAAACAGTGAACATCATACAAACTGAGTCCTTTGCCTAACTCCCAAAGTCAGAGAATGAAATTTGGAGAGAAAGGAGGTTAAAGGGGAAGTGTTTGTTTGAAATACACGAAGAAAAACAGTTCTCATCAGGAGGGGTCTTGAGTGGGTAATAGGCATGCTTCTTTTATCTTGGTTTTACATGAATAAGCAGAGAGTGGGAACTTGTTACCTAGTAATCACCTATCACAGCTTACTCTGTGGGTTTAAAATAACCAATTGAAATTTAGGATTTATAACACAAAATCTAAAAAAAAAAAATCAGCTATTCAGGACTTCAAAGGGAACCAAGTTTACCCTGAATTTGTTAGATTCTTAAGATGTAGTCAGGAAGTAGGAAAGGGTTGTCAACAAACAGAGTATTTGGAGTAAGAAGTTTCTTTACTGGAAGGAAGGATTCTTATTTGCGCATTAACTTTTTATCCTTTTTCCTGTGTTTTCTTTAAAATTTTTAAGTTTAACTCATTTCATGGCTTGAATTACCTGTTGATCAGTGTATGCGTTATTTTCTTTGTGTCTAACTCTATCTTAGGCCTGTCCCTTACTGACTGCCTACTTATAAACTACCTACCTAAACTGTCTTTTATTTTTTAAAATTATCTTTTATATAAGAAGCCATGCTTCAGATAATTTCAACCAGCATCAGGGACCATGAGGACTGCAGGCAGGGTCCAGAGTCAAGCCCCATGAGAAGGAGGTGACTGCAATATACTGGGTAAGGGCTGAGAGGGAATGATAGAGATGTAAGCACACTAAGGATGGTACCAAGAACTTAGTTACTGACTAGATGCAGGCACAAAAAGGGAGGACTGTGGTATTATTGTGGACAAGAGGAACTCAGGAAGGAAGTGAGTCAGAAGGGCTCTAGATAGATGGTAGGTTGAGCTCCATCAGAGATGGGAGTATGATGTATTTGCTTCTGAATCCTTGGCAATCATCAGTACCCTCACGTATAGTCAACAAATGATTCTTAGAGGTGGAAGGAAGGCAGATATGCTGAACAACCTAGTCAAAAGTTTTAAATGCTAAAAATAGACAAAACCCACCCTAAGTTTACTGGTTGGTAAATCTCCCTACTTGTCAATGTCTTTCATGCTCATTACTGATATCTTATACTGATGTATTATGAGAATTTAAGCATAGTTCCCATCAAGAGTCAAATTAACAGAAAATAACATGATGCTCAGCACCATGATTTCAGGAGGAGAAAAGGAAATGAAACTTTTAGATTTAATTTTGGTTTAAGAAAAGGCAAAACCTATATTTACATGAGGTTATTATGGGTATGAATAAAGTGAGTAAGAAAATGACTATCTAGTAAATTGAATAATACATGCTGGGTGGTTGTTCATGGAAAGAAAGACTGTTATACCATAAAATTCTTAGCACACTGGGAAAGAACTAGTCTGCAAACACCACTTTATGACAACCTGAAATGAAAATAAGGAAGGAATTTATTTCACTCAGCAATCTGGAAGAGGATGGGGCAGTGTTTTTAGGGGACAGCTGAACAAGGATTCTTTTTTTTTTTTTTTAAGAAAAGACAATATTCTAATGGAATTAAGCTATAGGCATTCCATCCATAACTGAATAAGATGAAAAATTAATTTCATGCTTGTCTATTCTGGTCACCCCTTTGGTTGAGGAGCATCAGAAAAGTAAAAACTAGGAAGACTCAAGCATGCAAATAAACACTTAATTCAGTTAAATAAGCAATAGCTTAAGTACTTTTGTTGTAGTTATTCTATCTCCAATGAAAGCTTTTTAAACCATAACTTTTCTGTATTTATTATACAAAAACAGTGATGGATTGCAGACTTACTGATGTTCCTATCAATGACTTAGTGATTTCATAGTTTTGGTGGAGAACGAGTATACACTCCACAAATTTGGTATCTTCCAAAATCACAAAAATAACACCTTTATGTATATATTTATTCATTAATCATTCCACAAAGATTTATTGATCATGGAGTTAAGGAGTCTAATGATGGTAGCAAACACCAAGATTTTCCTCTGGTGTGGATATTGATGAAATTCAACTGACTTCTATAAATCTTGCACAGGTTCATGGTAATCTACTAGTCACTATTTGAAATGTAGTTTTCTTTCCCCTAAGCCTGTCTGAGTCACATAGCCACACAATAACTTTTACCACAAGAAAATGGACAATAAGATGAAGCAGGTGCTTTAGAAAAACAGATATCCCACAGTGTTACATGGATTTGAATGATTTCATACTCCTGTCTTTCTTGCTGATATCTTGCAATCATACTTAAAATCAAGAGATACCTTTCCAAAATCACCAAATCTGAAAATACAAGGTACAGAACAACTTTAATTAAATAGAACATTAACAAAGCAATTCTGTAGACTTGCATTTCATGGAAGACGCAGCTCTAATTTAAGTTGAACATGTAAAACATCTCACAATTTTAATTAATTCAGAAAACTGGTACTGCCAACAAAAATTCCAAACCTCTACACTTAATGAAAAGGTCATTATATTTTGGCAAAATAACAGAATCTTAATACCAAGAGAAGCACCAGGGCTCTAAAATTTGTTGTCTATAAACAGGAAAATGAACCCTTAAAAACATATCAGAATATTTAATAGACACCAAATTTAGAGAGCTTATAATCTGATTGAAGTTGGTTTATCCTTCTTTCTTTTAAAAATTCTAGGTTTCTTAATCATAAGCCACTGAAATAGCAGCAAGCAGTCAGATTCATGGAAGATTAAAGAGTGCCACAGTAAATCATTAGGACATTCATATCATTAAGATAGCCTTATAATCCACCTTGATGGAAATGCAATTTGTTGGCTGGGTTTCAGGTTGGCAACTTCTATGTGGCTATCACCCTTCAACTACTCCATCTTCCTGAGCACACCTCGAGGTTACTGGATTCTTGGAGGAAGAGGGGCATAAGGCTGCTGGGACTGCCTCAGCGCTCAGGCTCAGGAAGGCACTGTTTCTGAGTATTGGTACCAGGAAGGCAAATCTAATGGGAAGGATTCTGTTTTTCTTTTTGAAAAGAACAAAACCAAGTGAGAAAGAAAACAAAACAGTGTTATTCAAAACAAAAGGATGGACACAGCACATGATTAAAACCACAATATAAGGTGATCTACAATGGTTACTATGATGTCTCTTGTTATCTTCAATAGAATTGTCTATATCATCAGGCATAGTAAAACTGAACATAGCAGTATATAACAATCTCAATAAAAAAAACCATTAGAGACATTATAGGACTTCAAAAGCAGGTAATAGTCAAACCAGAATGGGTATCCTAGTGAATCTTATTGTCTTCAGAGTAGTTGCCTATACTCTCAGACTTGATAGATTTGAATAAAATCAGTCAAGACAAGACAAGACAGAGAGCTAACAAACTGGATTCAAATAAGATCAGTCATAATAAGATAGTGTAAGTAATACAAGGCTTCAGTTTAAATTAATAGGAAATTAAAGATTCTTACTGTAGTATATCCTGGGTTTTTTTTTTTTTTGAATAGCTGTCTGTGTCCTCAAATCTAGTACAAGTAGACAGACTGGAATAGAATATAACCAAACTAAACAGAACAATGAGAACAATGTGAGTTTTAAATCATGATACACCATTACCGATGTCCTCTGCCTTCCTTTTTTCAGACAATTGCTCCCCTTTTCCTTTTACACAGTACACTGTACATTTAGGGTTCCACTAACTTGCTTAGTTTTTAGATTAGGGAAGCAACTTGCTATTTACCTACGTGTTTCTGAACCTCTTCTCCCCTGAGTCTGATCTTATATTGTATTCCTTTACCTACAAAAGCCTCAATGTTTTCCCTTCTTATAGCTGAGTAGCTCCACTGCACAAAAGTGTCATGTCCTTCCACCATATCTGCAGCTGCTGCACAGGCAACCCTATTTCTCTCTGGTTCTCTGTTACATAGAGCATTATTTTCTCATCTTTGATTTTTCAGTTCATAAACCCTCTTTCAGGTTGATTATATTTCCTATACAGAGCATCTCCTATACAGAGCATCTCAATGGACCTGATCTCTTGATCCACTCTGCCTATGCTTCTTTTTGTTAGTGTATCAAGGCCATCTATGTTAGAGATTATAACCAACCTTCTCTGCCTCATCTCTGCTGTACTATTTTTCTGCCATCGGTTGTCTACTTTTCCCCTTCATTCCACTGTCTGCCCCATTCATTGAAGCCTCTCTGCCACTGCTCCTAAAACCCTGGTGTTTTTTTTTCTCTCTCTCTAGAATGTTCTTCAGTATTTTTTATAGGTTTGGATTGGTGGTCATGAACTCCCCCAGTTCCTCTTTGTCATGGAAGCATTTTGTTTCTCCATTGATTTTGACAGAGAGCTTTGTAGGGTACATCAATCTGGGCTGGAGGTTATTTTCTCTCAGGGCTTGGAATATTTTGCTCCAAGCTCTTCTTGATTTGATGGTTTGTGTTGAGAAGTCTGTTGTGATTTTGATGGATTTTCCTTTATAGGTTATCTGTTTTTTATCTCTGTCAGCTTTTAATATTCCATTTTTGTGATGAATTTCTGGGATCTTGATTATTATATATCTGGGTGTTGATCTGTTTTGGTTGTAGCTTGCTGTATGCCTCACTTATCTGGATATCCTATGCTTGGGAAGTTTTCCTCAATTATTTCTGTGAATAGCCTTTGTATTTCATTTGAGTTTACCTCTGTTTCTTCACTCACATTTTTTATTCTTAAGTTATAGATCTTCTTGTCATCTTCTAGCCTTTGTACTATTACTTCCTGGTTCCTTCTTATTTCCTTTCGCAATCACACATTGAAAACCTGTCTTCAAGGTTTGATAGTCTATCTTTAGTTTCTTTCAAGCAGTTTTGCCAGCTTTCAATGGAGTTTTTAATTTCCTGGTTATCTCTTTGAATCTGTTTCATGTATTCTAGATTTTTTTATATTCTTCATCAAAGGTTTCCCTCCTTTTTCTGCACTCTTCCATTCTTCCATCCATGTCTTCTTGAGAGGTACTTAGCATTTCTTTTATTAATCTTCTTATATCTTGCTTTACTTGTATTAGTATTTCTGTTTTGAGTTCTTCTATAATGTCATGAAGATATTTATTTATGTCAGCTGATGCTGCTTTGGATACTGCACATCTCTTCTGTGTTTACCTCTCCTGGACCCATGTTCCCTGGGTTGGCAGCTGGAGACTTTTTGTTTATTTGCCTCTCTTGTCATGTTTCTGGTTTCTTCCAGACAGGTGTATAGTGAAGGTCCCAGGCCCCTTCTGTATTGGTTACACTTACTCTGAAGTGTGCTGGCTAGGGATTGCTGCCTTCTCCAGTTTGCTGTTGGTCACTGAGGTACAAGCAGGGGTAGTGCCAATCAACCAGTGGAGGCCTTCACCATGTTAATGTGTGCCATGTGGAGGGATAACCTCAGCCTTGGGCTGGCAGGATCCAGCTCAAGAAGTTCTCACCAATCTGCTCTGCACCAGGAATAGCCAACTGAAGCCACTACTCTTCTGGGTTCAGGCCTGTCCTGTCCGATTCCAATATGTCACCTGGCTGGTCACCCCCTCCCACGGGAGGACCAAATTCCAAGCACTTACTTCAGGCCAGTGCAGATCTCCACACTGGCTCTGTTCTCTGTTGTGACACTTTCTCCCACCAACATCCTTGGGCTCACCAACCCCCAGCTTCAGCACAACCACAAGTTGTCAGATTCCAGCAGCGGTGTCTCATATTCCATGGGACCGACTTCAGTGAGAGCACATCTGGCTCCAGCCTTCTTTCCACATTTTGCTTTTCCTTTTTTTTTTTATTTTTCTTTTTCCTTAGTTTCTTCCTGGGTCGTGAGAATCCCTCTCCATTCATCTGGTCTTCTCCATGGTGTTAAATTCCAGCGTCTGAGCTATTTCGCTCAGAGAGGTTCTCCACACTGCTACTTATCAATCCACCATCTTCATGTCCCTCTTCATGAGAAGGATTCTTGATTTTGGTCAACTCCTTTAATACTTAGTGATGGTACACAAATAACAAAAGTGGCAAGTGGCTTGATCATGTTTCTGAAACTGGGATTAAATATAAGCCCAAGGCCTAGAGAGTCAAAATGTTTTGCAAATCCCACCCACGGTTCTTCCAAAACTGTAGCTGTGCTTAACCTCAGCAAGAAAAATTCCCTTTGGAAGCATCAGAAGACAGCTGAGGCCTAGCTTAGATGAAGATGATCCACCTATCTATATTGGTAGACATGGGGAGCTTCTTCTGGAAGTGGACCTACAGACATTACTTCACTCAGTCTCGCCCAAGTCAGCAAAGCACACAGACTCATGAGTGGCAATGCCCTGGCTCTAGACTCTCTTTTTCAACCAGTGGTCTGGGAGCCCCTTAGAACCTCTTTCTGGTCCTAAGTTAGATCATAGTCTTATTCACACTCTGCTTAATTGTAGAAATCAGACACAAACAAAATGCAAAATTTAATACCATCATAATAAAATACATAAAATAGTTCATTTAGCAAAAAAAAAAAAAGACATAAATGAAAAAATCCAAAAGATGGTTGATTCTTCCTTTCTCCAGATGCAGTATGCTTGGAAGGTTTGTTAATTTTGCCCTATCAGGTCACTTCAACCATGGAAATTCTGATGCCTATCTGGGGAATTGGTTTATGGAAGTATTTAAAGACAACATTGGTTTCTTTCACTTAATTACATCACAGATTATCACTTGGCAATTCTCTAAGCAATTAGAGCCAGTGGTTGTTATTTATTGCTGTCACTTAATACTAGCTACACTCTAGGAGATACTGTAAAACGTTGGCATACATTTGTCTTCCAAGTGGATCCAAAATATTCAACACTCTGAATAGCAAAACAGAATTTGGGAAATGCATTGCATATTATGTATACAAATGCACATATATTTTAAATACACAGAAAAGAGATATAAAATTTTAGGGCCTGGGATTTTGCCATAGGGAAAATTTAGTTCCTATATTTGTCTTTAAAAGTCAGAGAAACTGTTGTCAACTGGAAAACACTCAAGGAAAGGGACAATTTAGGAATATCAGCAGTTTAATTGCCAAGGAGAAAAAGAAAAAATATTTAAATGTTTAGTCTCTGGAAAGATCTAGGTCAAATTTTTCTGTCTGTTTTAATCCTTGCCTGCTTAAATTTATGAGTAATTATCAGTCCCTTTTCTACTAACAAAGGTAAAAATGTTGGTTTTCCTAACTCCGTCTTGTACAAAACATCTGCAAAAAGATCTGGACTTTTCTATTTCCTTTACTCACATTTAGGACTCAGGAATTGTGCTCTCCCCTCCAACCTAATTCTCTGGATCCTGAGGCAACACGTGGATATCTAAAGTAGAAACCCTAAAACTGGGGAAAGTTGGAGGGATTGTGAATTAGGACTAAGGCTGGCTTTTTTAGAATGGATTGACAATTCCAATAGAATGAGGTGATTGATAGTAGAAATCTTTGTGATTAAACAGTTATTCCCAACTACAGATAGGATCATCTCCTCTCCATTTGGTAAATGTGTATAGGGGAGGATTCATTATTAATTTTTGTAATATATATTGGGCTGAGGCCAGTAATTAATAATACCCTTTAAGGCACCAAACAAGCCCCAGAATGTCTCATTCTAAATGTTAGCAATCTTTTTAGCTAGTAGAAATGAAATTCATTTTCAGACATGCTCAATAAAACTGCACATGAGCAATTCATTGCACTGTAGGAACAAGGTTCCTGATTCCTACACCAATATGCTGTCTGGCTCTAAGAACCATATAGAACAATCAGAGGAAGAAATGCTGGTTCAAACTGGAGGCTGAAAAATGCATGGAATTCAGAATATTTCTTCTTTTTTTCCTGCCTACCTAGAACATTCTTTCCCATTCTGTTTTCTTAATTGGGCTGACTGTCATTTTCTAAGTCTTGACCACATGTCATATTCTTAGAGAATCACTCCTACCAAAGGAAGTTTCAGAATATTGATGACAACTCCTACCTTTACTAAATCTAAGCCTCTTCTTTGGCCTGGTTTCTGCAAAGAATCCTGCCAAGCAAGTTTATTGGGAATTCCCCTCCCTGGATGTCTCATCAAATTCCTCTTCACTCCACCCTTGACATCTAACCAATTCCTCTTAGTGATTTTCCATCCACTCCCTCACTCAGCTATTGGCTATAGATCTGCATTTGTCCTTGTCATTTGCTTCAGACTTTCTCCTCTATTATAACATCCTTGACCCATACTGCAATAGTCTTCAATAACACCTTCCTTGCCATACTTAACAAGTATCAGGTGAATGATTTTTCTTTTATGGTCTAACAAATAAATATCAAGTGAGTGAACTTCTGACATGAGCTGTGTAGATAAAGGTCCTTACTTGAGAAAGTTGTTTTAAGAGCAAAGAGAACCCTGGTAGATAAGAAGAAGAAACTCTCAACAGAGTGACTGCAGTGGAAACAGTTTTTCCTTCTGTAATCTAACACCAAAGAGTATTCGCTGGTGCTTCTAAGGACTGACTCTGGGGAAATTTTACTGCATTCATTTGTGCTAATGAGCTTTCTCTGAGGCTAACACAGCCAATTGTGGCAACCTACAAAACAAGAAGGAGAAAGGCTTTCTAAAGCTTGGAGGATATGCTTTGAGGTATTTAATTTACAAAGGAGACAATCTAGCACTTTGGGATTATATGAATTAAATTAAGGGCTGGGATACTTGCAAAGAAGGAAGGCAGATCCTTTTAGTTATTATTCCATTCACCTCTACTAATTTATGCATTCTTCACTGATACATTTGTCATTATTAAAAGCCTGAAGAACTCTCTCAGAGAAAATCAACTATAGCAGTTATTGCTTATTATTCAAAAAGAAGTCACAGATTCTTCAAGAACTAGTGGAAGAGATTTTGTTTGCCATTTCCTACCAGATACCATGAAAAGACAATTCACTGTTGTCTGATAAGGAAACACAGTAAATGTTTAAATTTTTAAATTTATTACAGTAAAAGACACATTGCCATTGATCCTTCTCAACATGGCCCACCTCACTTTGATCACACTTATTCCATAGTTCTTGCTACTTTCCGAAATTATTCTAAAAGTCCTTTTCATGTCTTACCTGTGCCTTGATGTCCTGAATCAACTCAAAACATTTGCCTTTCACAGTCATTTTGTCTTTAGAGAAAAGTCAGAAGTCAGATGGTATCAGAACTTGGGAATAAGGTGAAAGACACACCACAGTGTTTGTTAGAGGAAAATTGCATTTTGAATCAATTCAGGCCACTGAGGCAGCCATGGGAAGACACTCACAAAAGATTTCTTGAACTTCTTCAGAAAGTGGCAAGGATGATAGTATAAGTGTATTCAAAGAAAGGGGTAATATTTTGAGGGGAATTAATAGTCATATGTCTTTAACTATAAGCAAGCAATTTATTTTTAATTTAAACCATCACTATATTTTTTTAATTACACCTCTACCCCTGCCTATAGCAAAATTGTCAAAAGGTTATCATGCCTATTTTTTTCCTCACCTTAACATTGAAATTTAACAAAAGGGGAATTTTTTCTCAGTTTATAAGGCAAAAGTAACTTGGACAGAGCTGTCTAAGAAGGGCACAGAACTTAGTAGTCTATATGTCAGAAGATATAGTTTTGGTCTAGCTGAACTTTCTGTGGTCTGGCCTTTAGAGGAAAGATGTGTAGATTATGTCTGCTAATCACCTAGTATGTGCCAGGTACCTCATATCACCCATTCCATATGCATCATCACATTTTCCATGAAAGCCATCCTATAGAGTAAGTATGCATTAGTGAGAAAAGTGCAGAGATTATGGCCCAGCCAGGTCACTGACAGACAATTTCATAGCAATATGTTAAGCAGAGACTAGAACACAGCCAAGTGACGAGGTTGGGCTGCAGAGATCAGTCTGTCCTCATAGAATAATGGTGGTTTATGCAGCTCTGTCTCCAGAACTCCCCCAGAATCAATTTGCAGCTCCTTGGAGAAATGCTGCTCTGGGATTTCCCTTCTCACCAGATGTCTGTGTGTTCCAACCAGGAGAGACTTATGGTGTCCCTTAAGTCTGCCTCCCAGCTCAGCTTCCTTCTTATTTTGATTTCTTCCCATCCTCTGCCTCTCCAGAAGCCCCATCCTTCCTTCCATCTGCAATGGAAACTACAAAGGAATTAAAACTTTTACATTTTGGTGTAGATTGATGCCTGTTTCTGCATTAAATGAATGCACATGAAATGTTTATTCAATCTGGTTTTTAAAAGCTGTTTTGACAATGGAATGTTTCCAAGGTAGAAATGGGGAAGGAGGCTTTCAGATTCACCTGTCTCCAAAAAAGCTGATTTACCTTTGCGAAGTGATTGAAAAGCATCTTATTTCCATTCACCCACATAAAGCCCTCTTCCCTAAGAATAGAGAAGGCTGTGAAAGCAGTGGGAAGTTGCTGCTTCTAGCTAAGTCCTGGTGTTTTCCCTAAGATCTTAGTCCTCAGCATCCTTCTCACCTCTACCCACACCAGGCCCTTCCCAATTCACCCCAGGCCTTTCCACAAGGGCCCTGCAGAGTGGCAAACTACCTTGAGGACTTGGGTGTTCCTAGAAAAGGAAGAGAGATTTAACCTCACCATAGGACTGAGTGATTAGAGTGGTTGGCATCCCAAATTCTATTAAATGGATAAAGCAAACTGGGAACACAGACCACCAGTTTGCCATTAAAGGTCTCAGAAAACAAGGCTTTCTTAAAGGCTAGTTGTATGTACTTAATTAATTATGAGTTTTTCATTACTCAAACTGACCACTATTACTTACCTTGTGTTCAAAGTTCTTACAAGTAAGTGGATTTTAACAGTCATTTCTGGCATCATTAAACACAAGTGCACTTTTATATTTGATACATAGAAATGATTAAGTTTTCTGCTTTCCAATTCTTTAGCACATGCCAAGTTTACAAGATCTGTAAGCTTCATCAAAGGCAGTGGATATAATTGTTGCAAGAAGCTAATATCCTCTATGTATTAGTATGATTGTTTCTCTAAATGATGAAGATTTGATTTTTATAGCATAATCAAACTTAATCTGCAAATGAAGTTATTTCTCAAAGCAAAATTTAAGCACCATATCTTATATGTTAACATAATTTTGGAAAATAAAACTATCTGTAAGTCAAATATGCATAAAAGAAGAATATAAATTAGAAAAATTTTAATTTCAAAATTATAATAATACAAAATTTCAAGGTTACAACAAAAACTAACTTAAAAAACTCAATACAAAATTGACTCTCCATATCCACAGGTTTCACACTTTTGGATTTCATCAACTATAGATTGCAATTATTAAAAAGAGAGAAAGAAAAATGCCTATGTACTTATTATGTAAAGACATTTTTCTTGTCATTATTCCCTAACAATATAGTACAGCAACTATTTATCATTTCCATTGTATTAGATATTATAAGTAATCTAGAGATGACTTAAAATTTAAGAAGACAGTCTAGGAACATAGTCATAGGTTTTTAAAAGTATTACACACCATTTTACATAAGGGACTTGAGCATCTGTGGATTTTGGTATTTTCAAGGGGTCTCAAAACTACTAAGGTACCAAAGGACCACTCTAGTTATTTAACTTTTATAATTGAACATTGAATTGAAAGGAACTGCAAAAGGAAAAAGCATTATAATGTCTTCTACTCACTAAGACAGCCAACTTTAAAGCCATGTGCCTAATGTATCCACAACGCCAGCCTCACAGCTCTTTGATGACTGGTATTCTCATACTCCAGTACTTTACTTGGGCAATCCCTTTCCCAGGCATATTTAGACCTCAACAGCAGAGACAAGTTCTCTATCCTCTGTTCCCACAGCTAAGTTTCATTTGGAGTGAGCATATCTCTTGCCCAAATCTTCATAACCAGGTTTCCCTTTATGACTCCATAAGGCAATAATCATGTCTAGATTATAAGCAAATACAGGACTTATCCTTGGATAAGACATGGTGGTTGAGCAACTCAAGTAATAGGAACAAACTACAAACACTGAAAAGTGTACAGAGTAAAGTGAAGTGTGACTAAAAGCTAATAATGAAAAGGCTAAAGATGCTTGCACAGAGTACATGTGTCACAAACAATTGTATGTCAATTTAACTTCATGGATATGACTGATTTAGTAAAGGAAGAAGATTGAGGCAAGCAAAGAACATTTCTCAAGTAAAGAATATATTCTCTTCTTCTTTTCTCTTTACTGGGTTCAGAAGAGGAAAACTTTTACATTTTTGTTTGGAAGATCCAGAATAGAAGTAAAATGTGTTAGCATAGGTGGTTGTTCATAGTGTAAATGAGATTTTTGAGTAAATTTCTCTGGTGACCTTAAAATATAGAGAACTTCAGAGCTCTCCCAAAGCCTTTATATCATCCATGAGAAAAAGTGGGGTCTATAGGACTTGGCTAATAAATACCAGAGCCAAGATTTGAACTTCAGTGTCTATCGCAGTGGGAAGGAACCTAAATGATCATCCAATTCCACAATGGCTGGTAAAATTTTCTCCTGCCAATTTTTTATTAAGGAAATATTCAGGCAAACAGAAAAAAATGGAATACTCCAATGAGTATTAAATAATTTTCAACATTTTGCAAAGGGGCTTCATTACATCCACATGTATGTGATTTGCAAATATAGCTGAAAGGAAGCTGAAAGTTCCACATAGCATGACTTTTTCTTTGTAACCTCCATGAGACTTGTCCTGTTTACAGTGTCCTAAATTCTGGATCTGTCTGTTGTTTTCCCTAGATACCATTTGATTTTTTCCTCTTCAACTAGAGTGAGGTCCATAGGCTTCCTTAATTTCCTGTTAAATATTTTTGGAAGACCAATTATAGATGAAGTTATTCCAATAGACTGGAATTCACTGCCAATTCTGACCAATGTATGGTTGCTGCAAGAGCTCTTGTTAAAAAGTGGAGGACTATATCAAGCTTGCTAGAAACTAGTGTCAGGATATATTTATTGTGTGTATGGGTGGTGATGGAGCCAGGTCCTAGTCATGAAGATCAGGAGATTATTTTTTGGAGGGGTTGCAGAACTAAGTGTTGAATCCAGGGCCTTTACACTGAGCTGTATACTCTTCTCTTTTTAAGTTTTTATTTTGAGGCAAAGCCTACTTAAATTGCTCAATTGCCTAGGCAGTGCACAAACTTTCAATCTTCCTAACTCAGACTCCCAGAGTGCTGGAAGAAAAATAATTTTAATTGATATAATTATAGATTTATAATGTAATTTATAGACATATTTGTGTGTGTTCATTTTATTCTATATAACTGTATCTGACATACGTTGACATGTTGTGTCCACCATACCAGTGAAGATACTGAATACATTCACCACAACATGACCCTACATATTGCTCTTTTATAACTGCCTCCTTTGGTTCCCTCAAATCTGGCAATTATTAACCTGTCCATCATTTCTAAAACTTTGCCATTTTTAAAAGTATTGCATAAGTGAAGTATTATGTTATATAATATTTCAAGATAGACCTTTTTCACCCAGTGTAGCTTCTTGAAGTTTCATGCAAATTGCTGCATATGTAAATAGATTGTTTCTTTTATTGTTGGTAGGATATAATGGTAAAGATGGACCATTAAGCTTGTTTCACTGTTAAGTCTGGTGAAAGACATCTGGGTTGATTTCAGTTTGGAGCTGTCACAAAGCTGCTATAAACATTTCTGCATAGGCTTTTAGATGAATACAAGCATTCTCTAAATTAAATACATAACAGTGTAATTTTTGGGTACTATGGTAATTGTAAGTATAGTTTTCATTTTATTTAAGAAACTGTCAAACTGATTTCCGGAAATGAAACACTATTTTACATTCCCTCTAGCACTATTGATAGTTTATATAGTTTTTCTGCATACTCATTAGCAACTGTCATTGTCACCACTTTTAATTTTAGTCATTCTGATACACGTGTTGTAGTAATACCTCATTGTTGTCTTGATTTTCATTACCATGATGGTTAATGTTATTATACTGGCTTCATCCAGTATGTTGGGCAATGTTTTTTAGGCCTCTTTTTTCTTGAAGAAATTAAGTAAACTAAATGGTAACCCATCTTTAAATGTTTGGTAAAATTTTTAGAACTACATAAAACTGAAAATTTATTTTCCAAAAATTTAAAATGAGGAATGTAATAACATTAAGGATATGGGGCTGTACTATTAATCTATCTCACTTTTACATTTGGTATTTTGATGTTTTTGAGGAATTGTTCCATAGTTTCTAAGTTATTGCTTTATGATAATAAAGTTCATAGCATTCCTTTCATTTTTTTTCTCAAAGTTGTAGAGTCTGTAATATTCAATTTATTCTTAATTTTGTTGATATCTGTTTCTCTATTTTTGTCAGTCTTGCTAGAGGTTTATCAACTTTCTTGTTTTTTTAAAAGTCAGTTTTGCATTGATTTCCTTTTTGTTTTCTTATTATTGATTTCATGGATTTCTAATGTTTCTTTTTTATTGCTATAGGTTTATTTTACCATGTGGTTTCCTAGTTTCTTGAGATGGGAACTCAAAATTTTGCTTTGAGATTCTTCCTCATTTCTCACGTTTGCATCTCATGATATGAGTTTGCCTTTCAACCCAGTTGTAGCTACATCTGACATCTATGGAAATGTACTTTATCTTCATTTAGTTGTATATAACCTTTTAAGTTTTCTTTTAGGTTTTTGTGGATTATTTGTAGTCTATAATTTCCATGATGTTTTCTATTTTCTTTCTGTTATTGATATATAGTGTGATTCTATTAGGGTTAGAAAGCATACTTTGCATGATTTCCATTTACTTTACTTTGTTAAAGTTTATTTTTTGGTCTCACAAATGGTCTACCTTGATGAAGGTTCCAAAGGGACTTAAAAATGTGAATTCTGCTGTTGGGTAGAATGTTCTATACATATTAATTAGCTCTTGTTGATTAACTGTGCAGTTCAGATTTTCTTTCTTGCTGAGAGAAGATATTGAAGTCCTCAGCAGAAAGTACAGATTTATCTATTTCTCTTTTAAGCTCTATCAGTTTTTGTTTCATGTATCTTGAGACTCTTGCTTATTCAGCATACAATTTAGATATTTATATCTTCCTAGTAAATTGATTATTTTATCATTATGAAATTTTCTTCTTGTCTGTACTAATTTCCTGTTATCTGAATTCTCCTTTATCCTATATAGGCATGTTTATTTTTAAATTCATCATGTAATTGTTCATAATTCTTCATCTTTTTGACTTTCAACTTACTTATGTATCTTATTTTCAGTGATTTTCTTGAAGCAAAATATTGTTGGGGTCTGTTCTTTAAATTTGATGATAAACCGTCCTTTGATGCATTTAGGCTGCAAATACTTAACATCATTTTTGTTATGTTAGTGCTTGAACTTGTCATTTCATTGATTGCTCTACTTTCATTTTCTGTGGTTTCTCTTTTTCTTATCTCTTTTATTTCTTCTGTGTTTTACAATTATGTCTTCATTCATTTGCAGTGTTTCTGATTGAATTCTTTCTATGGCTTTCACAGTGGTTGCACTGTCGAATACTTCCAGTGACTTGTGAAAGCCTCACTTCAGGCCCCTTATTTTCCTCTCTTAAACATCATAATTTTGATTATCTGATGATATTATAATTTATGTTTCAATCATCATATATGATCTATAAAGACCATAAGATAAAAAGAGATCTTTTATATGCACCTTTATTTCTACTCTTGTTTCTTCTCCCTGAGACATTCTTACTTTTATCTTTTACTTTCTGTTTGAAGAAATATCCTTATCCTGTTTTTAAGGATAAACTTAACAGAACATATTCATTTATTTAGAATGCATTTTTCTTCATTTTTGAACGACAGCTTTACCACTGACAGCTTTTCCCCTATGCCTTGAAGAGTGTTGTGCCTCTTCTTGGCTCCATTGTTTCTGATGAAAACTCTAATGTGCCTTGAAGCTGTATTCCTTTACATATAATGTGCTGTTTCTCTCTGGCTGTCTCAAAGTATTTCTTTTCAGGTTACAGTTATTCCATTATGATGTGTTTTAATTTGCTTCGTCCTATTTGGAATTGTTTAGTTCTTTGACTGACAAATTCATGTTTTTCACTGAATTGGGGAAGTTTTCGGCCATTATTTCTTCAAATCATGTTTTAGCATACTCTCTCTTTCCTCTCCTTGTTAACCTTCACTCATAAACTTCACTCATATTAACATTAGACCTTATGCCTGGTCCCTGAGTCTCTGTTCAATTTTTTTCTATTTTCTTGAATTTATATTGGGTACATTCTATCCTCAAATTTACTGTACATGTCCTTTTTCTTTTTCACTTTATTTTTGAGGCTAACCCTAAAGGCTTTTTAAATTTTCTTCTGTTACATTTTTTGCTTCCATAATTTCTACTTGTTTCTCTTTTTAAAAATTAGTATTCTCCAGGTGTGATGGCAAACATCTTTAATCCCAGCACTAGGGAGGCTGAGGCAGAAAGACTCTGTTAGTTCGAGGCCAGCTTGGGCTACATAATGAGTTCAAGTGCAGCCTTAACTTCATAGAGACACTCTGACTCTAAAACAAAACAAAACAAAACAAAACAAAAACTAATATTAATTTTTTTGAGATTTTCTTTTTACTTATTCAAGAATTTTTTTTAATTCCTGAAGCATCTGAATGGAAGCCACTTTAGAAATTCTTGTTAGATAATTCCAGCATGTAATTCATCTCCTTTAAGTTGTGATATTCTTGGTTCTGAGGATAAAGGGAATGAGCATTCAGTTTTATCTGAACATTTTGGCTATTGCTGTATGTTGGAAGACACTGATTTTTTAAAAATTATTTTATTTTAGTAGGCAGTGTCCATTAGTTATGTATGCTAGTCTTGATCTACTGGTGTGCCACATAGCCCCAATGAAAATGTTACTTCCAGAGCATCTGCAGTGTTATTTGGTCTATTTAGACTACCTTGTGCTGCTTTAGCACCTACTAGTCCCTGTTGGTCTTCTCTGGGTCAGGAAAGAATTTCTGGGACTGCAATGCTGGGTGGTAGAGAAAGATATATTGGGGTTTCCTTACTGGTATTGCCTTAATATTTCTGGTGCCAGGAAAACAAAAACTCAAGTCTGCAGGTCAATGGGGCTCCCAGAGCCGTGCTCTCTGCTGTGCTGTTTCTCTTACCAGTTCTGTCTGCATGCCATGATGTCTCCTCTGAACTAAATAGTCTGAGGATACCCTGCAGACCCAGCACCTTCTTCTGAATTGAGAGTAGCTCAGTTACAACCCTTCATGAGCAAGAGACTTTGCCCAAATGAGACAATGGCCTCATGGAGAAAAATAGAACTTCCTAAATATTCCTGTGAAAGATTCCTTGGAGGAATCTAGACATAGACAGCTATGGAAAGGAGACCAGATTCTGGGTGGGTTTGTGAAATGGTTTAAAGGGAAAAACAAGTTTCTGACTAACTACAAGACCAACCACATATTCCCAGGACAGAAAAGGACAGGCATCTATGACCCACCAGGCCTATCTATACCCAGATAGTTTTAGGAACTTGAATCAGCCTACCCTGCTTACCAGATACTCAAGATGACATTTCTCTTGGACTTCACAGCCAGAGAGCAGTGTGGAGCCTTCACAGGAGACAACAATGTTCTGAGCTGCCTACAGTCCCCACTATGCAAAGTGCAGTGATCTAAAGGTTTCCACTCAGTTCCATGTCCTCTGCATACATTAAAACTTTCATGTTCATTTGTGCTTTGCCTTTGATTTTAGTGCATATAAAAATAGTAAACTAAAAATATTAGAATGTTATAAGAGAGGAAAAGAGAATGTACGTTTTCTAAGCTGCCTGGAGTCTGACAATTGTTTCAGTGTGTGTGTACACTTAACAAGATGTTGGTAACAGCATCCGCTTATCGTCAGAGTAATAAAAACTGCCATTCAGGAGCCAAAAATTTTCTACTAGGTTATTGAAATAGTTCCCTCTTGCAATGCATTATCATGGTACTTTACAATAAGGAGAAAGATATGTTCCA
Organism: Hydrochoerus hydrochaeris; assembly: GCA_004027455.1. Taxonomy (NCBI): domain Eukaryota; kingdom Metazoa; phylum Chordata; class Mammalia; order Rodentia; family Hydrochaeridae; genus Hydrochoerus; species Hydrochoerus hydrochaeris. The sequence goes on from PVLA01003322.1 coordinate 79,298, forward strand.
GTAACAGCATCAGATAACAATAAATATACAAATTTGCAAGAAAAATAGCTTGGGAGATGAAGTGAAGTAAAGGAAAATGATTAAGAGTTGCTTACCCACCCTATGGTGAGAGAAGTAGACAATTAGCCATGTGGAACACTTGATGCTCTTCAGTGATCAAAAACTATCAGGAGCAGAACAAGTAAAGAGGAGCTACAGTTTAACAAGTTTTAGCTAATTTAATACTCCTCAGACTTACTAAACTATACTGAGAAGAAATCAAACCTTCCTAAAAAATTCCCTGGATGGCAAAGAGCATGTGCTTTCATGGTTACAATTCAGGGATTATTTGGATGTTGCTTAAGAGGTGCCTGCTGACAGTGCATACCTATGCGGTGCTGGAGGAAGATTAGAGACCCTGGAGGCAATCCTTTCCAAACCAGCAACCCCTTTTTGTGTGTAACTTTAATTTATGTAGCCTCATTATGGGTTTATATATTTTTCTCTTTGTCATTTTCAGACCAACAGAGTTTGGGGACGTGGGATCAATTACATTAGAATTGCAAATCACTTCAAATTGTTTCCTACTGATTCCAAATTGGAAATTGGAAGGTTCTGAGTACTCAGATTGGAAATCTACAGGAAAAAAAAAAAAAAACAACAAATACCACCCTGCCCTACCCTTGACTTCAACCAAAACCTTGTGTGTAAATCCTGTCCATCCTGATCCTGCCCTTCCTCAGTCAAGTGGATGGTACCACCCCCGACCCAGGTTCCCATCCAGAAATTACAGTGATATCCTTGATTCTTCCTTCTTCCTCCTATCACTCATGACCTAGTCAAAGGCCAAATTCTGTTGGTTTTGTCTCATTATAGCCTTTTGACTTTAAAAAAAATCATTATTTATAATAGACAAGCCAAAAATCTCAGGGGAATATGTCTGTGACATGAGCTTAAGCAATGATTTTTTGTGACCTCAAAAGCACAGACAACTAAAGGAAAATTGACAAGCGAGATGCATCAAACTAAAAATCTGTAAAGCCAAGGAAATAAGGAACAGAGTGAAGAGACAACCTATAGAATTGTGTTGGAGATATCTGCAAACTATACATTTGATAAGAGGTCAAACTGAAAATATTTAAAGAATTCAGACAGCTCAATAGCAAGAAAAGGAATAACTTCAATAAGTGAATAAAGGAATCAGATATAGACATTTCTCAAAAGAAGATATACAAGTAGCCAATAGGTATATGAGAAAAAATGTTCAGCATCACTATTCTTTAGGTAAAGGTAAATTAAAACCACAATAAACATCATCTCCTATCTGTTAGAATAGTCATTATAAAGTGTATAATGACTGAACAAGACTGAACAATGATTGATAGCAAGACTGAACAAGAATATGGAGAAAAAGGAATCCTGTTCACTGCTAGAGGGAAAGTGAATTAGTACAGGTATTATAGAAAGCAGATGGAAGGTCCTTGAAATATTAAAAATAGAATGCTGCATCTCCAGTAATACTATTAATACTGTGTTTATACAGACATAGAAAATAAGATCAGTATGTCAAAAAATATTCACCTTCTCATTTTCATTACTCACAATACTCACATTACTCACAATAGCAAAAACGTGGAAAAAAATTTCCATTAACAGATAAAAGGATAAAGAAAATGTAGTATATATACACAATGGAGTACTACTTGGTCTTTAAAAAAGAAGGAAATCCTGTCATTTGTGACAATCCGAATGAATATGAACAACACTATGTCAGAGAAACAATCGAGGCACAGAAAGACAAGTACTACTTGAGCTCACTCATATGTAGGAACTAAAAAGTGGAATTCATAAAAGCACAAAGTAGGATGGCAGTTACTAAGGGCTGAGGATGATGGATTTACAGAGATCTTGGTTACAGAATATGAAGTTTCAATTAAACAGAAGAAAGTCCAATAGATCTATTTTACAGCATGTGGATAGAGTTAAAAATCGTAAATTTTAAAATTGCTGAAAATAGATTTGAAGTATTCTCCTCACCAAAGATGACAAGGCTATAAGGTCATACATGTATTAAGAAGCTTGATTTAGCCATTCTACAATGTACACAAATCTCAAAACATCATGTTATATACCAAAATATATAACATTTTATTTAGTAATTTAAAATAATAAAAATTTAAACTTACATGTTAATAGTGCATAATGTATCTTGCTTTGTAGGGTAGCTGAATCAAGTTAATAAACATGTATTTGACATCAATTAAACACATATAAATATGCAATAAACTGGTACAACAGGTTGTATGATAGATCTCTTGAACTTATTCATCTCATCTAACTGAAATTTTGCACCCTTTGATCAATATTTCCTCAGTACCACCTCTGGTATCTATCATTTTCTTCTGCTTTTTTTTTTTTTTTTTTTTTTATCAGTACCGGGGATCGAACTCACGACTGCGTGCTTATAAGGCAGGCGCTTATGCTGCTGAGCTAAATCTCCAGCCCCCTTCTTCTGCTTCTTTGAGCTCATCTTTTACATTCCACATGTAAGTGAAATCGTGTGGTAACAGCTTTCACTCTGTCCAGCCCTCTCTTCACCTTCTGTCTATTCCAGTCACCTTCACTGCAGGAAGTAGATTCAGGACTTGTCTCTTATGCTATTGTTCTTGCAATCCTCCAATCATTCTCATCCAAAAAGACACAGAAAACTTTCTAAGAGACAGAATTGACCAGATGCTCCTTGATTTAGAATCTTCATGGTCTCCCATCGTTTTTCATTGTAGTGACCTGCAAGGCTTCCAGGGTTTTGGCTTTACTCTTTCATCCACATCATCTCAGGCAACTTGGGGTTCTTTAAATCCTCTCTTGAGTTTTGTACCTTTATACAACATTTGTGCAACATGGGAGGACTTAATCTACATAATCTTTTGCTTTTCAGCCTCATTAGCCTTCTTAGCATTGCTATTCATACAACAAATATTTATTTTTACCACTTGGGCACATTCACGCAGACTGTCTTCTTTTTCTAGAATACTAACCCTCCAGTTCTTTCAGATTTTTTTCTTAAATGTGTGCCCTAGGATAACATTTCACTCCATAACACCCTGTTCTTGTTTCTGAACATTTATCACTCTTGTTCTTAACAATTAAATGGGTTAATTGTGTGACTTCCTCTGCCAATAGAAAGGAAGCCTGTTAGAACTATCATCTAATGGACTTTGCCACCATGTCTCACACAGATGTTTATCAGTGTTCATGAAACAAATGTACCATCTGAAGAAAATGGTTAAAACCAGTTTACAAACAAACTTAAGGATAGTGCCATATTGGAAGATTTCCCAGTGAGAGGAACTGACAAATGGAAATTCTTCATGTGCTGCCAATTAGAGACATGCCACTGGGTATCAGTAAAGTTTGGGAAGAATCTTTATTATTATATTGCAGTAACCAAACACATTTTTATAAGCCTGAAAGCTCTCAAAACTAGTCTCATACTTGTTCTTTTCTTCAACTTTTTCACTTTTTTTGTGACCTTGACTTCTCTTTGCAAAGGTAGTATGTGATTCCTCACCTTAGCTTCATATACAAGGATGTTTTATAAAATACTGATTCCTTTTTCTTAGCCTCATATATGCTTATTTAATCAGTTTAGAACAGGAATTGAGAAGCCTGGGTTAAAAACCCTGAAGAGGCAAACCAGACAGGGCCCAGGAAGAAAGAAGCCAGTCCTCTGTTCCTGTGAGTCAGCAGAGGCCAGACTGGGTCTGGGAAGATCACATCAAGAAGATAGCTTTATGTTCCTATAAGCTGTGCAAATCAGGCAGGCCCAGGAAGAGAGAAGCCAGATTCCAAGTGGTACATGGGCTGACTCCCTCTCCCCATACACATGCACCCATAAGCAACAGAGGTACAAAAACAACTAGATGTTCGTGTTGCTTGACTGACTTTGCAGGACTAAGGCCAGTAGTCTAAGCATCTATCAAGAGGATGGCAATATGCAATGCGGCAAATATGGGGGTTTTCCTTCTGTCTTGTTTTTGAAATCCAATATTACTCTTTTGTTTTATTCAATGTTAAGTTTTGACTGGTTTTATTCTGTTTTGTTTTATTTGATTTTACAATGTCTGAGGAAGTGGACAACTGTTGTGAAGTTAACACGATATACTATGGTAGCCATTGCTGATGACCTATTGACCTGTTTTGAAGTTATGCTCCACCATCACTGCTTTGTTTTGATTGGTTTTATTCTGTTTTGTATTGATGAATTTTATTCTCCTTAAAATAAAAAAAAAAAACTCTGAAGAACATTTTACACTGTATGTAAAGAATTCTTCAGTGATATGCCCTGTACAGGAAAATTGGAGGTTTATTTATTTTTCAGTAAATTTTTCTTAGGAATTGATGGACAAAAATTTATATTTAAGATTGTCACATCAGTACATTTTTTTTAATAATCCAAGGCAAAGTTAAGTGAATTCTTTTGGTCTAAAATAATAACAAACAGAAAACAATAGAGCAGTGGGGTCACTCGAGTAATTCAGGCTAAGTTCCCTGAAATATTTGCCTCCAGAACTCAAACTAATGCCCCTCCCCATCCTCACCCTAGGGGACCCTGCCAATCCTAACATTCAAGTTTTCCAACACCTTCCGCCCACACCTATAATCTGCCAAGTTAAGAAAAGAGGCTGTTAAATTGTCTTTCCTCTTTCCTCTTTCTTTGTTTCATCTCTTCTTTTGCCCTATTTTGCTTCACTTCTTAGTCAAGGATGTATTTTTCAAAACTCCATTCTTTTCTCTAACAGTGAAATAATAGCCACACATGCTGTCAAGTCAAACCGGGTGGGGGGAGGGAGAGAGAGAGAGAGGGAGAGAGAGAGACAGAGAGAGAGAGAGAGAGAGAGAGAGAGAGAGAGAGAGAAATCTAGAAGGTTCTAGTCAAGGAAGAAATAAAAGAACACGCAGATTGCAGGGCATATCAAATCTCCCATGTGGAATTAAGAGTTTCTCATCCAGGACTTTCACACATTGCTTCTGCTCTTGAGTACTCACTTGCTTTTAAAAGAGTGTCCTCCACATCTGTGATCTCTCTGAGGGCCCTTCAGCCTGTCAGCTTCCCAGTTAGGTTTGTTTGCACAAGTGCTCTTGCACATCACAAATGTCAGCCTGATTTTTGTTTTGAGAATAAAAATTAAAAACAAAGTATGATTTTACAGGTGACTGTCTTGAGAGTCATTGTCAATGGTGGAAAAATATGATTATCACTAAGATTACAACAAAGAAATATTTGAGTGATCAGTGTATGGAGCAGATCATGGCCAAAGGAGAAATAGAGTGGGACTCCTGTCATCTTGGCTTCTCTTGACTCATTCAAGAGCATTGCTCTACAGTGGGATTATACCCCCAAATATGGGTGATTGTAAGAATCATTTTTAGCAGAAGGATAGTTTAGAAAATCACTACTATTACCATGAAAGAGGCACTAAGAGGAAGGCATAGTTCAGACAACCAAATCTAAGTCAACAAAATATGTATTTACCTTCAGTAACACAGTAGTTCACACATACAATTTTCCATTTTATCCAATCCATGTGATACTTTTCCACTGTCATTGCAATAGTGCTAATATTTTTGCCAGTCAAGTTCCTGAATAGTTTCCTTTTTCAAAACCTCAATTTAAAATGAGGAAATATTATTACATAAAAAGAAATCTCATAGCTAAAAAGTTAAGGAAAATATTGGAACCTTAGGGAAAAAATATGGTAGACTTCTACAAAAGGAGAAAATATGTCAGATCTTAGTTGGATATTTATTCGTCCATTGATTGTACCACATCTTATTCTCCATATTGGGATAACTGAGATAGAAGGACAGGTGTGTAAATTTCTTGTATGTACTACAAGATGCCAGAATCAAGGGGTAACCGAATTGCTAAGAGGTAATAGAAGTGGGAGAGGTTACTCTAGAGAAACAGATTTTTCCATTCCATGGACCTGTGTAGCCCAAGAGTACTGAGCACCCTGCTCTACTTGACCCTACTTAACGAAAGAGTAATCTTATCCTGTTTTCTTGAAAGTACTTTGAGTATGTGGGAACTCTGGAGTTAGAAGGTAGGATCTGAGTTCATTAGCTCTTATTTGGACAGGCTTGTTGTTTGAAATTCTAACATGCCTCAAATTCCTCATCAGTATTATTGAACTGACAGCATTACATGTAGAGAAACTTTGTGGAAGCTGACATAGCACAGAAAGTATGCAATAAATATTAGAAATTGTAATACATGTGTCATTTGGCATATTATCATATATAATATAAATGTATACCTCATGTTTAATACGCTCCTTCAAAACATAAATGAATTTTATACTCCTCAAACCTAGCATTAAGATTTGAAGTGAGTTAAAAATGATAATAGCAGCTGGGGATTTATCTCAGTGGGTTAAGTGCCTGCCTGGCAAGCAAGAGGTCATGAGTTTGATCCCTGGTACCAAAAAAAAAAAAAAAAGCAGAAATGTTTAATTTTATTTTATACAATATTTTCTTTCTGTTGGAATATTACCATTCTTTAAAGACATTTCTAAAAAAATATCTTCATAAGGTGTCTTCTGAGAGTTTCATTTGGAAAGTCAAAGCAATTGGGAATGAGGTGAGAGACTCTTTATTCAACATTGATTCTGCAAGTGGCCCCAAGACCCAGGCCCATCTTCTAATTGCTTGCCGTTGACCTAAATTGTTAACTGTGGATTTTTCCTTCTCAATCTAGGAGGTTTAAACTTCTCTTGATTTTTGGATGCTTCCCTCCTTTCTTAGATTTGCTGAAGGATGATAGCTAAGTACATAGAGCAATGCGTTATCTTTATCTTTCAATATGGATCTGGCTAACTGGCCTTTAAAGCAACTTCCTCATTGGCTAGTAAATGAATGCTGTGTTAATAGCTCATACAGCTAATACAACTAGCTCCTCTTTAAACCTGTTGTAAAGGGAGATTCATCTAAACACTAACCACTTAGAGCCATAGTAAAATTTTCTTAATACTTAGTTAAAACTTCAGCCAATCGATATCCCCATATGTATTTATTTTTGGAAATCAAACATTTTACTAAAAATTCAATGATCACCAGACTATCAGAATATGCAAAGACCAATTAATCTAAAGAAAGCATTTTTAAGAAATTTAAGGAAATAGTGCTTTAACAGCTAATGTTAAGTTGAGTATGTTCAAAGCTACGTGAAAGTCATATTTGTTGAATTCAATTGAGTGGAGAAGCAAGGACTTTGTTCTGCACCAGTGTGGGGAGTTGAAGATTACTCAGGTATTAATATCTACAATCAGATGCACACTTAAAAACATCAGAGTTTTAAAATGTTATATCTGTATTTCTCCTTCCACTCTTCATTCTTCTCTCAAATGAGAATTTCTCTGATCATTTTGGCACCCAATACATCTCCTTTAGACATTTTCCCATCTTTTATAAATTCAATTAAGATACATTATAATTACATCTGGCTTGAAAAATCTCCAGAGTACACATCACTGATTTCCTGAAGTCCTTGTCCTTTGCTGCCTTATAATAGATGTCAGAAGTCTTTCCTAAAACCCTCATTGGCGGGGGGAGTGGAGAGGGTTTCCCAAACCACCATGTCATGATATTTTGCTATAATTCAACTTTGAAGAGGTACAATAAATATCACTCATTTTTTCATCAAAAGTTAACTATATTGTAATGCTTAGCACTGTATCAAAAACAGAGGTTATAGAAACTAAGAAAACACAACTTCTGCTTTGAAGTTTACTACCCAGAAAGAGAGAGAGAGAGAGCCAAAAAGAAGAGAACTACACAAGGTGAGAAAAATACAATGGTTAACAAGACTGTGACCAAGTCAGACATGTTCTTCTCCCCAAGGAATTATTTGAAGAGGTGATGGAGAGATGTAGACGACATGTGCCAAAATTCACAGTTATTGGCTAAGCCACAAAGGATCCAGTCCTACTTCCATTGCCCTTTCTGCAATAGGCTCAGCCCTACTCTCTCCTCTCTTATGAGGCCAATGGTGAAGTTAGAAGGATCCTACACGCCCGTATTTCAGAAGTTGTTTCTCCCTGAAGGCAGGAGGTAAAGCCAAGCCAAGTGGTGGCAAAGTAAATGAAAGAGGTTGCTGACAAGCAGTTCCTGGCTGAACATCCTAAAGAGAACCAAAGAGTGTGACCCTGTTCACCACATTTGAATCTACCACAATCCACTTGTGGTTTTTCTTGCAAATAGCTCTCGAGAATCATGGGTGTTAAGAGATGATGAGCTGAAGGTCAGAAAAACTACTACTTTCCATCAGAAAGTCAACTAACAATTTTTTTGACTTTTTAAACCTGCTACTTTCAAAATGCTAGGTTCTAGATGCCCTACTCCCCCACCCCCAAGTTCCCCACTCCCTCTCCAGAAAGGCAATGAATTCATCATCCAGCCAAAGAAAGGAAACAGCAGCTGTTTTTACTTAAGGACGTTTCTTGTGAAATCCCCTTAAAATCTATCAGTTAATCCTGGTATGGGCAACTTAGCAACTTAAGGAGACCCTATCTCAAAATAAAAAATAAAAAGGGCTTCAAATGTAGCTCAGTGTGAAGACTAACAAAATAAAACTAACAGTCATCAATTAGATTCTGGTAGATCTATCTCAATCTGCTGTTAAAACTTTGATTTTCCCTCCAGCTGTGAAAGGTAGAAAATACTATCAGAGAGTTTCTTGTTGTAAATATTTTTGGCCTGAAACAAAATTTCCGACCTCAGAGGAAATGTCCAAATGACTGCTCAGAACAAATCAGTCTGGATTGCTGTTTACAGGAGTGCATAGACCAGGAAGGGAGGCCACAAGAACAGTGATATCAGATGGCTTGTGCCAAATAGATTAGGGTCCTCTTGACAGATGTTTCAGGAAATGGATGTGGACATGAGTTCCTGGTCTGGAAGCCAGGACTGCGATTTGGACATGCATATTCGCAAATGCTCCTGAAAGGGAATGGACAGTCAGCTGTGAGTCCACCGTATGTGTGGGAAATAGACAACCAAGGACAAAGACCTGACTTTGCTAGTTCAGAGGACTGCTACATTCATTTGTGTGTTTCAGTACAAGTCTATTATCTTTAACGGTTTCAAGCTGCCATCTAATTTCAGTGCTGTGCACTTTGCAGACCCTGTTTCCTCTAAACAGAATGATGGATTTATTAACACATGGAATAGAATTCATTTTGTTGTGGTGGCTGGAAGTGGCAAACAGTGAGCCATCACAAATCTGAAAAGCATATGTTTTCTATTATTTTCCTAGTAGGCATAATTTATTTATTTCAGTGCATTTTAAAGTTATGTTTTTATCAACAATACTTTTAAGAGAAGGCTATTATCTTTTGTGCCTGTATCTAACCCATGATGTTTGCACTGAGCTGACAACATGGACACCTACTATGCTAAGCAAAAAAGCAAAACCCAGGAGATAAAAATTGTTCTCTCATTCCCTAAACTGCCAACTTGAAAATATTCTACCTCAAAAAAACTATGGAGCCAATTTAAAAAGACAGATTATTCAAAGATCAAATTCTGTTTGCTTTCAAACAGTAGCATATTGAAATTCATACAAACTAGAAGTGTACGCAACTCTTATATATGCATCATAGAAGAAAGTATGGAAGTCCCTCAAAAATTAAAAAATAGATAAACCATATGACCAGCAATCCCACTGTTGGGTATATATCCAAAGGATATGACATCAGTATGTCGAAGAGACATCTGACATGTCTACATTTGTTGTAGCATTATTTTAAAAAAACAAGATATGGATTAAACTAAATGTATCTCATTGGATGGATGGATAAAGAAAAATACAGTATTTGTACAGAATACTATTCATGCTTAGAAAGAAGGAAATTCTGTAACATTCCACAACATAATAAACCTGGAGGGGCCAGAGGTTTAGCTCAGCATCATAAGCGCCTGTCTGGCAAGCACAAGGTTGTGAGTTTAATCCCCGGTACCAAAAATAAATAAATAAATAAATAAACTATGGTTTTAGGCCAGGGATTTAGCTCAGCGGTGTAAGCGCCTGCCTGGCAAGTATGAGTTCGATTTCAGGTACCAAAATTAATTAATTAATTAATTAATAAACCTGTAAGACAAGATGTTATTGAAATAAGCCAAGCATAGGGCAAATATTGTATGATGTCATCCAAGTCAAATCTAAAAGGCTGAATTCAGGAGCTGAGGGTGGAGATTGGGTCAAAGGACACAAAATTGCAGTTAGGCAGAATAACTTCAAGAGATCTACCCTACATCATGGCAATTACAGCTAATAATCAATTGTACTTTTTAAACTGCTAGGAAAGCAGATTTTATATGTTCTCAAAAAATTATGAGTATGAGAGTTAAAACACATTAACTAGCTTGATTTGGTCATTCTCTAATGCACATATTTCAAAACATTATATACCATAAATATACACAATTTTAATTTGTAAATTGAGATGGGGAAGAGAAAGAGAAAGAGAGAAACAACTCAAAACTGTAAGAAAAGGAAGTTACTATTTTTTCTTTTTTTTTTTCAGCAGTTCTTCTGCATGCCTCAAGTGTGTTCTTCTGAGTATTTGCTTGCTAATAAGACACTGACCAAACACTTCAAATTCCAGTGGTAACTCTCAATTGTGTTCAGGGATTCTGGGTCCCCTCTGGAATAATTAGCTCAGTTGCTGTCCCATGAAGGACATGTGAGCTGCTAACTGCCTATAGGTGGCCAGGCTCTCCCTGGTACTTGATTGCTCCAATATAAAGATCCCTTTTATCCTGATGAAATTCTGAGTGTCTTAGAGCTCAAATCTTAGACTTCTGACTTGTATCTCTGTCCATGTGATACAGTCTACCATGCAAATTTCTCAGATTTCACCCAAGGTCAAGACATAATGTAAGGTCTCTATGGCTCACTACAGTCCCCTTTGTTCACACTTACAGAGGGTAAGGCAAGGATACAGGAAATCCCATGGCAGCACCTCCTGCTGTCCCTGGTCCCATGAGGGACAGCAGATGCAGAATCCCCTTACCATTCTGCATGAGCTGTGTGTCACTTCTCCACTTCCAAAGCATCCTCAGCTTCCTCAGAATAAACACTCACATGCACACACTCAAATATTCCCTTTCATTGTAGCCAAGTGCACGACTGGAATTTCAGCGTAAAATGAGCAGCTATAAATCAGACCTTTTTTGGCTATATTCTGCCACTTTGCCTGAACACATGAGCTGGCTAGGCAGGGTCTCCTAGAGTTAGAGGAAACATGAAGTCAGAGCCAAGGCCATAATAAATGTTTCCCATACCAAGAGCTCAGCTTGGGATAAGTGTGGGTGGTTCCCACTCTAGGAAGCAGAGATACCAAGTACTACTAAGTAGTACAAATACATTAACAAGATTAGATAAAAGTAACCAAAAAGAAAAAAATCTAGAAAAGGAAGGAAACATAAAACCAATGGTATGCTATATACAAAAATTCATTTAATCTAAAAGAAAGTCATTGAACAAAAATCAAAGGATAGAAAACAGTATTCCCTGCAACAGGAGCTCAAAACAAGAAGGCATACCTATTCTATTTTCAGACAAAGTGAACTTGAAGCCAAAACTAATCAAAAGAGCATAACAAGATAACTGCATATTGATTAAGGGAATAATAAAACAGAAAGAGATGACAATTATAAAAATATATGCACCGCCCAGCACACCCAACTTAATGTCTCCAATGTAGCAGACATAAAAGATGAGATAAACATAAAGATGATTGTAGTGGAAGGCCCCAGTACTCCATGATCACAAATAGATCAACTAGAGAAAAAAATCAACAAGCAAATAACAGAGAAAACCATACCTTCAAACAAATGGGTTCAACAGATATATACAGAGTGTTCTACACAACATCAACAGAATAGACATTCTTCTCAACAGCACAAGAAACTGTCTCCAAAATAGACCATCCACTAGTCAATAAGGCATACTTGTGTATGCAAAAGAATGAAAATTAGCCCATGCATATATCAGATCATAGAATGATAAAATTAGCAATCACTGAAAAAAGTAAGTTCAGAAATAACACAAACACATGGAAATTAAATAATATACTCTTGAATAATTGGTAGGTCACGAAAGAAATTATCAGTTCCTAAAGTTAAATGATAATCTCAGTACCACATAAAATAACCTATGGGACATAATGAAACAGGTATAAAAGGGAAGTTTATAACTATGAATACCCACATCAGAAAAACAAAACAGGTCTAAATAAATAACCCACTGATGCATTTCAAAGTTCTAGAAAAATAAGAACAACACAAGACCAAACCTAGTACAAGGAAGAAAATTATAAGGATCAGAGAAGAAATTAATAAAATTGATGCCAAAAAATACAAGAATCAATGAACCAGAGAACTGATTCTTTAAAAAAAAAAATACAAGCAATAAATTTTAGGCAGGAAAAAAAATCTACTGCTGTCCTGAAAATAAGCCCAGAACCCAGTGAATTCACCCTGATTTATACAAGCACTTCAGAGAATATGTAAAACTAATACATCTCAAACTCTAATTAAACCAGAAGGAAAGAAGTATTCCCAAAGTCATTCCTGAAAGCTAGTATTAGCTGATATCAAAACCAGAGAAGGGCCCAACTGTAAAAGAAAACTATGGGCCAATGTCTTTCATGAACATAGATGCAGGAATCTTCAGCAAGATTAAAAGCTATGTCTTCCAGAACTGTGACTGGGAAGCAGATGCAAAAAATCATCAAAAAGATCATGACCAAGTAGACCTTGTCTCATGGATGCAAGGTTGATTTAACATATGCAAATAAATAAATGTAATACATCTCATAAACAGAAGTAGCACAAAAATCACATGATTATCTCAGTAAATACAGAAAAAGTATTTGAAAAATCTGTCATGCATTCATGATAAATACCCTGAAGAAAATAGATAAAGAAGGACTTAATCTCAATCTTGGAAGCCATCTATATATGTCAATCACTAAATGAGTAAAGAAAATGTGCTATTTATATACAACAGAGTACTACACTGCCACTGAAAAAAAGTTGAGTCATTTATAGAAAAATAGATCTACCTTGAAACTATAATGCTGTGAAATAAATTAGACACACAAGTTTACACATAATATAGTTTCTCTTATATGAGGAACTCAAAGTATAAATAAGTTAAAGAATAAAATAAAAGACAGATAATAGAAAACTGGGAGATAGATCTTTTGCAAAAGGCAAGGGACTCAGGAGATGGAAGTAGGGGAAAGGAAAGTGATGGCAAAAGAATTAAGATGTGTTATGTAAGTAAGTACATACACTAACACCTCACAATGAATGCAATCATTGTGTACTGAAAACATTTACCACTAAAAAGAAACAAGATAGGAAGAAAGGAGAAAAGGAAAGTGTAATTTCTCAATTATAATTTTGAGGGAACTGAAACTTTGAGACAAATTTACTGAGGGTTACAATGCCTTTCTCAACCCAATCCTGTTTTCTCCTTCCAACTCCTCAGTTTCAAATTTCTCTGTCTTAAAGATACAATATATCCATAAACTTGGCCCATATTTTTCTTCTAATACTATATGTTCCTAAATTCTACAGATTTACACCCTCAAAGGACTAGCATTATTTGTTGGGTACCATATCTCTAAACTTCAAAACCACACAAGTGGCTTGCATTTTAACGTACTTGATAAGAAACAGGGTTTTTTTTTTGAGCCTATTAATGGGTAATGTAACAGACAGTAAGTAAACAAGAAAAAACTCAAAGAATAAACATTCTAGGTCATCCACGTTGAGTATACTCTGAGACTACCCAATTGCACCCCACCTCAGACCCTAACATAGCTCACCTCTTAAGTGTTGGCCTGCTTGCTCTTCGACTGTGTACCTTTTGATTCTGCTTAATGAATCTGCCTGTGCCTCTCACTGATGGCTTGTCCTGAAATGTTTTTCAGGACAATAAGTCAAGAATCTGCCCCGTATGATTTGAGATCCTTATCTAGTATTATGAATGATCTCCTTGAATACCATCTGGTGACACTATAATCCTGCAAACTTGTTTAGCTAGTTAATCTTAGGAATTCATTCAACATTTTTAAATCACATCTTCTGCAAAATAAAGAGGATAATGTTATTGGAAAGTTCGCTGAGAGGATCACAGTACCCAGCTTATTCTGGTGATCCCTGAAGTGTGTTTCCCAGACAACATCCCTCAGGAATTTAATTAGAACTGGAAATTTTCAGACCCCAACCTAGGATAGGAGTCAAAACCAGGTGACACCTAGCAATCTTTGGTTTCACAGAGTCTTCTAGGGGCCCCTATTATTCATACAAGTTTGGAAACCATTTGCTCATTACAGTTTCTGTGATGGTAAATGGTCAGAAAATGATAACCTTCTTTTTCCCATTTCCCCATCCAGAAACAAAGAACTATGGGGTTTCTAAAAACTTCCCTGATTCATAACAACTCAATTCAATTGAAATATTTGCAGAAAGAGTAACTCTATGCCTGGCACTATAGGGATTCAAAATGAAGTGAGAGAAATTGGATGGCACTGGGCTCTATGTGTCATGCTGAGGATGTGGACATTTTCCTGAAGAAAAAGAGAGGAAAAGCAGAAGTTGTCAAAACTGTCCCACTTTACAGTGCCAAGTCTCAAGACATCCTGCAGCAGGTTAACTGTCTGGCAGTAAGGATGTATTTTAGTCAATTCTAACATTTCTACAATCTTAGGAAAACCAGTACCTGTGATCTTTATTTTCTTTATTGTCACTCTGAAGGTAAGAACTTCAGAGCAAATGTTCATAGTTATTTGTATTAGGTGGCAGGTGTTGAGACCCCAACCCCGCTGCTTCCTTAACTATTTGAACTTCGGTTAGTTATTTAATGATTCTGATCTTCAATTCCCTCATCTTGAAAATAAAAACCACAATAGCCCACCTTGCATGTTTGGTTTGTGAATTAAATGGTTGTATATAAAGAAATGTAAACAGCAGCCACATCACAGAGTATAATATTGCAATTGTCTGGTCAGATGCAAGCTGCTCTGAAGGCAAGGCACATCACTGAAAAACTGTAAAATGTGGCAGACGTCTTGGTTGTATTTTAGAATGGTGGAAGACTTGGAGGGTACTGTTCATGTGAGGCAAAATTTTCAAAAACTATCCCAATCAGAGAAAAGGAGGAGACTCGTACCCTGAGCATTGTGATAGCCTTAAGCAGGAACAAAGAATCAGGTACCAAATTCATCTGGCAATGGCAGGGTAAATAAGAACAGGAAATACACAGACTGGTGGCTAGTAGGGCAAAGACAAGGTACTTGGACCCCTCTTCAAGGGAAAAATTGTTCCATAACTCACTCATTTATGGCATATGATAGCTGCAATATAAGAAGGCTTACTTGGGATTTCCCCAGAAGTTAGTATCAAACCTGTAACTTAGAAGTGTTCATTACTCTGAACTTGAAAAAGGTTTAAAACAAGGATTAAGATTTCCGGGCTTTCATAACCTTGCAGCCAACACGGAAATTGCAGTGGTGTAGCCAGTCAGTCACCACCCTTAGTTACTGTTGTCCAGCACCCGCAGGTTTGTGCTGAATCACTGACTTCACAGTGTGAGGATTAAACTGGAAAGCCATGAAATTTTTACTCCATAACATCAACCTTCCACCAACAGTCAGTATTATTCACCTTGTGTTCCCCAAATAGCTTTTTTCTACTTCCCTCGTGGTTTTGGAAACAGATGAGCTTTTAATTTGTGCTTTATTTTTTCCTTTCTATTTATTAATAGATAACATTCATTTTTATCCTTCTTTATATGTCCACATTTGGCACTATCTAATTTAATCAACCTTTGTGTATTTCACATTAATAAGCTTTTCCTAGGTTCTATTACTGATTTTTAAGGAGTTTGGTTTCTCTATCTCCCCATTCTTTTTTTTTTTTTTTAATGGGATGAGAGACATGATCTCGTGAACAGAAAGCCCTTATTTATTTATTTATTTATTTATTGGTACTGGGGATCGAACTCATGACCTCATGCTTGCCAGGCAGGCACTTATGCCGCTGAGCTAAATCCCCAGCCCTTATCTCCCCATTCTTTTGGATGGCTATCATTACTACTATTAACACTATCCTTTGACTGCTCTAAGTCTCTCTTTCCTGCTTTGCTCTCCTCCTCCTTCCTTCACACACACACACACACACGCACACACACACGCACGGGCATGGGCACATGCACACACACTTACAGAGACAATTATGGACTCTGTGGCAGATTCTTCCCAGAACCTGTGAAGGTTCTCCTCACTCTCTTGTACAATTGGGGTACTGGCAGAGGTTGCTTTGGTGGTACGACTGGTGGAAACCTTGGAGGGTACAGTTCATGTGAGGCAAAATTTTCATACAGAAAGAGGCATGATGCCTGAACACTACTCAGCAGTGGATTGATGTTTAGTATACTTTTCCTTTTATTATCATTTATATTTGGGGAAAGATACTTGTTTCTCTCTTATTACAAGTGTCATAGAATTCTAAAAGCAACAATAGAAGGTACACAGAGCAAACCATAACAGAACCGAACCCCACCACTTACAGGGGGAAATATGAGACTCCGATTGGTTGAAATCTGAGGGTTCTGCAGGTGTGCACAAGTGGGGACCACCTTCTTGTTTCCCTCACTGAATCCTGTTCACCAAAAGGCTGTGCTTCTCCCCTCAGTCAGATGTCTATGTGTGTGTGACCTAACCCTGGACCTTCCACCCTGAGACAACCTGCCTCACAGTGTTTCTTGTCTACCTCCTTCGATGTCCCTGCTGGCTGAATGCCTGCTGATGTATAGGCTTCCCTTTTGCATATCTGGACATAAACACCAAGCAAAGAAAAATGGTATGCACTGGGATACTTTGGAACTGGATCCCTTATTATTTATTCTGTATGGTGCAAAAGAAGAAATTTTCTTTTGAAGCAATCTATTTCTCAAGCTGAATAAAGTAGAAGTGTGACACTTTTGAGATAATGAAGTTTGATACTGGAAGACAACAAATAGCTTATATTGGAAAATAAACTCTATATAAATTCTTAAGTATCACCTAGATTTTTTACTGGATGCTTATAAATAGACTCTTACTCTGATAAAAAATTGGAATAACAGCTCAAAGGAGAAAAACTTTCCATCAGCCAGAAAAGCCTGTTTCGCTCCGTCCTCTTCCACGTAAGTTCAACTGCACAAAGCAGTTTACAAAGCACGTTCGCCCCTATGATCTTCACTGATATTTTCTGGTTCGGTACTGATGGCCTGTTTTCCACTTAGAACCTGGCCAGCCAGTATGAACCAGCTCGGCCATGGCTGCCTGCCCCTTTTGCCAAGTGAGGTGTCTCACCCCTGCATTACTATGGCAACCTGCACATTTATTTATCATGGCACTTTCCACTTGGTATCAAAATATTTCACTCATACATCAACTATAGTAGTCTCTTAGCTTTCCAGGGGTAGACATTATGCTTTTTTGTGTCAACAATGTTAAATGTACCTAATTCTTCCAATCTCGGAAAACAGAAAAATTTAGAAATCACCCTGCCCTTCTGCACCCATGAACCTGCTGGCTGCAGAGAAGTCCCTCCCGCAGAACTCAATAAAACTCACAGAGACAGCCCCTTGTTTTCCTCGGACAAGACCCGACGCAGGTCCTCCAAGAGGCTATTCTTTGCCTCACAACTAATTAGATGAAATGTTTTCCCCCACTGATCAATCAGCACAAAACGCTTGTGAAACAAGTCTGGTTTGCCAGCCCTTGGACTGTAGTCCATTTTCAAACAGCAGCAGCAGACACTCTTGCCTGACTTTCAGGTAATCTGCCCGATCTACTTTCCAGTCATACCACCCTCGAATCGCATTTCCCGCACTTGATTTTTTGAGTCTTATTTGTACGTTTTTGTGTATTCTTTGAAAGCTTGCAGCTCTTATGCTTACAGCATTCTCTCTATTGCAATAATCACTCTCCTCCGCTTGATATATCTTTTTGGGATAAAATCTCTCCTAAGCTCAGTGTTTGTATTTCCCACATTTATTCTCACATAGAAAGCACTTGATAAAAATTTAAACTGTGGTTGCTTTTATTAGTTTTGAAACTCAATATTTCTAATTAATTTCAGTTTTCCTATTTTATTCCTGTGAACTGCAGATGTGCTTGTACTTACCTTATATTTTATTATCCTTGAGACTTTTACAGGAGCCATGACAAATGTCATTATTATATGATTACACTTTGAGTTTTAAAGGGCTTTTCTGATTATAATTACTTCTTACTATGACTGTTTACATATTTTTCACTGGTTATGTAAAAAATTTACTAATCTTTAGTTTTTCTTTATTTTTATTTATTCCTACCCTGAATCAAAGGATATCTTTAAACATCTTTACTTCCTAAATTATGTACTAAAAAAAATCAGTAAATGTGAATAAAAATAAATGGACTCTAAGCTTTGGCCTTAGGATAGATATTGTGAATGTTAACTCACATCTTCACTGATAGACTCATGAAAAATTCAAAGAAAAAGAAAAAGAAATGTCTATAAAACTCTCAATTAAACATGGCACATTGAACTTATGAGTTTATCTCTTTTATGGCTAAATCTCCATTTACAGAAGAGAAAAGGAACTTTTAAAAATGCATAAAGCTAGGGAACAAAAAGAACAAATGAGGAGATCATTGCAGATAAGAGGTAGCAACAAGTTTCAAAAGTTAGTAACCCATGGACATTGGCATAAAAACCAGAGAAAAGAAGCAAGAAGAAGCAAACAAATTGGCACCACAGTTGCTGGCAATGCTTGGGGGACAGAGTGCTTCTATGAAAACTGTCAGGTAGGAAACAGTGGACTACCTGGAAGGATCTGAAGGTGTAGCTTGAAATCCAGATGCCCACCCAGCAGAAGGACACTTTACTTTAGTGATTGAGAGACTAGAAAAGAGATTTCAACCAAGCCCAGTCAAAAAGCAAACTGAGGTTAAGCAAAAGTCTATCTCTCAAGGTAAGAAACCACTGGCTCCTTTTCCCTATTAGTTCACAGAAAGTTGGCACAACAAATTGAAAGAATCTCTCTGTCTCTCTCTCTGTCTCTCTCTGTCTCTCTCTCCCTCCCTGCATCCCTCCCCCTGCTGCCCACCTTGGTATGCTCACCTGCTCAGGAAAAAAGACCTATAGATATTGGAATTTTGGGGCCCACCAGTGAAAAGCTAGCTGGCCACCCTGCTGTGTCACAGGAGCCTCACCACATCAGCACACTCTGCATGCAGGACCTCCACACAGGTTGCTAGCCTTCCTACTCTAGATGGCTTATCAGCAAGCTTCAGAGACTCATAAGGATTCTTTCCAACAGGAAGAAAATAAAACAAGCCTAGAGAGAAAAAAATTAATCAGGAAAAAATAGAATTAATGTTTTCAGAGAGATTTTTAAAAAGATATTGCTTCTGCAGGAAAGAGGTGAGATATTATTAGCAGCAACTGAGAAAGGTACTGTATGGTATATGTGAAAGATGCAATGAGGAAAGGGACTATTGTAAAGTCTCCAGAAAGAGAACAAACATGCCCTCTTCTGCAAAAAAGATTTTTTAAAAAAATTTTAGAAATAATGCTAAAAAATCAAACATTCAAATATTAGCTCAAAACATAAAGGTTAGAGAAAATGGAGGAGGGAATTTAACAAAGGTAAAGTAAGAATCTGCCCTCGATGAGAGATTATTGCTTTTGGGTTGAATGGACTCATGGAGCTCTCAGGTAAGTAAGTGAAAAGGATCCAGACCAAACCCAGCAACATACATTACAGAACACTGGGAAATATTTCTTGGGAGGCATTCTGAGAGAGAAAAAACAGATTCTACGTGAAGTATCAAGGATTAAAATGTCAATGGACTTAACAGCAATATTTTCAGCTAAATGATGAAGTGATATTTTCAAAATGCTGAAAGAAATCATCTTCCAATCTACAAATTTAATACCAAGCTTAGTATGAAGGACTTGATAAAGTTATTTCTCAGTATGAAACATCAAAGTACACTCTTTCACCAAAATAATGAAATAATCCAAGTGGGAAGAAATACAAGGTCTAGAAAACAGCACAGAAAACACACAGAAGAGCCAGAATAGATTTCCAAAAGTACCTACAATACAGCTAACAGGTCACTGCATTGTAGCAGGATTGGCAGATTTAAATAACTCTGAAAGGAAGGACTTCTCTAATAAAACAAAACAAAACAAAAATTTAGCTGATGTGTTTGAAACAACAGAGATTGAATCCCATCATCTGCTGAGGGTGAACTACTGAGAAGTAAATAAACACCATCTCCAGCCAGACCAAGAGTAAGACCGGGTTCTCTAGCCTGTAACCCGCTCTATCCCCTACCCCTGGCTCCCATTTTCTCTAGAGGAGCTGTGCATAAGCTTGTAGCATTGCAGCAACAGTCCTGGGCACACCGAGCAGTACCATCTGCTTTTGCAAGGAAGGGTCTGAAAGGGCCTGGGACCATCTGGGCAGGAAATTCTGGAGTCCTGGGTACAACTGCAGGCAGTACAGGCTTTAGGTAGGGATGTAAGTCTCCTTTCACTCCTAGGTCCTGTGAATCTCTGACTGCATAAAGAAGGCAAGAAAAAAAGCAGAGGCAGGTCAAAAGCTCCTGGCCAAGAACAAGGGGACACTTATTTTCTGGGTCAACAATAGTACTGGATACTCAGACCGTTAAATAGATGTTTATAAAGGAACTACTTGCTAGACGGAAGGCAAAACATACAAAAAGGAGAACATAATCAGTTTTATATTTTAAAAAATATTTCAAATGTCATTACGTTTCTCATGTGGCTCAACAATTAACAACATTTATACAGTCCCAATACTATCAATAATAAATATTTATTTAACTCCACATTGTGATTCAATTATTTGAGGAGTCTGGAGAGAAGGCCAATTTATATACAAGATGAGATTATACTTATTATATTACAAATAAATGCCAGAAGATGTACTTAAAATTGTTGGAACTGTTGCCATTGACCAAGGAAATTAGAGATGGAAAGTGGGGAGATGCTGTTTCCTGTCAAAATACTGATTATTTGATTACTAAAGGAATTTACATTGTTATGTCAATAAAATAAAAATTAAAGTTATTAAAACTAAATACCAAAAATGAATAAAAAAGCATGCAGAAAAAAGACAATTTTTTTAAAAAAATTAAAGTAGAGGCAAACAAAATTTAAAGAACTCAGATGTCCTAGTCTCATTCACCACAATGAAAATTCCATTTTATACACAGTGTATTATTTAACAAAGCTTCAGTGGGTTGTCATTCATTCATATAATTGCTTTAATTTATTCCTCACAACATTCCTTCAAGTTATTCTATTAGTAATGTTTATCAAATGCCCAAAGTAAATGAAGCGTAGGATGAGGATAAAGGGGAGTTAATAAAAAAGATAAACTTTTCCTTCCAGGAAATTTCTCCCATGAGAGACCATGAATATAACTGGGGAACATGAAAACACAATGAAATACACACAGAAATCTTCTAAGCCCAATTGAAAGTGAACACACGTGTGAGAGCGCTTCTGAGACACCCGGAAGTTTGTAAGCAGGAGCAGGTTCTATGGAAGTAAGGAAGCACAATAATGGATTTGTATATCTTGAACAAGGAAAGAAAAGACAGTAATGTGATGTTAACAAGGGAGGTAGCAAGAATGAGACTGGCCAGGGCAAGGTGGGTGGGAATGGCAGGAAGTTACGTCACCTCATGGACCTCACTCTGACCTGCCCATGTGGCTCCTGCCCCCCGCCCAGGGCCCCCCTTTCAGTCTCCAACTAAGGCATAGAACATGTCCCACTAGGAAATCAATATTCATTCTTCCCTCCTCTTCATCTTCACCTGGGATTCTGCATTCTTATTTGGGTTCTTTTCAGATTTTCAGCCATATTGTCCTATTCAAGCTAATCCCTGAATCAGCAGGCAGGATTTTCATTTGGAATTTCTGTTTTACCTACTTACTTTAAGTGTGGTCTCTAGCAAGCTTATAACTTCCGACAGCCTATTTCTTTACCTTCAAAATCGACACAGTTGTTTAACTTGCAGAATTCTGTGATGAATGAAAGATAACACAAAAAATGTACTTGGCAAAGAACAGGCAAGCAAGTCATAATAACTACTGTTATCACCAAGATTATTATTGTTCACAGAAATATGTTTTCCTCAACTCAAGATGCGTATATCAAGAGTAAGAACTTTGTCTTTGTCTCTCCTTAGCGTAATAGCACCAGGAACATACAGAATATTACTGAGTCCACATAGATTGATCAAGCCAGGAAAGGCACAGCCTATTGGCTTGAGGAGAAATACATGCTAATTTAAGAAAGAGGTTCTAAATGCTGAAGGATGGGGAAAAGCCACTGAATTGAATTCTGACAAAAGAACAAAAACACTTTGGCATACAGAGATCCTAAAATGTGAGGATACACCTTTTAATGGAGAAAAAGAAAAGTGCCTTGGAAAGTATCTGAAAAGACCCTACCTCAGAATCAAAAAAGGATGCAGATGTAACTCAGTGCAAAGACATTGTGTTCAATCCCCAGTACCAAACACACACACACACACACACACACACACACACACATCTGAAAAGTACTTACTTCCAACGGGCAGTAAAATCATACAAGAATACAATCATACGAGAAAGTGAAATTTATACATAAGAGTTAGAATAGGAATGAAAGGTTAATTTGATTTAATTTAGCAAGTATTGAAGGCCAACCTAAACAAAATACCCTGAGCTAGTAATAGGGAAGTGGATCATACAAAGTCTTTGCTTTTAAAAGTGCTTATTTAAATAATAATAGTACTAAAAGTATTTGAAATTGTCTGTTTACTTCTGTACCCATCAATAAATATAAGTGCTAAATAAGGTTCTGGATGTCAAACAATAAAGCATCACCATGACAACTAGAACCCTGTGCCAGTCTCTACATACGTTTTTGCTCAATGTTGAATATGCTTTAAACTGCTGGCATTTAAAGTCATTTACATTATTGCAAGATGCTATTTACTGTAATGTATATAGACAAAGTCTTTTTAACTGAAGAAAAAAGTTGGCTTGATTCTTGACAGGGTCCACTTTGAATTCTCTCTACATTTATTAAGGGTTTTGGTCATATTCTCATATATAGTCAGACATATTCATATTTGTGAATTTTTCTTGTCTTTAGTCTAAAAGATCTACTTCAGCTTATTCAGCAGTGGTGTGAATATCATATTCATGAGTTGTTATACTGAAAATCCTTTAACTGAACTGAACCATGTTTCTAGGGTTTTCAAATATTAAAAGATAAAATCAGCATTTTTCTGGCCACATTTATTATGTTTAGTGAAATCCTCCTAAATCACCAAAGGCAAATGCTTTTGAGAATATCTGAATGCTAAGTCTACTTTAAATAGAATATCAGCTTTGGAATTACTGACCTCAAATTCTTTCTCCACTTCAACAAATACTTATTATAGCACTTAGAAAGTGGTAGAAGGAGGCGTGAGTACCAGATTCAAGATCTTAAGAAATCTTACAGCTTTTGCCTGTTCTGTCTTGAAATCTTATGACAGTGATCATGCCAAACTCCAAGATCAAGAAGTCTATGTAGCTAGAGATACAGGCCTCCAGCTGTTCCACCTGAGCTTATGAGTGACACTGCACCTGAGTGCGGCCACATGAGGGAACCCAGAAGCAGTCACATAGAGCCACTCGGTTAAGCCACAGAATCACAAGATATAATAAACAACTTCTATTTTAAGCAATTAAATTTTGATACAGTTTACTATGCCAAAAGCACAACAGATCCAAATAGACACCTGGAAGTGGGGTTCTTCCACTTTAAACATGGGGCAGTGGTTTTAGTTTTGGGTTCTATGAAGGCTCCGAGGCAGTGAAAAGGCTGGAAAAGCAGTAAGAAAGTTGCTATTAAAAGCTAGAGAAAGGCAATCCATTTATGGAGTGATGGATCATTTGCAAGACTATTTTCTGAAGTATGGCAGAGCACAGAGAATGTTCCTAATGAGCTTGTGGATCTGGCAGAAAGTTGACAGTGTCAATTGGCACTTTGTGTGGTATATGATAAATGATGTCGAGAGAGCTGAACTAAAGGAAGAAATTTTCAGTTTGTGAGCATGATTTAAAGGAAAGTAAAAACTCAGGATTTGTTGGGCTAGAAATTTAATTCTCTCATACTCTAAATCTGCCCAGCTAACAATTATCTATATACAGCATGGTTTTAATATAAGCATCAAACCAGGGTTGACACTCTCGAGGCTTTCTTAAACTTCTGAAAGACTTAAGATAGTGCAAGGCAGACACATTTACTTAGACACAGAAGTGTTCAAAATCTCAAGGCATTGTCACACAGTAGCTACTCTACAGAAAGGTTTTTTTAAAAAAAAAAGCAGCATGCATAGTTTACAGAGCACAGCATGGATGCAGAAAAGATTAATAGGAAACTCAGTATTTAGGAGAGTTGCACAGATAAAAACACTATAGATTAAAATAGAAACATCTCTGCATTCCTAATGTTCTATAGGAAGCAAATTTCACAACCCCACTCAGTTGCAAATTCAAGTAACCTTTTTTAGCTTTATTGAGAAATGATGGTTCTATAAAATTGTATATATTAATTGTACAGGATGGTGATTAGATATATTATATGGCACTGTAAAATGAAGGCTACAATTAAGTCAGTTCACAGTCTGTATCCTCACTGTCTCTTTCAGTTCCTGTGTGTATATATGTGCATATGCATGCGTGTGTCTGTGTGTGTAACACGTACCAATTCCACACAAGGAATGTAAACATTATGTACTACAAACATGTACAAAAAAAGGAAAGGAGTCAAGAAATGGGGGAGTTAAGAGGGAGGGAAGCAAATGGGTATGAGAAGATAACTTGGCATTTTAGAACACCGTTTGGAATTCAGTAGTTATTGATTCCAAGTTATTGACACCAAAGAAGCCTTGTCCACTACTGGATCTCAAAAACTCTGTGGGATCACACACTTTAAGTTTGATGCTGAAAATTGTAGTGAGAATTCTGGGGGTCCGGGAAACTGCTTTGCATAACAGAGGAATATGAATTATTTTTGCCAGAGAATGGATGCTTGCAAAAAAAGCTTGACAATTTCCACCATCCCACATATCCATGTTCAGTGCACTTTGCCATCTTTCCCATCGAGAAGTAAAAATGCTTTTTTGCTTTTTTGAATCTGGGCAGGCTTCACCACTTATTTTGACCAATAGAATGTGAGGGGAATGACACTGAGGAAATTTCAACCCCAAAAGGCCTGCTGCCTTTGTCTTTGTCCTCTTGGAGAACTATTCTGTGAAAATCAGGCCATAAAAAGTCCTGGGACAAAAGAACAGCCTAGCCATTCACCTATTCTAGCTGAGCAAAATGCTCAAGTGATGCTACTTCTACTCCCAAAACTTTGTATCCATGTGAGTAGAAAGTAGAAAGTCCAGATAAAATCTGAGAATAACCACATAGCCAACTCAGTAATGCATCTTTCAGACATAAAGTTTTGCAGCAATTTGTTATGCAGCAATATATAACTGAAATACTTCTTTTTTCTGTAAGTGCTTAAAAATGTTAGAAAAAAGACATTTAAGAATGTATTAAAGGATGACTTGCTAAGTATCACAAGAGATACAACACTAGAAGGGGATTCTTAATTTCCTTTGGAAAGACTCAGTCTATAATGAGGGCAATGCTTGAACTGAATCTTGAAGCATGTTTAAGTTAGGGGAATCATGAGCAAAGATCTTAAATTTTCTTGAAGAGGAGGGGATCACGGTCTTAGTCCATTTTGTGGTGCTATAACAAAACACATGAGTCCATGTTCCTTCTCAGTACAGAAATTTGTTTGGCTCAGTCTGATGGCTAGAAGGTCCAACCAGCATGGTCCTAACTTCCTGGGGAGGGTCTTCTTAGTCACTACATGAAAGAGAAACAGAAAGAGAAGTGGCCACACACAGAAAACAGAAAACATGTGAGTGACCTCTGTTCACAACAGCTGTTCTCATGAGAATTAATTCTCTTCTGTGAGCTGTAACCTAAGCTGCGAGTTTCTCCAGTTATGAAAGAGGAGCCCTATGATCTAAATGCCTTCACCTCTTCTAGGCTCTACCTCTTCTAGGCACCTCACCACCACCACTGTGGAGACCGGGCTTCCACATGTGAGCTTGTCGAGTACAAACCACAATCAAACCACAACAAACATGAATTCCCTGTGTTGATCATTTGAGGTAAGAAGAACATTATTTATCAAATTAACAGGAATGGGTTAAGGAAGATGAGGAGAACTATTCTTACTAACCAATTGTATATTCTTCTGTTTGCAGAAGAAAATAAAAGCTAACAGCTCTTTGTATTTGGTCAATAACAGACTCTCCTTTTCTTCATTATTTATGAAGCCAAGCTAGGTAACACCTTCTTTGATGAGCTAGCAGGATTTCGACACCACCAAAGGTACCAAAAGTTCCTCAGGTTTATTTCTTGTGCGAATTTGGTCCTACACATCCCATCATATAGAGGAAGTCATTCAGTAGCAAGAGGACACTTCTGTTACTAATTGTCATTCCCTCATCCTTCACTGGAGATGAGAATCCTTGGAATGATGGCTCTAATTTGCAGCCAAGGTACAGTTTCCCCATTTTATGTTAATTAAGAAGTGGAAGAACTTGCCAAGGAATTACTTTAGTCTCCAAAGGGACCTGCTGTACTTTTCATTCTACGTATCTGTCTAGAGATATTAGAGAAGAACACATCTGCCTACGTGTATATGAACAGAATATATCACTGGATATTTAGGCACCTGGAGTATTTCATTGTTTTGTTTATCCAATATATATTTAACAAGCACCTAATATCTTCCAGGGACTCTCCTGTGGGCTTGGGCTACATAAAGGAATAGAACATACAAAGATCTCTGTTCTCTTTTGAGGAGTTTATATTACAGTGAAGCTGAAACGGGGATAAAGGAAGTATGATCATTAAAAACTAGATGAAACAAATGTAAAACAGATGATAACTTTAGAAATTGACAAGTATGTAGAAAAAGAAGAAAATGGAATTGGAAATCAAGAGCACAGTGTCCAAGAAGGGCCTCATTAAGAATACAACCTGGGAGCACAGTTGAACGAGGAGAAAAAACATCAGATATTTTCTCCTGTAAAGTAGGTTTACATAAAGAAACAAGAAAAAACATTTGAAAATAACACATTTGGAAAAATTTTATTTTTGTTTGTGAACTCAGTGTCAGGTGAGAAACACAACTGTGGCCATCTTTTTCAGAATCTTGGAGTTAATTAAGTTTGTGACCTGATACTCCACTGTGCAGTATAAGTTTCTCATTTATCCTAAACTATCTTGGCATATTTCCTTTACAAACCTTTCAAAATGACTGATGAAGAGGGTCATTCTAGTAGGAGCAATTGTATAGACGTAAAAGTCCACATTTTTGCTGAGTAAGAAGCCAGAGAGCAATCAAGAGCACTATGGGAAATGTTTCCCGTCACTAAGAAATGATTTAGTTAGAAAAGTTAATGTAAGTTATGTTCCAAGAAAACTAAATGTTAGGATAATTGCTGTTAGCACAGGCAGGAGGACTTTTTCAGTATCTGAAAAGAAAAGGCAGAAGAAGGATCACAGGAGAAAATCTGCAAGACATGCAGATGAAAATAACAAGGTCATTTGGAAAAAGTAAAATTCCACAACAAAATCAGGTTGTTCTCAAACTCTTCAGCAGCCAAAGTGCTGAAGTCTGAGAACCCACACCCAGCCAAGTCACTCTGTGTGTGAGAAGACAACAAAAGTAATGGCTCAGCTACACAGGCACTCAGGCTTCTACTCAGTGGCAGTCTTCCTGATGAAGCGTTAGAAAATCCAGAAACACATCAAAACTAGGCCAGAATGGCAAAATCTTGGTAAGATAGGTATCGAGGGGCAAAAAAATAGTGACATACGGAGGTGAGTTTCAATGTTTTAGTGCATTTTAATTAGTAATACAATTGATTATCAATGGGTATTCTAAAATTGAATGAATTATTTTTATTTTTAATACAATAGAAAACAAATTGTGGAATCCATATCAGAGAACACAAAGAAGAACTAAAGAAAGAATGATAGAGTATATTGCATTATATTTCTTTTCTCCCATGGGAGATGATAATATGATCCGAAATTTTGTTTCCTCCAAAAATTCCTATGCTGAAATCCTCCCAAAGCCATGGTATTAGCAGATAAAGCTCTCAAGAGGTGATTGTATCAAGAGGGCCCCAGAGAGTTTAGTGTCCTTTGAAAAGAGGTCTGAGGACCCAGTGTGGTGTTGCATAGCAGTAACCCTAGCAATCGGAAAGGCTGAGGTAGAAGGAGAAATAGTTCAAGCCCTGCCTAGGCAATTTAACAATGTAGTTAATTCTATGTCAAAATTTTCAAAAAGGGCTGGGAGTGTAGCTCAGTGTGAAAACCCTCCATATAGGTGAGAAAGAAATTTCTCTTGCTTATAAGCTACTGAGCCTATGGTTAAAGCAACCTGAATGGACTAAAGACAGATGACTTTTTAAATTATTACTAAGGTATCATTTACTGTAAAAACTGATTTAATATACACTTAGAATTGTCTTTGAAAAACCTGACTAACCACTGCTAACATTAAAAAACAAAGCTTATTCTTCAAATTTTTGCCTTTAAAATGGCACATAAAAATAAATCATTTTTATTTACCATTTCTATCCTTTTTTGTTTTGCTTTTTAAAATATAAATAAATAAATGTATAGAGAAATGAATAAACAGAATAAGCACATATATGGCAAAAAGAAAAAGCATTAAATAGCAACACTCCAAGAGTTATAATTTTGTAAAAGCACATCTAAAATAAAATAATTCAGACGACTGAAACACTTAAGGTGACTATTAAAAAGATCAGTTTGTGCTGGCACTGTTTGATTATTCGATCATTTTTTATGCCTAGATCTTGTAACCTGAACAATTATTTCTAAGATAACAACATGCAATATATTAACTAGTGTCAATTTCTTTCTGTATTTTAAAATTGTGGGTTATTTCTATCTTTTTTTCTGTTTTGCTTTTTAAAATAGAAACACTTTTTAAAAAATAGATTGAGCAGATAACTCCAAAAGAAGAGCTTCAGATAGAGGCAATATTTTAATTATCCAGTAAGTCAGACACATAAAAAATAATAAATAGCACAATTTGATTAATATAAAAACTATAATTATTGTTGAGACAAAATGAATAATACAGCACTGATAGGAAACAACCCTATAAAGAAACTGATAAAATATGATTACACTAGAAGAATTTGACAGTTATCAATCTATGACAAACTACATACACAAAAATAAAGATATAAAAGTTTTTGATAAAATGGAGAAGAAATTTATTTATTTAGATTGGTATGATTATATGTAAAAGACCTAAGAAAACAAGAGACAAAGTAATTAAACACCAAGTAAATATGCAAAAATATATGTTATGTATTAGAAATTCTGGTTAAGGTGACAGAATAAGTTCATGCCATAAATCAATACCTTTCCCCCAAACAAAGGAAATTATGGAATAAATACAATTTGAAAATATTAATCCAGAATTGATATCAAATGTAACCCAGAGCAATCTCTAGAGATAGCAAATAAGGAGAAAAGGTGAGGGAGGAAGGGTGTAGAAACCTGATATTAGGAATCAACCTAAAAATGGATCCAAAATTAATGAGAGCACAAAAGAAGCATAGGACATAACTCACATGGCAACTCCATAGCAAATGATTCCCACCAAAATGAGATCATAACAGAAAACACAAAGAAGTTTAATGACATGATAGAGTCATGAGTTATGTAGATGAAAATGGCATACAGGACTCCAGCAAATAGAACAATCCGAAAGAAAATTTAAAACTGTGTGCTTCAAATATTCAGATATAAGAGCGATAGCATACATTATACATGAATCAAACATTATGGAAAAATGGATTTTAAAAAATTAAATGGAAATTATGAGAATGAGAAAACTACAGAAACTGAATTGGGGGAGGTGAGACATGGTCTCACTATATATTTCAGACTGACCCTGAATTCATTATGTAGCCTAGGCTGATCTCTGACTTGCAATGATCTTCCCATTTTAACCTCCCAAATACTGGGATTATAGGCAAGTGCCACCATGTCCAGCCTATAAATTGAATTTTAAAAGACCAGATGTGCCTTTAAAGAAAACTAAGAAATTAAAAAATGGAATTGGAAAGGTCTTTCAGAATTCTGCTCAGAAACATAAAAACATAAAAAATATTAAAGAAAAGCTAAAAGTCTTAAAAATGGAATGATAATTTCCAATAAATGATAAATGGGAATTTCATATGGAGACATAAAAAATGATAAAGGCAAGCCAATAAGGGAAGAAATGACTTTTTTCAGAATTTCTGAAATTTTTGAGCCTACAATTGAAAATCTGAATGTATTATAAATGTTATGCTTTCCCAAACTACTTGAAAACAAGAACTTCTTTTTGTTCACCCCTGTGCTCCTGGTATCTAGAAAATATGTAGTAAATGGTAAGTGCCCAGTAAATATTTTGAAACACTGAATAAAAGAAGTGAAATAGAAAGCATATCAAAAACGGAGTGAGATTTAGAAATGAACAAAAGAAAACAAAACACCTTGACACACTGCTGAACTCCATAAAGAGAAATTTTAAACAAGAAAAACCAAGTTATTACCTGAAAAAGAGTTGCAATTAGACACTCGCAGCCATTACAGAATGGCTGTCAAATGGATTGATGGCTCTATCCCAAATGTGTGCTTGAAAGGACAAGCATTTATGTAGTGGAAAATCTCTGCAGGGGTAGAAGTTGAACTCAGGGCCTCCCACATGCCAGGCAAGCCCTCGATCACTGAGCTACTTCACTACCCTTTTGATTTTTTTATTTTGAGACTGGATCTTGCTCAACTGTCTTGGCTGGCCTAGAATTTGGGATCCTCCTGCCTCAGCCTCTCAAGCAGTTGGGATTACAGTCATGCACCATTGTGCCCAGCCCAACATTCTCTGTAAAGCAATCACAATGCAGTTAATTAGTATTTTCAAAATGTTGAGGAAAAATAATTTGAATTAGAATTGTATATATGGCTAAGAGTAAAGAAAAAATAAAGTTTTAAATGTAAAAAGGTTGTTGAGAGAGCTTATTAAACATAGTCCCCCACTTCAGTAACAATGAAACGAACCCATGGAGGATATATGTGCAAGATCAGCAGTGAGCAAAGAGACCAGTAAAACATCTTGGTAAATTTGATTAACCATTAATTGTAAATAATAATAACAAGAGTAACTGTAGGATTGAATATGTAGTAGAATTAGAACAATGGGTAGCAATAATTTTAAAAAGATATCAGAGTAAGGTTAAAGCATTTTTTAGGTGAGAATAGAAAGGTTAATTATGTAATTTCTACCAAAATATGCTGGTAAAACATCCATATTAAAATGTTGGAACAGGAGATGAAAAACTTCTAAACTAGCAGAATGAAAATAGGGGAAAATAGGAAAAAGATAAAATGATGAGAACAGAAAGCAGTATTCAAGGGCATGGTAGTAAAGTACTTGACTAGTATTCACAATATCCTGGGTTCAACCCCTAGCATCACCAAAAAAATGGGAGGAGAGCACTAGAGAAGAATTTTCATAACAATCCATTGAATTGTGAGACAAGAGAGATGGGGAGAAAACAAGATGTGGAAAAATATTCATACATGCATTATATCATTTATTTTGAGTTAAAAAACTAAAAATAGCCAAATGTACAGTATGAATTGTGTTCTAAACCATCCTGTCATAATTTGATGCTCAGTGAATACTGCTGTCATTCATGTGTTCCCTCCAAAATTCAGGCTTTAAAACTTAGGGGTCAGCTGGGAGTGGTGGCACACACCTGTAATCCCAGCATTCAGGAGGCTGAGGCAGGAAGATTTCCACAAGTTCTAGGCCAGCTTGGACTACATAGAGAGAACCTGTCTCAAAAAAAAAAAAAGCCAAAATAACAACAAAAAGCTTAGTGGTCAAAGCAATGCTACTTAGATGGTTGGGCCCATAAAATACTAGACCTTTAGGGTCCTTCCCTCATGGCTGGGATTCAGGTTGTCACAGAAGAAGCTGCAAGCAATGTTCAGCTAATGGCCTGCCATGTAAAAACTGCATTCTTTCCCAACAACGGACATGAAAACAGAGCAGCTCAGGCCAACAAGGCTGCCTCCTTGATCTTAAGACTTCTCAGCATGCAAAACTTTGAAAATAAACTTCTTTTCTAAATCACTCATGTTCAAGTATTTTGGTATATAGAAGCACAAATAAGACAAATATTTAGTAACCCATAAAGTAACAATAACATAATTTTAAATAATAAAAGCAGAATATAATATATCTCCAACTTACAAATGTGTTCCAAGAGAATGTTTGTAAACCAGAATGTTCCTAATCTGACAAAGTGAGTCCTATACAGTACACTTGTGAAAGTTCAAGACTTGAATGTGTGAGAGTTGGAGATTTACTGAAATAAAAACAGTCAAAATGTATTGACTGCTAACTACGGGTCAGACATTTACTTGTATTGATTCTTTAATTCTACTACAATCTTGGGGTAGAAAATACTATAATTCTCATTTTGTAAGTGAGGGAATTGAGCCACAAAATGTGTAAGTAAATTGTCCATGTGCTCTTCTGACTCACAGTGCTTGTGGTCCTTACCAACTGTACTGTACCATTTAAATTCATGCAAAGCTATTCAGAAAAAGCTCATGGGTGTCTGGGTGTAGGGTATGTGTGTGTCTGTGTGTGTATATAGAATACATTTCAGTTCTCAATGAAAATAGTAGCTATAGCTCAGTGGTGGGATTGTGCATAAGTTTAATGTCACAATTAATACATTTTCTGTTTTCATCCTTTTTCTCCATGAGATGCTCACTCTTACAATATACACCACTTCATATTTGGGATACAGCAATCAATGCATTTGACGGCCATTCTGTAATGGGTGTTTTACAATACTATTGCAATTGTTATTTCTGTCCCCAGCACATGACATAATTGTACAACTGGACTAACCAATAAAAAGTTAATATATTTGATGATTCTCTAACTTCTTTGAGTTACAAACCTGTTAAGAATCTGTAGAAGCTGATATGTTTTCATCTACCAAATCCACAGGCATCTATGATTTCAGAGATTCACATATTCCTTGTAGCCAACCATAAACCAAAGATCTATGATCTCAGGTGAAGAATGAAACTAGTTAAGGTGCTACACTCAGCAGAATCTTCAACTACCCCGACCACTCCAAAGACCATGGAGGAAATCACTCCCCCCAGTCACAAAGCATCGCTGTGCTGGTGGTTCTTGTCAACACCCCTGCCCCAAACTTGCCTGTTGGTATCTGTGTCCTTGAGACATAAAAGCAGGAGGAATTCAAACCTATAAACATGAAAATTGTGCCCACGGGGCAAGGGCTATGTCATATATGCCATGATGACTGCTCAGAAGAGGCCCACAGCTGAGAGCCAATGACAGCAGTGCTGTAGCGCAGGTACAGAAGAGGAAGGGGAAAGGAGAGTGGTGGAAGATAAGCAGAAAAATAAGATGCTTTATTTCCTCCTTGCATATCCTTTCTGAGAAACAAGGCCTTGATTTAATAGCCACAAAAATCTAAAAATGAAATGACAAAAAAGATAGTTATCACTTTGGTAAAAATGGTTAAAATTTAAAAAGTGAAAGACTTATGTGATCTGAAGAGAAACCAGAATACTGGGGCAAATTTAGATGAAGATATATAGGTGACTGTTTGTTGGGTTGGGGACAATATTAAAGAGAAGGAAGTTAAAGAAGTCAGAAAGGTTGAATTACATAAATATGAGGCCAGAGGAACCCTGGAGAACAGCTTCCCAGATTCAGTTTTTATGGATCCGAAAAGATGCTGAAATGGAAGAGTCCGCATACCCTGCCTGCTGTTGCGTTAGGCGGAACACTGTTTCTGAGCACACAGAAGAGATGCTGTAGAATTTATGCACTGCTGCAGCTCATATACTTTATTTCTTGGGATTCTCATAGGTTCTCACTCAAAGCATGTAATTCAACGAACTTAGATTTCTGGCTCCCCAACCCACAGAACTTTAGAGAAAAAGAAAGTTTTAAAGTAGACCCACTAACAGCAACTGGAATTGATAGCCAAGAGGGGAAATAAGTAACTTTTTAAAAGAAAATGATATTAGGGCTAAACGTGTTGTAACGCTGTTAAAATCCCAGCATACTGGGAGACCACAAGTTTGAGCACAGCCTGGACTCTTAGTGAGATAATGCTACTGAATAATAATAAATTAAAAAGTGCTGGAGATACAGCTCAGGGTAAAAGCCCTGAGTACTTAACCCCCAGTACTTAAACAAAAGGGATAATAGATAAGTCAGGAATTGTGGCATATAGGTCATGGAACAGGGAAACAAAGCACTACACTTCCTAGGAATCTTCATCACAATGGCTGCTGTTTCACAGCCCAGGGTACAGTGATTTATATTCTTCATAATCAGCACTTGTCATGAAGAAAGTATAAACTATATGTAGCAAGTACAAGGTATGAATCTTAAGATTTGTTTTAACTAGAACTGAGTAAAATAAAAATTTTAAATTGGTCCTTGAAGGCAGCCTTTGACAGTGGAAACTCAATGTCTTTGTAATGTTCTCTTCTCTTATGAAGATAAAAGATAAATGAGACACTGCAGTATTATTTGGGGAGATTCCACAGATCAAATATCAAGCTGCAACTCTATGTGTGGTGCTCTGGTATGACAATCTGTATGCATGCAATGAAAGTTTATGACAGATTAACCCTTTAGAAAGAAGGAGAAGCTATGTTTTCACCAGGGCCTGAGGAGAAATAAGAAGCTATTCACAAAGAACAAGGTAGCAAATCAGGCTTCTCCTCCCCGAGCTCTGCATTTTTAACCAAGGAGATTTTTATAATGTGAAGCCTTTTCTTTATCTAATACCAAATGACAGACACAGAATACAGATGTAGGAGATCAAAGAAAACAATTGAAGTCATTTCCTTCATGTCTTTATTCTTAAAGAGGAATTTGGCTCCCAGGGCCAGGACCCATGGGACAAGCACACCAACGCTATGTCTTTGGACCATCCCGGGCCCTTGTTGCTTCCGCTGCTTTCACAACACTGTGTCAGTTGGGTAGTGCAGAGAAGCAGTGGGGAAGGGGCAGATAGAAGCAACCTTGTCCCATTTCCTTCATTCTCAAGTTCAACTGCACATAAATACAGTCATGTCAATGGAAATTGTCACTGAGGAGAGTCCAGAAAGATCTCAAATGGTGGAGCTTTCCATTCCTTCCACCTTCTCCCAAGTCAGTCAGCCAACAGGATGCCACTAAGCACTTCTTTGTACCTACAGATACCCAGGAGGAAAAGCACATAGTCCTGCCTCCAAGAGCTTCTCTGATGCACAAGACAGTGTACAGTGAAGATTACAATGTTAAGCATTTGCCGAAGAGACCTATCAGCCTCAGCCATGGCAAAGCTCCTTAGTGTGAATACCAGATTTGAAGGACAAGTGACAGTCAAGGTGCCTCAGCACACAGTCTCTCATCCTCCCCCATCCCTGGCCTCAGCCTGCCTCCTTGGCCTCATTTCTCACAACATGGGCCTTATCTCCCATGTTTTGTGGAACTAGTTAAGGTTTTCCCAGCGTGACAACCTCTGTCTCCTAACATTGCTGCCTCTTGTGAACTTTTGTCTCCTGTACCCTCCCTCAAGTGGCCTTTGCTTCACCTGCTCCCTCTTCCTTCTCCGTCAAGTCAGATGATTTCTCCTGCAGGAAGATTTCTCTGAGATCCCAATTTCCTCGCTGGGGTAGGTGCCTCTTTTCCCTGCTCCTATAGGACCCATTCTTCCCTCATTAGAGGACTAAAGCCAGAGCAGAAGCCACAGAAGCAAAGGTGAGAAAGAACTGAAATATAGTTGCAACAGCAGGCTCTAGTTACAAATAAGCCATGTGAAGAAGACAGAAGTCAAAGCACTGACCAACCTTGCAATTAGGCCCATGTAAATACACTTTGTTTACAATCAAGATATGTTTAATTGTTATAAGGATTATATAAAAACAGCAGAGCACAGGGCAATGTTCCACACTTAGGAGCATTATTAATATTACCACTTTCTAATCCAGAGTGATGCTGGAGGTTATTTGCTGGAGTGCTAGATTTGAATCTGGAAATATTCAGCAGCAAGAATTGCAGAGAAAAAAGAAATAGAGGTCAAGAGATGAGAAAAACAGAGAGGTAGCAGAAAGAGAATGTACAAAGGAAAAACAACACATCATGTTAAAATCTTCACAACAAAATTTATTTTCTTGTCTGATGTTACATTTTGCAGTAGAGTAGCTATAACTTCTACTGCTTTATAGTACATTCACAATAAATGGCTTCTGAGCTTGATTTACAACATCAGCGAAGCACAGACAATCATTCCCAGCAGCTGTTTAAAGTTCTGTATATCACTGCTCAGGAGTGATTATCTAGGAGCCATATGTAAAGGGCAGGAGAGCTGGCAGAGGGAGAGGAAGCTCAGAGCCCAGGGATGGGGGTTTCCATCTCAGCTCCATAACATCCCTCTAAATGGGTCAGAAGATGCACTCTGGGTTTATTGAGAAGGGGAAAGCAATTACTAGCCCAACAGAGTGTCCATGTAAGAAAGCTATGCCCATTTGAAAATCTCCCAGTGAATATGGCATGTGGACAGCAGCATGATGAAAAATGCTCTTTCAACGTGCTCTCCTTCACTGACAGTGGCCTTGTAAAGAGCAAACACAGGTCATGCCCCAGATTTCAGCACCATTTTAAGTGTGGTAATTGAGACCAAGTGCAGTACTGGCTGCCTTAGGCAGGACTGGCCCTGACAAGGCAGAAGTTATTCTTAAGTCTTCAAATTTCTGGCCATTCAAAGAGTCATTTTTATCCACAAGGTAATGAATTTGATGACTTTTAAACTCCTGGGTTTTGATTGTAAGTGAGACTCCAGGAGACACAGCTGGTTAGGGAACATAACCTGTCAATAAAAGTTTGCTCCCTGGGCCTTTATAGCCCCCTCAGCTACAAATCTGCTGGCTTTTTGTAACAGTATCTTTGGAGCCATGTGACACCTGCATCTTCCTGAAGGGTAACAACCCAGTTAGGCTGGGATACATGCTGTCATGTTGTCTTCAAGCATGGTCCCTTTCTCTCTCCTTCAATCTATTGGAGAGATGGCTTCTAACAGGCAAGCTTTTACAAGTCTAAGTTCAATCTTGAGTTGATTTTGACAATAGTCAAAAAGCAGCTAAGCCACAGACTAAGGGGAATTCGTGTGTGAGTGGTGGAGTGTGTCCAGTAAGAAGTGTTTACAGAAACAACTCAAAATAAATATTCAGAGAATTGTTTGGTTACAGCACATGACAAGCTACAGATACACACACTGCCAGTTGATTAAGAAGGCATAAATCCAAGCACATCAGAAGCTCTTCTAGCTTTATTCCCTCATCAATCAAGAGAGTTTTAAAAGCTCATAAAGAAAAGCCCAGGTCCAGATGGATTCACAGCTGAATTCTACAAGAAATTTAGAGAAGATTTGATGCCAGTACTCCTTAAACTCTACAATGAAATTGAGAAGAAAGCAATCCTCCCTAAATCATTCCTGGAGGCAAGTATTACTCTGATACCAAAACCAGAGAAAGATCCAACCAAGAAAGAGAACTATAGACCAATCTCACTAATGAACATTGATGCAAAGATTCTCAACAAAATACTGGCAAATAGAATGCAGCAAATCATCAAAAAGATTATACATCATGACCAAGAGGGGTTAATTCCAGGAATGCAGGGATGGTTTAACATACGCAAATCAATAAATGTAATACACAACATCAACAGAGCCAAAAACAAAAACCACATGGTCATCTCAATAGATGCAGAAAAAGCTTTTGACAAAGTCCAGCACATGTTCATGATAAAAACCCTTCACAAACTCGGAATGCATGGCATCTACCTCAACCTTATTAAGGCCATCTATGAAAACCAACAGCCAACGTTATACTAAATGGACAAAAACTGAAAGCTTTCACTTTAAAATCAGGAACAAGACAAGGATGTCCACTCTCACCACTCCTATTCAATATAGTTCTGGAAACACTAGCCAGGGCAATCAGACAAGAGAGAGAAATAAAAGGAATAAAGATAGGAAAGGAAGAAGTTAAAGTATCACTATTTGCAGATGACATGATACTCTATATAGAAGACCCAAAAAACTCCATTAAAAGACTACTAGAGATAATAAACAAGTTCAGCAGTGTAGCTGGACACAAAGTCAATGCTCAAAAATCAATTGCATTCCTGTAATTCAAAAACAAAAAATTCACCAAGAGAGAAATTATGGAAATATTGCCCTTTACAATAACATGTAAAAAAAGGAAATACTTAGGAATCAACCTAACAAAATATTTAAAGACCTATATGCTGAAAATTATACTACACTGAAAAAGGAGATTGAAGAGGATATTAGAAAGTGGAAGGATATTCCTTGCTCTTGGCTAGCAAGAACCAACAGTGTGAAAATGGCCATACTCCCAAAACTGTTATACAGATTTAACATGATCCCAATCAAAATACCATTGAAATACCTCACAGATCTAGAGAAAACACTACTAAAATTCATTTAGAAATGGAAGAAACCTAGAATAGCAAAGGCAATTCTGGTCAACAAAGGCAAGGCAGGAGGCGTCTCAATTTCTGACTTGAACCAATACTGCAAAGCCACGGTGATAAAATCAGCATGGTACTGGCAAAGAAATAGACCTGAGGATCACTGGAACAGATTAGAAGATGCAAACACAACTACAAAGGCACTCAGCCACCTGATATTTGACAAAGGGGCTAAATATGTTCACTGGAAGAAGGATAGTCTCTTTAATAAATGGTGTTGGAAAAATTGGCTCTCTACATGCCAAAGACTGAAACTAGATCCAAGCCTATCACCATGCACAAAACTAAAGTCTAAATGGATCAAAGACCTCAATATTAAAACAGAAACACTAAATCTACTGGAAGACAGGGTAGGTAGAAGTCTTGGAGACATAGGAGTAGTCAGAGAATTCATGAACAAAACACAAACTGCACGGGACACACTTCAAAGAATCAACAAATGGGATCTCATATTATTGAAAAGTTTCTGCACTTCAAAGGAAATCATCAACAGAGTGAAAAGAAAACCCACAGGGTGGGAAAGAATTTTAGCCAGCAACCCCTCAGACAAAGGACTTGTGTCCAGAACATATAAAGAACTGAAAAACATCAAGCCCCCCAAATTCAAAAACCTTCTCCAAAAATGGGCATCTGAGATGAACACACAGCTCTCAGAGAAAGATATACAAATGACAAATAAATGCATGAATAAATGTTCACCATCACTGGTCATTTGAGAAATGCAAATTAAAACAGCATTGAGATTCCACCTCACTCCAGAAAGAATAGCTGCCATGAAGAAATCAACTGATAACAAATGTTGGTGAGGCTGCAGGGAAAAAGGAACACTGCTCCACTGTTGGTGGGAATATAGACTGGTACAATCATTATGGAAATCCACATGGAGAACTCTCAGAAAACTAGTATTGGAAGCCCCATTCAATCCAGCTATTCCCCTCCTGAGTATTTTCCCAGAAGAACTGAAAAGTTTAT
This sequence comes from Hydrochoerus hydrochaeris, assembly GCA_004027455.1. Classification (NCBI taxonomy): domain Eukaryota; kingdom Metazoa; phylum Chordata; class Mammalia; order Rodentia; family Hydrochaeridae; genus Hydrochoerus; species Hydrochoerus hydrochaeris. The sequence goes on from PVLA01003322.1 coordinate 119,160, forward strand.
ATCACAGTGATATATATGCACCCATGTTCATAGCTGCACAATTTGTGATAGCTAAATCCTGGAAACAACCAAGATGCCTATCAACTGCAGAGTGGATGAAAAAGATGTGGCATTTTTATACAATGGAATATCACTCAGCTATAAAAAAGGATGATCTTGAGGCCTTCATAGGCAAATGGAGACAACTTGAGACTATCCTCATTAGTGAAATAAATAGGAATCATATTTATAAATATCATATTGTGTCTCTAGTGTAAAAATTAAAGAACTATAAGTGTAATAAAACCAAAATGTGTAATTGCTATTGTAAAAAAGAGAGAAAAAAGTGCTCTAAGGGATATAACTGCATGTATGTTTGAGTGTGTAAAATAGATGACCATATTGCTGAGTCTTTGTTGGTTCTTTGAGCAGAACTGTTTGTAGTCTGACTGTTTCAGTGTTTACTATGTACCCCTTAACTTTGTAACTTGAACAACTACATCCAGGATGACAGTATGTAATTTATAAACTAGTGATTTCTTAGTGGGGTTTTTTCTCATTTTCCTTTTTATTTCTTTCTTTTAGAATTTTGTATTGTTGCTACCCTGTTTTCTGTTTTGCTTTTTTTTCTTGTCTTTAAATAAAATTTTAAAAATGTATAATTGCTATCATAAAAAAGAGGAAATAGGAAACACTATAAAAGATATAGCTGCATGTATGTTTAGGTGTGTGGGATTGATAACCATATTTCTAGCTTCTTGTTGGATTGTTGAACAGATTTGTTTGCACTCTCATTGCTTGAGTGTCCACTTTGAGTGCTTTAATTTTGTAACTTGAAAAACTATTTCTAAAAGAACAATATGTGATTTATCAACTAGTGATTTCTTACTGTTTATCTTCTTTTCTTGAAATTCTGTAATATTTCTATACTTTTTCTGTTTTTTTCTCTTTAAATAAAAAATAAGTAAAATAAAAGCTCATAAAGAAATTTATCCTCTTTTATAAGACCGTATGAGTGAATGGCAAACCGTGTTTGGGGCATCTTAGGCTCTGGAATAGGTTGAAATGGGAAAGCCACCTTAATTATGGAAGAAAGAAAATGTCTATCTTTGTGCAAATCTCTTTCCCTCCACAGTATCTCTATCACAGACATAGTGTTATTACCAAGCACATGGTGCTATTACCAAGCAAGGAAATGCCTGCAAGCACAGTACGTATCTTGTCAAGGTCATAAGCCTAGCTGACTGCAGAGCTGGGATTCTACTTGCCAGCTGTAATTATGCACACACTCATTTTAATGCAAAACAATTAGTAGGCAGAATATGACACTTTCTATTGGCTTAAGTAAGGTTCAGTTTTGAAATACATTTGAGGACATGTCCAGTTTCCCTTGCTAAGCTGGGATTTTTTAAAGTTGAAGGTGCTATTTTTATTGTAATTATTATTATTATTATTACTATTGTGAAGTAGGGCAGAGAGTGGGTAAGGAGTTTAACAACTGGTCTTCCAGGTTCCTGTGTTTGGAATGTACGGCAACTGGATTTTCCATGTAAACTATCAGATTCTTTTCAAACCCTTGGTGACTTCAAGTGATTGACAATGTTTACTCTCTATTTTTCACTGATACCTTCTGAATGCCTGATTTAGTAGCCTCCAAATTTGGCAAATGAGTTTCAGCAATGAGCTGTGCTGCATAGTATTTTAACTAAGGAGTTAGGTCTGAGATTTTGCCTGTTTTAGCCATTTGTCTGCTGTGTGACCTTGGATGAACTACTTAGCCTCCCTAGTTCTCAGCTTTATTGCCAATAAAATATTGATATTAATAGTGCCTACCTATGAGCATTTCTGCCTAGCACATGGTGAAAATTTGTTAACCTGTTTTGCTTGATTTTGTGGGCATGATAACTCTTTTTCTCTCTGGCTAATTTTGCTCGCTTTCAAACAATTAGAACTAGAAAGATTCTGGCAGTAGTTTTGTGGGAGGAACAGGTGGCTAGGTTTTTCTTGAATGTCCTTAATAGGCTTTGAGATTTGGGGATCAGGGCTATCCTGTAGCCCTGATGAGAAGCCTGAGAGCTCCTTGGCTTGCCTGTTCTTTTTCACCAATATTCAGCCTGGGAAATTTCACCTGAGAAATCTGTTCCTTTCCTACTGTAAGTTCTTTGCAGTCAGAACAATCAAGCTAAATGAGACACAGACCCCTACTACTTATAAAAAGACTTTTAATGCTCTTAAAGACCTAGGAGAGCCTCAATCAACACTTATTTATAATTTAAAGAGTTATACCCTACCCAATGCCTCAAGGTTTCAATCAGAAAGAAACTAGCTTCAAGTTCATTTCCCACAGCCATATCACCAGAGCATAACCACAGAGTTGTGAGTCTTTAGCCAAATCAGCACTTTAAAAGTTGTCGCAGGTTAGCAATGACCAATGGCATTTAAAGGAAATGCTGTCTCCAACAAATCCATCAAACAGATTACTGCCAAGCTCAAGAGGATAAAGAAGAGCTGATGGTTCTCCCAGAAACAGCAGTGGATTGAGACCAATTGTCCCCTGAATAGGCAAATTCAGGGGGCTTTCTATGGTGCAGAGAAGTATGACGATTTCCTCACTTTCAGAATGTGAAGGTCAGAGATCCCAGAATCCTTCATCTTCTCATTATAAAATGCCTAAGGGCTTGGTGGGGGAAGTGCTGGGAGGTGCTTTTCTGGGACCACATAGGAGCACTGTTAGAGGACTCTCAGCAACCACCTGAGGCCCATCTATCATCACCATTCAGTGTGCTTATTACGGAGAGTATCAAGGATAGAGGCGACCTGGTTCATTCAGGAAAGCATGACAGCTTTTCTCTGTTGGACAGTTCCCTGTCTTATTTCTCATTTTCTCAAAATGAACCAATGAGTACTCCTCCACTTTCTTTCTTCCAGTTTACACGAAGGTTTGACAGGCCCTCAACACTGAGCTTCATGAGTTATCTCAGCTCCTGGTGCACCAACATGTAATGCACCGTCGTCACTGTCTGAACTCCTGAGGATATCACAGAATGGTTCTGTGGTCTACACTGAATCACCGTCTGCCTCTTGGCTAAGAGAAGTGGGGGGGCAGTGTAACGAAAACTTTGAATTTAGACCTTGCAGTTACTTTGCCACTTAACAATCCTGCAATGATTTAGATGTGATTGCCAGAGACTTCTGAAACTGTCAGTTTATGTAGGAAAGTAGGAGTAGGTCCTAGAAAGGATGGAGTGGGAAAGGACAGTGTTTCTGTTCAGAATAGGGAAGGAAGACTCTCATTTCTATTGGTACAGACCCTTGCAGGACATGGAAATCTTTAGAAATAATGTATAGTTGGCCCTCTGTATCAACAGATTCTGTATCTGCAAATTCATCCAACTAAGCATTGAATACATTTGAAAAAAATCACATTTGTACTAAACATAGACAGACATTTTTTATTGCTATTATGGCCTAAACAATGCAGTAAAACAATCATTTAACTAAGATTTACATTGTGTTAAATGCTATTAATAGTCTAAAGAAAATCTAAAGTAGATAGTAGGCTATATGCAAATACTACTTCATTTCATGTGAGAGAACTGAGGACCTGAGAATTTTTACATCCAAAGACAAACCTGGAAGGGAACCCCAAAAGATACCAAGGGATGACTGCATATGCAATACTAGGCACAAGGCACTTACTGAAGAGTAATTATTGATGCTGAATGTAGGGTATTTCCAGAAAGCCCTTACTAGGACTTTCAAAGTGTACTCCAGCTCTCCCAAGGACTGGAAATATGGAGATTTTTTGTTTGTCATGGGACCTGTAGAAAGGGAAGTTAAACGATAGGTGCACTGGACACAATCCTGTGTGTTAAGAACTTAGCCACTCCCCACGTGATGGTTCTGCTTTTGGAAGTCACTCCACCCTGACCTCAGCACCTCCCCCATGCCTCATCACACATAGGTACACATTTTCCTCTAGTAAGAATCCACTTGCAGCACTGCAGATGCTCCATGGATATTTTGGATCATCAAACTACTCAGAGGCTGAGCAATTGGCTCTAGATGTCTTTGGGATGAAGTTGGAATTGGAAACTCTGCGTCCAAATGTTTCTATTGATGAGTCATATTGCTCCTTCACTTGAAAAGCACTCTCCTCCCAACTCTCTTTTTGTCATTAATACCTTTTTGATACTGAATCTCCCAAATAGTTCTGAATATTGAATATGAAAATGGACATGAAAATGCTTGGAGACAGTAAGGCAGGATGGAGCTATGTGGTATAAGCAAGCTCAGTATTATGTACTGTGCTGTAATTGAGCTATCAGACCAGTCTGCACAGTGCCATACTCAGCCAAATTGGAACCTGAACCTACAGGGAAAAAAGCAGAAATACTCATCCTGGTTTCTTTGAAATTTTGATATTTTGTTCATTATGAAATTTTTGGATCAAGTTTCTAAAAGTTTTTAATGCAATATTATTTATTTTCAGTAAATTACAGAGTTTTTGATACTCTAAATTTTTCCCTAATTGTCTCAGTCACAGGTCTGAGATCCTGGCTCAGGCTTCCTAATCTTCAATTCCAACCTTCTAGAGAAAACAAGGGACAAAGGGCATTCTAGAATCTAGAACAAGGATCCTTTACTGGATCCTTTGCCTTCTTTAAGTAACTTCATACATGAAGGTCATAATCACATTGTCTATCAACCATTTTTCTCTCTAGTAAATTACCCTAACTTAATTCATCCTTAAAAATGACTTATTTTCCTTGAAGAACCAATTTTTTAAAAACTAGTTTTCTATCTGCTTCCTGATTTCTGAGCTTCTAATTGTGAAAAACGAACAAGACACTGACAAAAGAATGTTCAGTATAATTCTGTATGTTATTTCTGATGATGTTTTTCCCTATCTGAGGCCCACCTAGTCTATACATAGCACTAATGGATACTATTGTGGTGTACTGTAGGGCTTTTATGATCTGAATCTCCTAAAATGATTTTTTTATATCTTGAGGTTATAATGAACAATAGTAGGCCACTAAAATCAGGTAGCTTTTCAGAGTCCCCCAGTTACAAATGAACTGTCATAGATAACTATGGAGCAAGGTAGCTTGAAGTCCCAGTTACATATTTTTTAATAATTATCCAGATAGAAGAAAGTTTGTAATAGCATCAAATGCTGTGCACTCCCTAGAAAGTACATATTGTGATTGATACAGCATCCTAAACATTTGCCTGATTTTATTGATTTTTTTCCTTAAGAAAGAACTACTATTAAGAACCAACTAATGCAAACCTAAGATCATCATCCCTCTCACTTTACAGATGAGAAACTGAGGGTCACATGGATTTCTGAAACTTGCTCAGATACTTGGCTGATTAGGGGCAACTGAGAGTTAAGTCTGACATCTGACTTCAGTTTGAGCACCTTAGCACTATTCTCTTCTGCCTGTTGCATACCACCAACAAGAGCAACTGAGGTTAATCATTGTAATAGTCCAACAGGCTTGATATTTTACCTGTTGACACTTGATAAAGTCACACTTAAAAGAATAAAATAATTTGACCAAGATCCATTGTTCTTTGATCAAGTGAAATTTGGAAAAAGTACACAGGCCCTTCAGTGCCTCTGTTTCCCTCTGCAATGGCCAGGCATCCATGGCAGATAAGACTGTATGATCATATGCAAGCCTGCAACCCAGAAAGATGCAAAAATTGGATTTAGTTGAGATCAACAAAGAGACAAATTATGAATTCTCGCCAGTGTCGACATGAATGAGAAAGATCAAAGGACTCTTTGAGCAATAGTGTTCCTATAGATCCCTACTTCATACTAAGCTGCTAAGCTGGAACATAAACTCTGATAACCCCATGAGGGGGGTCAGTGCTCATTTTATAAGCAAATACATGGGTGCTCATTTTATGTAACTCATCTGAGTTCAGCTTGGCAGCCTCAGAAAACACAGAAGCCACACAGCTTTCTGTCAAGGTCCAACCTCTGTACAAGGCCAGTTATTCTTCATAACCCTGGCGGCTGCTTTGGCCTCCTCAGCTATCACCTCCACCTGGCAGCCAGAGCTTGCACTCAGCATTGCAGGCAGAGCTTCCCATTACTAACTGTTCTGTACTTTTGTTCATGTGTCTGGGTTTAGATGAATGAGATTTACATCTTTTTAATAAATATTAATAATCATTTTAAAAGTAGTAAACCTTTCACATGAGATACTCAAATTGCTTCCCAGGATTCTTGAAGCCCCCAGAAAGAGTGAAGCAATTGCATTGCAAAGTTGTTCCAACTATTCCAGGTCTTATGAACCTCATTGGGGCTGGGTCTTGGCAATAAGAAATGTGTTTGAAGAGAAGACAAACATGTTTAGGACAAGCTGGTGGGCAAGGAAAGAAATTTCTTCAAGAAACTAGTGAAGTAGGAAGCTGTAAAGTGAGTTTGAAAATCCCTTCCCACTCATTGGATGAGACTGAATGAACTACACATTCATGAGTCATTAGAGTTGTAAGGTATCTTAGGGATCATGTAGTTCAAGATTCTTATTTTACACAAGAGGAAACTAAGGAACAGAGAAATGAGTTAACTGTTTAAGGTTATTATGATCATAAACATTGAGGCTGTTTCTTTTGAGGTTTGTTACTTCTTTATGACACATCCTGGGATATAAATACAGACCAAATTCTAATTCAAAATGAAATATTTTACCATGGTTCATCTCCTTATATGTGCACCACAAAGAGATGTTCTCTGCATCTCTGCAATCCTCTGTTTTAGCAGATGGAAGTTCTAGAACACTAGCAACAATGTAGCACAAATGATGTCAGCATGATTAGTCTCCAGAATCATCAAAACCTTCTGGTTTCAAAATCTGAAATGTAAATGTGCCATTCACTAGAATGGACAACCATTCCTTCTAGTTTAACACTAATGTTCATTGCTGATGGTTTGCACATATCAGAAGGAATTACCCTGTTTACATGTTTGCACCATTACTAGACAATGAATTACACAGTGGAGTCCTCACTGACAGAGACCAAGTGCTGTCTTTGGCATGGTATTTGCTTTAGTATAAGCCCTGTCACTAAGTCTACCACTTGCCAAATGTTCATTGACTGAATAGTTCAGATACATGAAGGTAAATCCCCAGAAGTCATTCTCATCAATGAAGCAATCAATAAGAAGTTCTTCATTAACTATGTAAATTATAAGAAACATGATAAATATGTTCCATTTCATAATTATTGGGTCAGGTGCAGACCTCATTAAACTTTAGACTGACAGTGTTAAAATATTTAAATACTTTCCAAGGGTTACATTGCCCTCCCCCAATATGTCAACCAGAAAAGTAGCCAACGGGTGGTGAAGTTGTACACCGCTATGATTTTTAAGAGAAATATGAGGCACTGAGGAAGTGCATTAGAAATACCTTTTAATGAGATTGGAAGGTGCTTTGATATATTTTTGTGCTTAAGTCAGTGTCTTTCAAAGAAACATGAAAATTTCAATGAAGACATATCTCTGTGAAAACTCATACCACGGTGAATATTTTAGAGATGGATTCATTCATATTTTTTCATCCAGCACTGATTAGATATCATGTCATATGCTTTATCCTCAAGGAAGCTACACTTGTGGGGAGTGAATAGTCTCCAGAATCATATGCTTTATCCTCAAGGAAGCTACACTTGTGGGGAGTGATTAGTGCACAAGATAAACACAAACTCACAAGAAAGCTAGATTACAGCAACTGGTTCTCAAGTCAGGCTCCTGGGCTCAACTCCCACTCTGGATTTCACCAGCTGTGTGACAAGTAGTGAGTTCTTTGACATATAAAAGCCTGTATCATCAAATGTAAAAGAAAAGGTATAGTAATATCAATCATACCAAATTTTGGAGTGAATTAAATGATATAAATGCTTATCAAAGTCTGTGGTAAGTATCTAAAAAATCATCAATGTTAAGAATGATTCTTGTACTCCAATTATAGAAGTTTAATAGAAATATGAACAGAAAAAAAAGACCTAATGAACACAAGGGTGGGCTAGGGTGGATGAATGCTATTTTCCAGGAGAACCATAAAATTTGTATCAATCAGTAGGCAGATTGCATACAGGATGGTTGGATTTGTGCTGAAATACTTGGTCTCTCCCTTGGAGAGACTGAGGGAGAGTCCAAAGGGCTGTGAATACATAAATCCTTCAGCTATTCAAGGCAAAGTCTAACCATCTGGACCAATGAATGGAAGGACAGGGGATACAGCAAAGCAGAAAGTACAGAACACAATTACTTACTTTGAAGGCCATGGCAGATCCTTAAAGAACCTTAATAGGGGGAAGACAAACCAGAACTCTGGGACAGTCAATCTGACTGTAGTGCAGACCTCAGTGGTTCAGAAGAGACCAAAAGCAGATGCTGCTTAGCAGACCACTTTAGTCACACAGGGGAGAAATGATGAGAATATAAAATAAGACAAATACAATGGAAGCAAAGAGAATAGATTTGAGATGTTCTAGGAAGAAAGACTTGGAAATTAATTGGATGTGAAGACCAAAACAAGGAGCAGTCAAGAAGGACTCTCAGATTCTTGCTTGACAGACAAGGAGATAGAAAAGCAGACATAGAGGCCAAGACGATGCTTTAAATCTGGGGCATGTAGAATTTCCAACTCTTCATAGGAATTTCAAGGAGCAATGTATAGTAGGTATTTGGGTAGAAAGATCTGTCACTCAGGAGAAATAAAAGATATTGAAGTATTAGGAGGATCTAACAAATGGTTTTATATGTTGAGAACACTTGATCTAAGGTCATATTCTGAATCCATTTATGGTGTTGTCGTTAAAGATGAGAAAATGAAAGACAGAATGTATGAATCTTCCAGGATATCAACCTTCAATTTTATTAAAATGAATGACCATATTTATTGTACAGAATACTGACTTCTAAGGTCTCTTACAACTCTAATGCTGTGATTCTATTGTTTCAAGACATCACTGAGAAATTAGGGTTGCCTTTTGATGACAAAATACCTGTGGCCTTAATACCGCCTTTGTGGGTATATGGAGTAAATTTTTAAAATAAAAGTTCATTACCTATAAAGTAATACAACCCCAGACATGCAGAGATAATGCCATGGAAAAGAAAAAAAAAAACAAGTAAAGACACTATCTACATTTACCTACTCTGATCCCAATTGGCAGCAAACAGAAGAAGAATCTTCCTGCCATAATGGTCACGGTTTTCCAGCACTCCAGGGAACCCATCAATCAAAGCCCTCTTAATGCCAGGATCATCCGCCTTGAAGTTTTTGAACATGTCCAGATTTAGCTGGCGGTATTGGAAGTACTGGGCCAGGAGTCTAAATGCATCCGCTTGGTGAAACTTCCTGGCTCGGAGAAATCTCAGAATGAAAGCATCATCTGTACGTAAAAATCCAATGTCAGGCCTGGTGATGATCATGTCCCTGACTTGCTGAATATCCTGATGTAAAACATCTGGGTTTTCATTCAGTTCCAGGCGTGCTTTCTCTATAGTATCTGGACTGAGTCCAGCCTGCAAATGGGTCATCTTGGCCAAATCCCCTTTCCAAGTGCTCAATTTCTGATGTTTTGGAAGAAGAAAGACTGGTCCCATTCACCTGATAGTGTGCTGAAATTGTGGTCCATGCAACAGTATTCCTACTACCAGACTTCCAATGAAACAAAGATGAGATCTTCTTTCTGTTCCTGGAAAGCAGTAGGACATTCAGGCCTTATGTAGTGGTGACCATTCCAAAGACAAGCAAAATTAAGGCCATTGCTCACTGAAAAACAAATGCACACAAGAGAGACAAAACAGAGATGATACAAGACAAGTCTGGACAAATCAGTTCAAGTCTTTATAGAAAAGCAGTTACAATGCTGTGAGTCTGATTAATAATGATTTAAAGAACAAATGTTGAGTAATCTTCTAAATGTGGTGTTTGGTCTTTGACAACTTGAATGTTTAATATGCAAGTATCTGAAATATGTTTGGGAACTTCTTGGTTACACCGACTAATTTACATAATGGTGTGGGGTCAGATTAACAATAGACTGCTCTTTTATTAATGACCCTCAGAAACAGTAAAAGGGTAGAAAGATCCTTCTGTACTGTATTTTATGGGTCTATTCACAGGTCTAGATATGACAGAAAAATTATGACTGCTGTACAATTTATTGGTTCCCATTAGCCTCATTTTTCAGGCAGAAGTATTTGTCACAGAAATATCCCATCCCCTACTCTTTTAATTTAAAATAAAAAGGGACTGTTAAAAGTCACCTTAACCAAAACTTATAGAGGCCTGATCACTGAAAGGATCCTCCAACCATGAGACTGGAGAAGTAGGGCAGGCTTAGGGCTGGAAACTTGACCTTCCATAATCAAATTTAGCAAGCAGTGACAAAGGACCACATTTGGACAGTTATCGAGTTCTTGATTATTTGCACTTGCCACCTTTCTGAAAGGAGACCTAAAGGACTCAGAGTTCTATTCTGGCTCTCTACTTAATCCAATAGCCATATGGGCTCAAAAATTTATTTCCATTTTATATCACTTTTTTATTGTCCTGAGATTCTGTTTTATGTATGTTAGTAGCTCAGTGTTCTAACCCTTTCAGATACATTCTTAATGATTTCCCTATCAAAATACTATAGAGAGAAATACACATATTAGCATTTTTTTCATTTTAAATACAAATGCTTAAACTCTCATAAACATTTGTTTAATCCTATGCTGTAAATTCCAAAAATTAAAAGATACACTTGGTGGCTGTGCATTGCGGTACACACCTATAATCCCAGATACTGAGAGACAGAAGCAGAGGGGTCAAGAAGTTCAAATCTGGCTTTGAAACTTTAGCAAGACATCATCACAATATGAAATATTTTAAATGACTGAGGTATATAGTTCAGACCCTGAATTCAATTCCTAACACGCAAACACAAAAAGACACATTAAGTATAAATAAACTTGGAATATGTATGTTCCTAGCTTGCCTAGAGGCAGAGATTTACCCTAATCAACCTAATTATTATTATTTACCCTAATTGAACCTAATTATTATTATTGATGTGCTTCTTTATACAAAATAATTTAAAAGACAAAATAAGTTTTCCTGCTTAATTTAAGACCATATTTTCTATTTTATCATTTAGGACAGAAGAAGATCACTTCAAGTAACTATTATTAATTTTAAAGAAAATGGAATAATAAAAATAAATTTATTTATACAATATTTGCTCTGTAAAATAATAACAGCTAGCTCCATAATGGATGACACAAAAACAAGAGTCTTGCTTCTCACTTACTTTTAAGAATTCATATAACATAGAAACATGGAGCGAGGGATTATGAACAGGATTTGAGAAAGCGTGGAAATCTCTCTTCAATACTTGACCAATATTGAAATTCCTTCTCAAATGCTTTGCTATACAGTTCAAAAAACTACCTCATCTGATGTCTCCCTCCTCCAGTTCATCCCTAAATCCGCTGCAATTTGTCTTTGACATGGGCTGAAACTGCTCTCACCAACTAATGACAACATTGCAACTTATTATCCAAATGTAGGCACAAACAGGCACTAATAATAACGATGCTGGAACAAGTTTAAACTGGGACAGTTCCAAGCAAATCTTGATAGATGGTCACCTTAACAGGAAGTGACATTTTCATTGCTATGTCAGTAAATAAATCTCAGTATAGCCAATGTAGGTGACCTCTGTCAATATTTGACATTGACTACTTCATTCTTCATAGACGGTTTTCTTCAACTCTTCCATTCTCTTGTGTGACTCTATACACCCTGACTTCTCTTCCTTCTTATTTATTCTTCTTTTTTTTGTGTTGACTGCTTCAAAGCTCACCAGTAGTCCATTCCCATGGTTTGGCCATCCTCACCCAAATAACTTCCTGCTTTCCCATTCATTTATCTACTGAACATTGATCGTCAGGTAGATGTTTCACAAACACAACAAACTTAATATGTTCAAACTGAACTAATCATAGCTCCTCATCTTGAATTTGTTCCTCCACCTCCATCTCCTAGGGGATGACATCATCTTCCTTGCAGTTTCCCACACTAGAAACCTGGGAGTCATCTATTATTCCACCCGCTCCCTCACCACCCACCACCAGCAATCATTTCTTTAACATTTCTCAAATCCACCCAATTGTTTCCAGCCCAATGATCACTGTTTTTGATGAGACCACACCAACACTCATCTGTTTAGTCCTGAAACAGCCTCCCTCCTGGAGCCCTTGCTGCCAGTCTATTCTCAGGATTCAGCTTATTCTTGTATTAACACCTGGAATATGCTCATGATATTCCTTAATCAACATCCATCATCACCTCTCAAGTGTCCTAGAATAAAGTATACAAATCTGTAACATGGATCTCAAGAGCCTTCATTATCTGGTCCCTACTTATTGCTCCAGAATCACCATTTATCCATGCAGCTGTGCAGAGCCACTAACAGTTTCTTCTCTCCTTGTTTGCCTTGGTAAAAGCTGCCTTCTACCTAAAATGATCAATTATTTGAAAGATACTTTCCCCAGGAAAACCTCTCTGACCTTCAGAGATCACAGTATCGTGCACCCCTAATCATGCCAAATTTTGTTGCTGTTTTCCGTTCTGCCTCTTCATTCAGTACACCTTATGGAAGGAGCTGGCTCTCCTTCACTTGTGTATCTGCTGCAGTGTATTTTATAAAGAGGCTCAGCTCCAGGAGCAGAGCAGTTCCACTGTGTTTGCCACCCTAGTTTCTGGCATATCTGTGAATCAGGTGCTTAGTAATTAGATGTAGAATAAATGAATAAAAAATAGTCAAATGCTGTTTGTATGAGTGAATAAGTGATTTTTTCCCCTCTGGTACCTCTAGGACTGTTTTCCCTTAACAGAGGGAATGTGGCTCACTTGCAATTTCTTCTCTCATCTACAAGGTATTTTCCCCCAGAGACTTTTTCCTAGGCATGTCATATTTCACATCCTCCTCTCCTGAAGCAAAGAGAGTAACATTTGCAGTTCCAAGCCAGGGAGCACAGTGCTAAGGGCACAAGGCACAGCAACAGCTTGCTCCCCATAGAAGATTTAAAGCTGCTGAGAATGAGTTACTTACCTACAGTTCAGGAAACTCAATAATGTTTCTGAGATAAATTACTATGGGTTCAAGGGGGAAGTTGAGTTTGCATTTTTCATGGCCCACTTCCACACGTAGCTATGCCTCCAATCTATAATAGCAGAAATAAATTTGTACCAATCTACATCTTTATTCGGTGTTCAGTACACACTAGACGCTTCTGGGAGAGATACTCAAGCCAGGTTCACTAGGTTTCATACTTACGACTAAATAGATAATTTCCATTACACACAAATTCTTCATACCAAAAAATCTAATAGACATCTATTTAAATAACTTTAGCTGATGAAGGCCCTTAAAAAGTTATATGAAGGATGTTCATCAGGATGTCACATTTTCAAATGACCATAATCTATTCTTTTCATTCCATTTTTATGAATTATACATAGATACATTGGAGTTGTTATATGAAGAAGTGAGAGAGGTTTTCTGTACTGAAGTTACTAGTAATATAGCTATACATTAATATGTATCATAACTACTAGTAATAATAGCTATATATTAATATTTACCATAACTGCATTTCTTAGGTTCCTAAAACTTTGTATTCTATTCTTATGTACTACAATATTTAATCCTTAAGCAACTATATAAATGAATGAAACTGAGGCACATAGAATTTAAATGATTTCCTCAAGACGACACGGATACTAAGAGGCAGAAATTAGATTCAAACTCATTCAATTGGGAAGGGAAACCAAGGAGGGGGCCAGGAAAAGGAAGGAGAGTAAAAGGAAAAAATGAAACAGGCTTTTGTAAATAAGAAGGGGAAGAAGAGTTGAAGGGAAGGTAGAGGAATGGAGGGGAAAAAGGATCAAGTTATATCATGTACACTTCCCTTTGATGAAAGTGATCATTACATATACCTAAAATATACCAATAAACTTAATTAAGAAAAAAGTATTGGACAAAATGAGCAAAAAGCAGTGGCCAAGTTTATTTTAGAAAGTAAAAGAGAAGAGTGAGGGAGAAAGTGACTCTGCAGAGCAAGCTTGGACCAAGTAAAAGTAGAAAAAGCAATGAAAGAGCATCCTGGAGAAAGCAGGGTGGGTTTCCATGAGGAAAGTCAGGAAAGCAAATTCTTCTTGGTGTTTGTATCCCTTTATACTGCCCAAATCCTAAGGAAACTCACAAGAACTTTTATATATGGCTCCAAGGGGCGGTGCTGGGATCCTACACCTAACTGATGTCAGGCCACATTGAAAACCTGCTGGAGTTCTCCCAAGAAGCACAGAGTTTTGGGAACTGTTCCACACAAGTGTTCTGGAGTCTTTGAAATTAACCGGCATGTCTACTTCCCTAGCCAGGTTTGCCATGCCCCAATCTCCTACTGAAACACCCCAAATGACAAGTACAAAAGAAATTTAATCATGAAAAGCAATCATCACTGACAAATTCTAGTTTGGGCTTTGAATACCAAAAAACTTACAGGTACTGGTATGAAAGTTTTATGTCAAAATGCATCAAATACCAAACTGAACAAGTTTCAAAGCAGCCAAGTACCAAGATTTACAAGATCCAGAACTTATTCATGGTAATTTCATCCTTTGAGAAGTACTCAAGTAATCTTTCTTTGAGCTGTGCTCTTGACTAATATGTTGTTCTGCTTTTTATGTAACAGAAAGGATTAAATATTTATTACTTAAGACCTATGTTCAGCAGGTCTCCTTCCTTTTAGAACCTTACTTTTCTTCCCTGAAATCACTTCTAGTTTTGCCTGTCTGTGAGCTCAAATATGCCAATGGGTGAGCACACTTTTTTAGGCAGCCAACTGCTGCACCGCACAGATGTCCAGTTACATCTCACCTTTTCCCCCCTTTGGAAGATGACTGGGTCTGCTTAGAATATAGCTGTTCACACTTCTTCAGCTATCACTATTTTTTGTTCTTCATTTATGCATTTCTCTTGACAAAAATGATAGTTCAAAGACCCTGCCATTCTATTTGAAGGACTGATACTTTCCCATCCTAACAGAGTGCTAAATATGGCTTCAGCAGTGAAATGTGCTTCATAACCAAAAAAGGGCACTTTAGGCCAAAGTAGAAACTATCCCTCCCCATTGCTGGTAGAATCCCAAGTGATTCTCTAGTTAAGTCACAATTAAAGAAACTCAGAGGCCCCCTCTGAGGAAGCCAAGGTATACAGAACTAATCCATGGCTTTTATAATGAACTGGAAATGTAGGTAGTGCCACTTCAGGATTTTTGACTTTAATATTTTAATGTTTATGATGATATAAAAAAGAGAGTTTCCATATCATGATAGTTAAACTCATAACATCCATAGATTTTAGGTTCATCTGAAGTATCTATCAGAAAAATATATGTATATATTTCCTCATGTAGGATTCAATCTAAAGGAAATACACCTAAAAGACAGGTCATAATCTTTAATAATCAATGAATCTAAGTACAAAACACCTTTTAGAAAGGGTAGCAATTCAAAGGAAATCTATTTTAGTTATTTTATTACATATCTTCCTCAGTTATCATGCTGTCATCTTTAGAAACACACATTCAATTCCAGGAAAATCAGAATAATAATAGAAATGTCAGATCTAAAATTATGTACATATATGTATCATTTCAAAACATTTTATACCAATTATATGTTCCATTTGTTGTACTAATCCTCTAATAAGTATAAGAAAGATAATTTCCTGGCAAATGCTAAGGTCAACTTGTATGAAATAACAGGTAAAAGTGATTGTAAAATGATGAGCCATTTTGTGTTAATTGAAATACTCTAACCAATATCATAATTATGTTGTCTCCAACTGACTAAAGATACTAAAGCATGTAACGTTAAGCAAATAGCTTAAAGTCACATAACTAGCAACTATTAGAGTAGCAAAATGGACATTTGTTGAGTACTTCTTATGTGTCAAGAGCTTTGGTGTTACATGATCTGATTTACAAAACAATATTTAAGGTTAGGTGGTTGTTTACTAGATGAAAGGATATATCTGAGACTTAAAGTGTAGGTAGAACAAAGATTTACACCCAAAACTATAAGCTCTATGTTTTGTGCTTGGCTAATCTGCCTTTCTGAGGGGGTGACTCATCTGACATCACTCTGGGTGCAAGGGGCCTCACACTCACCTATTCGATTCTCCTAAAGAAGACACCTGCCAGTCTCAGGAAGATAATTTAAGCTATGCTGTAAAATCATCCAAAACTGGAGAGGAAAGAAGATATTATTTTTATGATAAAAAAGAAACTATCTATAAAGCCTAAACATTATTTGAAGATGAAAACATCGATAACTAAAGGAAAACACCTCAAGATTTTATGACTTCTGGGTATTTTGAATAATTCTAGGAACAATTTTAAGTACACATTTTAAGTTTTCTAAATTAACAGAAAAATAACATGAGAAACTATATCTATATTCATTGTGTGTGCTTCTCTTAAAAGTGTGGGAAACTAATCTTAATGATAAAACTCTGCATATGAAAGTCTACCCAACTACCTCCTCCTTCAACAAGTTTGAAACTTGTGTTAGTTAATTTTAAATATATGTTGAATTAGGTTAACACTTATAGCTCTTTACCTTCCTAAAACTACACTGCAAATTTTTAAACTGAATATGCATTTTCACCTAAGAGAATGCCAAAAAGAATTTTTATATCAATTTAAATAAAAGTAGATGCTGCTGATACATCTAAACAGGAATTAAAAATCACATGACACAAAAATCTTTTTAAAGTGCAACTCCACTTGAAATCCTTCCTGAATGACAATATGTTCCTTTACTGACAGTGGAGTCTACACTTAAATTTTACAGATCATTACTTATATATTCTCTGGTGCTAACCAGAAAGGAATCTTTTTTTTTTTTGTCGGTACCAGGGATCTAACTCACCACCACTTGCTTGCAAGGCAGACACGCACGCCGCTGAGCTAAATCCCCAGCCCCAGAAAGGAATCTTTTTTTAGCTGATTAATTTTCAGATGGACCATTCTCGCTTGTAGGACTTCTGCATCAGTACTAAGAGAGGAACTTAAGCCTTTTGAGTAACAAAATGGTCCCCAATGTACGGACGTTCTATCAAATGTTAGCTAACTTGCAGATATGAACACTGTACCACTAGCAGGAAAATTAAGTTTGGGAAAGATAAAGGGGAGACCTTTAATCCTCTCAAAGTGTAATCAGAATTTAGCTCCTGGCTCACAGACAACATTCTGTCACCTTTAGCTTTGTCCCAGCCCAGAGCTCACTCTTACCACATAAATATTCATTGTGTAGACTCCCTTGGCTCCTTTTAAAATAGCACATAATCATCAGCTTTCATTTGTTCCTCCTCATAAGGGGGTTAAAAGTAAATTAGAATAGGTTCCATCAGAGTAGAGGCAGTGAGAACTTCTTACCCAAAATAAGTATCAGACCAGAATTAAAATAGATTGAGACTTCAGGTCCATTTGGCAGGTGATTGTGTCCTGAGTTCTGGAGTCATCTCTAGTCATTTATTCTTTTGTTTGTTTGGGGGACAAGTAATGCAAGGGGTTGGGAATTGAAGCCAACTTTAGGGAAAGCATATGTTGTTCTTCCTCTTTACTGTGTTAATTGGAGTAACATTTACTTTATACCTCACTGTATTTTTTAAAAAGACAGAGAATCTATAGTGAAAGTTATAGAGATGTAGAACACTTGACTGGAATGTTTTCTATGCTATTCAGCTATTTACATTAGAAGAACTGGCAGTTGATGTCCCAAATTTAAAGACAGATTAGTTATAGTCCTTAGGAGTATTAGTGGAAGAAAAAGAGGGAATAAACACTTGACTCTTATCTTTGCAAGAAAAGTGCATTCCTCTAAGAACAGGGTCTTTCTTTTTTTGTGAAAGAGAAAGAATGTAAGAAAGAAAAGGTTCTCAAATGTGGCCATTAAATCTTCTCATCTCCTTTTCCACTAAGTGTTTTTCCAGCACATCTATGAGCTGAGACTTCTCTTCTGGATGTAGTTGAGCAGACAATGGCAGCAGCAGGAATCAGAATTCAGGCTTCTGCCTAATGAAAGTGAACCATATCAGGGGTGAAAGGAAGGGAAGGAGAAAGAAAGAGCTAACTGTATAACTTTCTTGAGTTAGACCTATGGTTTCAGAACTCTTTATTGCTGCAGAAACTAGAGTGTTTCAGTTTTAGTGCCATTACTTACTAATCAAACCAAAAAGTGGAAATGTTAAAGAAGAGGGAAATTGTTCTTTGTCCTGTCAAGAATTATCTGTACTTTATGCTAAGTGAAAAAATTTAGGCATAGAAAAACACATATCACATGTTCTCATTCATCTGGAAGCTAAAAACTGATTGAAAAAAATAGAAAAGTAGTCACTAGAGCCTGAGATAGAAAGAAGTAGAGAAGATAGTGAGAGGTTAGATGACCATAGCAAAGTACAATTAGATAGGACTAAATTTCATGTTCTGTAGCACAGTAGGTTATTATTGTTTTAAGTAACTCATTACATATCTCAAAATAACCCAAAATTATTTTCAGATCATCATATTTTCAGATTATATACCACTAATATACACAATTATTTTGTGACAATTAAAATTTTTTTTAAAGTTTGTCCTTATTGAGCAGCACCAGCAGTACCTAGGAACTTGTTTGGAGTCCAGAATATCAGCCCCACCTAGAACTTCTGAATAACAAAATCACCAAGCAAGCTGCATCCATATGAATATTTGAAAAGTGCTAGTCTAGAGGATTAGGGATCCCAGAGACTTGGAAAAGTAGAGTAATTGCCCAGAATCTGAGCTTGCACTGGCATTTTTACCAGCACTATGTTGTCCAATAGGATATGAAACACTTCCGGTAGGAGCAGTGGCACACAACATGGCATAGTGAATCATCCCATTACTCACTCGCACACCTTTATGTAGTCTATACTGAGCTAAAACAAAAGAAAGAAAACAGGAAGGCAAGAAAGGAGGAAGAGAGGGAGCAATGAAGGGAAAGTAAAAGGAAAATGAATGAGAGTATATGAAAAAGGAGGAGAGAAAAAAAAAGGAAAGAGAAAAATGTCGCAATTTATTTGTTTTGCTTTCTTTTTTTTTTTTTGACCACACACCAAGGCTATTTTTATTTATAGAGCCTTTGAGCCCCTCCACTTCCATTTCCAGACCCACAACTTTCCTTTTAACTTCCTCCAAAACTACAAAATAACATGGAATAGGCTACGTGCATGACACACATAAAGCTACGGAACTTTACAGAAGACATTTGAGCAATAATAGAAGCTGAATGGAGGTGATGCTATGTTAAGTAGCAGATATGGGAAAAGGTAGACTGTACAATATCTGCAAGTTGAAGATTTATCTGGAAGAGTACAAGACGCAGACCAGATCATCTCAAAAACAGGTGGTGAAATGTTGCAGGCTCAGAAGTCAAGAAGAAAAGCTCATAGGTAATTCTCCTAATGCAGAGGACTTGTTCTCTGTTACTCTGTCACAGAATAAGTACATGAAAGGAAAGATCATAGGACATCCTGAGCAGAGGCAGTAGAACAGCGGGCAGTGGGATGCACCAGAAGTGGAAAACATAATGAACTTTTTATATGAATAAACAAAAACTTCTTTGTAGGGCAGAGATTGTTTGACTGGTTTATTTTCACATCCATGAATAATCAAGCAACAGAAGATAGGTTTCCTTTAAGCTAAAAAAAAAAAAGGCTTAGGTTTGAAATTAAGCACATTTTCTGTAGAGAAATGTTAACACCAGGCTATTTAAGTAAAATGGACAATAAGTAAAACAATGGATTTGGGAGAGCAAGTTGTAAAAGTAAGAAAAGAAGATCTCTTTTGTCAGTGTTAACACTGTTTTCTGGATTAAATGCTATAGTCAATCTTCATATTTAATATCCATACTCTGGTATATTACTTCCTCTGTCCAAGTCCCTGTGTAACAAGAACACCAGAGAAGACAGCCTGAATCTATTTACTAAGAATGGCTCCACCATGAAGGATCTGTAAACTTAGGAGCAGACTTCTCAGATATAATAGTGTGTACCTTTCTGTAAAGGATGCAGAAGAAATTAGATACAATGTGTTCTATGAGTTCAAGATTTCATCTTTCAGGAAATGAAGGGCCTTCCTACTTTGTACGATGATTCTGAAAATTTGCATCCTTCCATAAGCATGCCTACAGAAGTATATGATGACACTTTGCTGAAACTGTTTTATGGTCTTCTTTAAATCCACTTTTAAAACAGCCAACAGAGTGAAGAGACAATCACCAAAAAGGAGAAAAAATATTGCCACCTATTCCATGGACAGAGCATTAAAATAAAGAATATATAAAGCACTTAGAAAAATTAGACACCGAAAATAAAAGACCCAGTCAAAAAGTGGTCAACTAAAATGAGTTGACACTTCTTAGAAGTACAAGTGGCTTAGAAGTGCAAAAAAATGCTCATCATCACTGGCCATCAGAGAAATGTAAATTAAAACTACACTGAGATACTATTTTACCCTAGAGAGAATGGCTATCATCAAAAAAAATCTACCAAAGCAAATGCCATTGAGAATGTGGGAAAAAGAAACTCTACTATACTGTTGGTCAGAAAGCAAACTAAAGCAAGGCATGGTGGTGCACACCTATAATCTCAGCACTGGGAAGGCTGAGGCAGGAGGATTGTTGTGAGTTTGAGACTTGTCTGGACTACAAAGTGAGTCAAGTCCAGCCTAAACTGCGTAGTGAGACCCTGTCTCAAAAAGAAAAAAAAATGTAAACTAGTACAACCACTGCAGAAGTCATAATGGAGATTCCTCAAAAAACTAAAAATAGAAATTCCATTTGACCCAGTTATCTCCCTTCTAGGTGTCTTCCCAAAAGAGTTAAAATCATCATATTACAAGGGTATATTTATAGCAAGCAACATCTTTTTAAATAGCTAGACCTTGGAAACAGTGTTTCATTAACAAATGAGTGGATAGGGAAAATGTATTTGTATAAGATGGATTACTATGCTGCCATAACAAAAGATAAACTTAAAGGATTCATAGATAAATGAATACAATTTAAGAACATAAAGTGAAGTGAACTAGGTCATACACACAAGTTTAATTATCAAATGGTTTCAAATAAAGAGGAAAAATAGAAAAGAGAAAAATGGGAAGTAGGGAGATGTTCGAATACATTCTGTCCCAAATCACAAATTCCACACTTTTAAAAATATTTCAATATATATGCTAATTGGTTTCAATAATACTACTAGTTTATCTTAGTTTGTTGAAAAGAAAGATTTGTGTTACATAGGAGTTTTTGTAAGAATCTTTTTGGTTTGAACTACTTTGAAGAGAATGATACACAATGTAGTAACTATCGTTTTTTCCTTATTTAAAAAACAAGAAAGCTCTGTTATTGGAGATATGAAAACTAAAATGGCTCTTAAAAAATAAGTGGAGAAGCCAGGATGGTAAGACACTATAAAAATTAATAAGCTCAACATTTCAATCAGGGAAGGTCATTGTTTCTGAGACGGATGCCTGTAAATCTCAGTGAAGCAGCATTGTTCTGAAATTCTCCAGCCCCAGGAAATTGCATTAAGCACAGGAAAACAGCAGCACTGGAGGAACTGGATTTCTGGCCTGACCTTCTGGAATGAGGGAATTAGTATTGGTAAGATGCACACTTTTTAAAATCACTTGACCTATTCTTTGCAGATAAGGTAGAATCTACTTTAGATTTTTAATCTACTTGCTAGGGTACTTGACAGATCTTTTTTACTGTGTATATTTCTAATCTAAGGATGGTATATGAAATAACCAAACCTGCTTCTTGTCTAAAATCTGTATCACCAGATATTTCCACTTATTTTCTTGGTTTGAGTTTTTAAATGAGCAAATTTTAGAAGCAGATGGAATTATGCTTATGTTTGTACAATTAGCAGCAGTAAAGAAACTTTTGACATGATTCCCTCATTCACAGAGTATAAAGTGAGAATTGTACCCCAAAATTCCTCCAGAAAATAGAGCTTTGTGATCCTATTTATTTTTTGCAATACCTTTAATAATGAGCAAGTTGATTTAGACAAAACTTGCTTCACTGTCTCTTTTTAAAGAGACAGAATAAATGTGCAAGAGCAATTTTAAATGAAGCTTTTCTCCATTCTTGTTTAAACTTTCTTATTAACAAGTGACCTGAAACTCTTTCTATTTAAATAAATATCATTTTAATTATGTACTGATTTTATGAAAAACAACTTGCAGGAAATCATACTATTGTACAGTGAAAATTAATACAATGAACACTTACTAAAAGATTTTTATTTATGACAAGATCTTGCACTTATTTTCTGATGTTTGCTAGCTCTTATAAAATAGATAACTGCGGCTAAATCAAATACATGTCATAGTATATTTGTTTAGATCATCAAGTTCAAATTAATCTGATATTTGAAAGATGTTCTAACTTCCTTTCACCTGAGATAGAAAATGATAGTACTCTAAAAGCAGATTCTGGCAAACCAGTTACATAAAATATGTTTTTTGTTGTTCTTGTTTTTTTCACTCTATTATTCTTTATTATTATAGGAAAATGGTGTGATTGCCTGATTACTGAGAAAGCACAAAAAAAAAAAAAAAATCTCGCCTTCCAAATTGAGCCAGTCCTTGACTAGTGATGAACAAAGCCAGGCCATCTGTTCTGAATATCATTACTACTTTGGCCATTTGGGCAAGAGATCTATCCGTTCCACTTCCAAGAGAGGCTGAAGATTGGAAAATTGGAATGAAGTAAGTAGACAGAAAGAGACATGTGAACAAACAGAATTTTCCAGTGAGAGCCCCCATTTGTTTGCTTGTTGTTATCATCATTTAAATTTCATTCCAACCAAAGAGGTAATCTGTACGGCCCCTATTTCACAAAGCCTTTCAGTAAAAAACTTAATTCCAGAGTTTCTCCAGTAAATGTTTAGGAAGGGAAAATCATGTAGGTGAATATGAGTCATCCGTCACCTCCGCCCTGCTTCTGGAGATTCTCCGTTGGAAAAACAGAAACATGGGTTGCGCTTGTATTTCTGTCTTTCTGGAGTCACGCTGTGCCTCAGGCCATGATAATTTCCTGAACTAAACAGTTCCTAATCTGCCGAGAGGCAGCTGGTTAACTGCTGGTGTCTGGCAAGTCCCCATCTGTCCCCGTGCAGGGTTCCTTCCCTCCTGCCTTGACTTTGCCTTTCTCTCAAGCAGGCGTCTCTCTTTGTTTTCAGGGTGTCATTCACCTGAACTTTCCTTCCTAGCCTGTAAACTTGAGTTCTTTCCTCCACCCTGCGGACCTTGGCTTTGTCAAAGTGACGAGGCAGTTGTGTGGCGGTAGTCCCCGCCGGTCATGGTGGGGAAGATGATGACGGCGACCATGAAGACGGGGTGCCCAGGGTGTAAAGGGAGCGCAGGCTGGGAGGGCGCCTGCAGAGAGCGTGGGTGCGGGAAGCGCAGGGTGCGGAGGGATTGCAGATGGGAGCTGTCCACGCACAGGAGTGCTGAAACGCCGGGGCCAAGGCAGGGTGGGGGAGGCGCTGCAAAATAGAAGGCAGAGAAAAGGGAACACATACCTTCACACGGGCGCCCAGGCTTCCTTTGGGAATGTGTTTCTGCAGGTGTCCTCACGGCTGAACTCCTGGGTGAGATCTCCTATTCTGGCAGGTTCGAGCTCGGATTTCTCTAGAAAGCTGAATGAGCCCGGCTCCAGCGGGCTGGATTTTGGTAGGAGGCGTGTGCGCCGAGACTCTGTCCTTCCACACCGAGCCTGGCTTTCCCCTGGGTCCTAAGTGCCTCCTTACAGTTGCTCTCCACTCCATCAAGACAGTACCAAGAATTATTGTAATCGATTAACATTTGGAACAAAAAGTGCAGGAACTATCGCTTTCCACACAACGTTCAAAAAAGACTTTTAAAAGGAATAAAGAAAGCTCTGAAACAGACCAGTGTGTGTGTGTGTGTGTGTGTGTGTGGGTGGGTGTGCACGCGCCTAAATTCTACAGATAAGAAAGCCTCACCAATCGACAGAAAAAAGAATGGCTTATTTTATTAACAGTGTCAAGAAAATTAACTATTTGACAAGGCTCACATTAAAACCCCATCCCACCAAAATAAATTAAACATAGGTAGATAAATAGCTCAGTTGAAAAGTTAGAAAAATCACTAAAAATGTAATAAACATTTACAAGTCTTAGGATTTGAAAGGTTTTCTAAATATAAGAGAAATGGAAGAAATTGCAAAGAAAAAAGATCAGTAAGTATAAAAGCATTAAAAAGGCTTCTAAATGTGTAAATATAAATCACTACTTGAAGACAAACTGCAACAAATATGTGTTTAATACATAAAATGTCTCACAAATCCAAAAAAATACTATATTTATAGAAAAAAGTGAGAGAAAGGGAAAATAAGAAAGGAGAAGATGAAATCAACACATTTAAAGAATAAACCTCACCAGTAAATGTTGTTTAAGATAGCACCAAATAAAATAAATAAATAAAAGAAGAAAAATAAGGAAATATTAAAACAGCACTGAAGTGTGTTTTTGGCTGAAGTTTTGAATCTGCACAATGCCTCACATTGTTGAGAAAACAATGAAACAGCAAAACCTTCTACAGATGTATTTCACAGCACACACATCAAGTATAATAAAATATGCATGGAATTTAGTCCCAATAATTCTAGCACTTTATGTTGGGAATGTATTCAGATCTGAAGATAAAAATTTATGCATATAAATTTCATTTATGAACATAAAATTATCAAAAATAATAAAACACAAATTTTGACATAGACTATATATTTACAGCATTTAATAATATATTTAAAGACAAAGAAAAATGCTCGAAGAGCAAGTAATGAAAAGCAAGATATCAAATACAGCATCTCCTTCTCCTCCAGTTAGTTAATAAGACCATAGGGTAGTATAATGATTATGATTTCGTTTTCATTTTTCTTTTACCAAAGTAACTTGATATTCTTCATTTTGTTTGTCTAAAGTTTCCATATTTAATTAAAAAAAACTTACACCACATTTTAAAACAAACTTTCTATCATGTATTTCACAAAGATTTTAAACTCATCAGAATGTTTCCAATCTTAATATTGTGTCTTCTATTTACTTACTTATTCAGTTATTACCTCTCTCTCCCCAGTGGGAAAGAAGACACTTTGTTCTCTTCTGTTTCCTAGCACTTAGACATATTTCTGTGACAGTAAATATTTACTGAATAGGAAAAAAATGAATAAATGAATGGATGACATCTGCACACACACAAGAAAATATAATTAAAACATTTCACCAAGTTATTAATTTCACATAGAAACAACGTAGGACATAAAAAAGATGTGAGTTTGATGCTGAATTTTGACCATACAATCACAATTAAAGAGGCATCTTCAGAAGAATAGCTAATCACGGACATGCCTTGAAAAATGGCACCAAATCTGAGCTATTTTAAAGGAAAATATTTTCTCCACCTAATCCCCAGTTTAATACTAATTATTTCTTTTTGATGTTGGCCTTTTTAAAAATGTTGCATACTTAGCTTTCTTCTGAGATTTTAGTGTTGATGTTTCTGTTTTATTACCTCTCTCCCTCTCACCATATGATTGTTAATAGACTTAGAAGTTTTAGACGTTATGATTTTAAAATGTATTTCTTCAACTAATTTTCCCTTTCAGTTATTCCTCACTATTATCACTTTTGAATGTTATCAATGCTGACTCAGTTAAATTTTATCTACCTTTTCTAAATTGTGAGATTAAAAGGTCATAATATATACTAAAATATAAAATCCAAATTTTCTACTTGAGAAATCTTTACAGAAGAAAGTTAACCAACCCCCAAATGTGAAACTGAGACAATCTCATAGAGCACCTGCCTGATTTTGTAATGCAAATAATAGAAGTTGACAGAGAAACCACAGGTGCTATTAGCTGACAAAATGTAATCTTATATTCTGAAAAACATTCAAATAAGTTTAAAATTCACCTTCACTGATTAGTGTACAAACCATTCTACTTTTTAAAAGTAACTTTAATTGGTAATTAAGATAGATATACTGAATATAATAAAAGATTTACTTTTTCCTAAAGTGTCAATAAAGATATATCCTTTCCTTTTATATTCAATGATGTATCATTTATGAAAATTTTTTAAAATTTTATTTAAAATTGCTATGTAAGAAATAACCAACTGTCAAAAGACAAGCCATAAAGTAGGAAAACATTTTAGCTAATTGTCTCTCAGACTAAGGACTTCTATCTAGAACACATAAAGAACTGAAAAAAATCAGAACCCCCAAATTCAAAGATACAATCCAAAAATGGGCATCTAAGATAAATGATTCATTTCTCAGATGTGGAAATACAAATGAACAAGTAAATATATGAAAAAAATGTTCATCATTGGTCATTTGAGAGATGCAAATTAAATCAACACTAACATTCCATCTCACCTCAGAAAAAAATGGCTATCATAAGAAAGCAACCAGTAACAAATGATGGATGAGCTGTGTGGAAAGAGAAACCCTTCTTCACTGTTGTTGGGAATGGTACAGTCACTGTGGAAATCAGCAGGGAGAGTCCTCAAAAAAGTAGTACTAAGATTTCCCAATTGACCCAGCTCTTCCCCTTCTTGGTATCTTCCCAGAAGAATTAAAACTATCACACCACAGCAATATTATGTGCAACCAAGTTTAAAGCAACACAATTTGTAATAGCTAAACCTCAAAAACAACCCAAATGCCCATTAACCACAGAATGGTTAAAAAAAAATGTGGTAGCCCTTTTTCCCCACCTTCATTTCACTTCATGATTTTGCTCTATAAAAGTCCCTAGAAAAGATAGAGTCCCTAGAAACTCACTCAGGACCCCTTCTGTCTCTCTCAGACAGGAGCTTTCTTTCTCTAAATAAATATATTTTTCTCTTAGCCTCCATCAATCCTAAAATTTATTCTTTGATTTAAGAGAACATGCACTTGTACCAGACATGTAGTAGGTTGGGAGTTTGATTCCCCTATATATTTGGAGGTCTTCCACTGAGATCATTGCATGGAGAAGACTGATTAAAATGTGATTGCTGGGAAGACCCTGGCATGCATGAGCCACCTCAGACTGCCACTGCTGAGGCCACCTTTCAGCTGGGAACACCTGGGAAGCCCCAACATGCCTGTGCCACCTTGGAATGCTGCCACTGGGCCCACCCCTCAGCTGGGAACACCTGGGACACCTTCAGCACTCTGGGTCACCTTGGATTGCCACTTCAGATCTGCCCCCTTGGGGAACCCACCCACCTCCTAGACCTAGTACTGCAGTTGATCTTTGGATCCAACCCCTTCTCCCAGAACCTTGGACTACAATGGATTATTTTGCTGGCTGGATGGGAGACTCAGCAACCCCTCACCCAAACAGAAGACCTCAGCAGGCTCTAGCCAGTGTGGTGAATTTGCCCCTAAAATAGAGGTCTGCAGTGGGTAAATAGGAGCAGAAGTGAAACTCCCTCCAACTGTAAGACCTTGGCAAACCTGGCAAGAGAGTGAGTAATCCCCTCCTCCACACAAAGAACATCATACAGGTTGAGGAGTCCACCAATAATGCTCCTCCCCATGTTGGAGAAAATTAAAAGAACTTATGAGACCCCCAGTGACACATTAGGGCCTCAGCTGACACAAACACTATAGCCAGGGAGATCTGGTGACCTACAACAACCTGAAGACATAGCTTCAGCAACTAAGAGTTGACCTACATCAATACTTCTAGGATAGTTAGCTCAGAAAGAATATAAGCCTCACCCAACAGGCCCTGTAGGAGGAATTCAGATAACTGGCTCTCCTCTTCATTGTGGTACCCAGCAATTGGACAAACATCAACCACACAGTAGGATGTTAGAATTGAAACTGTTGGGATTGAAAGACCAAATATTTACCCAAAAGGTGAAATGACAAAATGAAAAAGCAAAATGCAATCTCAAACATCTAGTCCATCAAGAGCAAGTACAGGTGACACTGAAATAGAGGAATTTAAAAGTCATACACCAGAAATCTCTGAAAAGATAGCAAATGAAGTAAAGAAACAAATCCATGAGGCTATAGAAGAACTCAAACTAGAAATAATGTCTTACGCAAAGACAGAAATAACAACCTTAGTAAATGAGTTGCTCAACATAACTAGAGAAGAAATAGATAAAAAAAATTACAGGAGCATGAGAAATTGATTTAAACTTTGAATGAACAATGCAGAAAACAAACAGAATCCATGAAACAAATTCAAAGAGGTAGCCAAAAAACAAAAAATTGTATTGAAAGCTGGAAAAACCATTTAAATGAAGCTGAGGATAGAATTTTGGACTTTGAGGACAGGATTGCAGATAGCAATCATGAAAGGGTAGAACTTATAGAAACAACAGAGCAGCATGAAATAACAATCCAGAAGCTTCAAGATGATGCCAAGAGAAACAATCAAGACACCTAGGAATCAGTGAAGATGTAGGAGTCAATGAAAATGACATAACTAAACTATTCACAGAAGTAATAGCAGAAAATTTTCCAAACATGGGGGAAAATAATATGATATACAAATAAGTGAGGCATACAAAATGCCAAACAGTCACAACCAACATAAATCTACACCCACACATATAATAATTAAGATCCCAGACATAGAGAATAAAAACAGAATACTAAAAGCTGTTAGATAAAAGACACAACTCACCTATCAAGGAAAGCCTATTAGAGTCACAGCAGAATTTTCAACACAAACCTTCAAGTTAAGATGAGCTTGGAGTGAAGTATTTCAAGCCCTAAAAGAAAACAAATTTCTACCCAGACTGATGTACCCAGCAAAACTGTCTTTCAAATTTCATGGAGAAACAAGATACTTCCACGACAAAAAACAACTGAAGAAATTCATGTCCACCAAACAACCCTACAAAAAGTACTTAAAGATATGCAAGACAGAGATAAAAATGACCACAATCTCCAGAACAACAACAGAAAGAAACCACTAGGCTGAACAAGAAATTAAACAAGGGAAAAAAAGCAGGAAACCAACAATAGGAACACAACATGGCAAAGTCAAGCCAGTACATATCAGTGATATCCATAAATGTAAATGGGCTCAATTCACCTATCAAAAGAAACAGGTTGAAAGAAAGGATCAAGAAACATGATCCCACAATATTCTATATACACAAAACACATCTGACTCAAAAAGAAACTTACAGATTAAAAGTCAAAGGATTGAAAACAGTATTCCATTCAACAGGAACCCAGAAAAAAGCAGGGGTAGCTATTCTATTTGCAGACAAAGTGAACTTCAAACCTAAAAGGATTAAAAGAGATAAAGAGGGCCACTACATACTTGTAAGTGGAAAACTAAAAGAGGAATAACTAACAATTATAAATATACACACATCAAGTACAGTAGCACCCAACTATATAAGACAAATACTAATAGACATGAAAAACCAAATACACAAGAACACAATTGTAATAGGAGACCTTAACACCCCCACTGTCACAAAGAGATAGATCAACTAGACAAAAATTCAGCAAAAAAATAATAGAACTGAATCATATCTGTGAGCAAATGGGCTTAGTGGATGTTTACAGAGTGTTCCACCCAACCACATCAGAATATACATTCTTCTCAGCTGCACATGGGGCACTCTCCAAAATAGATCATATATTAACCCATAAAGCATTGTTAACTAAATGCAAAGGGAGCAAAATTATCCCACACATAATGTCTGATCATAGTGCATTACAATTGGAAAAAAATCTGCATAAATATATGGAAATTGAGCAACAATCTTCTCAATAACAAGTGGGTTGCAGATGAAATTAAAGAAGAAATAAAACAATAACTACAATACAATGAAAATGCAGGTAAAATATACCATAACCTATGAGATGCAAAGAAAGCAATCCTAACAGGGAAATATATAGCAATAAATAGTCACATCAAGAAAATGGAATGAACACAAACAAATAACCTAATGTTATATCTCAAGCTTCTAGAAAAGGAAGAGCAAGTCAAACCCAAAGCACATAGAAGAGAGAAAATTGTAAATATTAGAGCAGAAATTAATGAAATTGAAACTAAAAAACAATACAAAGAATTAATGAATCAAAGAGCTGGGTTTTTGAGAGAATAAACAAAATTGATAAAGCCCTAGCTAACCTTATCAAGAAAAAGAAAGAAACTTTGAATGAACAATGCAGACTGAATGCAAAGAAGGAAATTACTACAGATCCCATGGAAATTCAAAAGATCATGAATACCTACTTTGAAAATCTCTACTTACATAAGGTGGAAAACACAGAGGAAATGGACAGATTTCTAGGAACATATGAACTACCAAAACTCAATCAAGAAGATTTAACAATTTTGAATAATCCAATATCAGCTACTGAAATCGAAAACGTAATTTAAAATTTGCCACAAACAAAAGCCCAGGTCCTGATGGATTCACAGCTGAATTCTATAAAAAAATTAGAGAAGATTTAATACCAATACTCCTTAAACTCTTCAATAAAATTGAAAGAGAAGCAGTCCTCCCTAACTCATTCTTGGAGGCAAGTATCACTCTAATACCAAATCCAGAGAAAGACTCAACCAAAAAGGAGAGCTATAGATCAGTCTCACTAATGAACATTGATGCAAAGATTCTCAGTAAAATATTGGCAAATAGAATGCAGCAAATCATTAAGAAGATTAAACACCATGACCAAGTGGGGTTCATTCCAGGAATGCAGGGATGGTTCAACATACAAAAATGTAATACACCACATCAATAGAGCCAAAAATAAAAATCATATACTCATCTCAATTTTTGCAGAAAAAGCTTTTGATAAAGTCCAACACCTTTTCATGATAAAAACCCTACAGGAACTTGGAATCAATTGTATGTACCTCAGTCTCATAAAGGCCATCTATGAAAAACCAACAGCCAACATTATACTAAATAGACAAAAACTGAAAGCCTTAACTCTAAAATCAGGAACAAGACAAGGATGTCCACTATCATTGCTCTTATTCAATATAATTCTAGAAATATTAGCCAGAGCAATCAGACAAGAGGGAGAAATAAAAGGAATAAAAATAGGAAAAGAAGTTAAATTATTATTTGCAGATGATATGATACTTCACATAGAAAGACCCAAAATCTCCTTTAAAAGATTACTAGAGGTAATAAACAAATTCAGCAGCATATCTGGATACAAAGTCAACACTCAAAAACCAATAGCTTTCCTGTATACAAATAAAAAACTCCATGAGAGAGAAATTATGGAAATATTGCCTTTCACAATAGCATCTAAAAAAATGAATTACATAGGAATCAGCCTAACCAAGAATGTAAAAGATCTATATACTGAAAATTATACTACTCTAAAAAAGGAGATTAAAATGAAAGGATATTCTTTGTTCTTGGTTAGGAAGAACCAACACTGTGAAAATGGCCATACTACCCAAACTATTATACAGATTTAATGCAATCCCAATCAAACTACCATTAACACACCTTACTGATCTAGAAAAAAATATTCCTAAAATTCGTCTGGAAACAGAAGAAACCTAGAATAGCAAAGGTGATTCTGGCAACACAGGCAAGACAGAAGGCATCTCAATTCCTGATTTGAAACTATACTACAAAGCCACAGTGATAAAATCAGCATGGTACTGGCAAAGAAATAGACTTGAGGATCAATGGAACAGATTAGAAGATGCAAACACTACTTCAAAGACACTCAGCCACCTTATATTTGACAAAGGTGCTAAACATGTTAACTGGAAAAAAGCCTCTTTAATAAATGGTGTTGGAAAAATTGGCTTTGCACATGCTAAAGACTGAAAATAGGCCCATGTCTATCACCATCACTAAACTAAAGTCAAAGTAGTAATATTTAGTCAAGGATCTAAATATTAAAACAGAAACACTAAATCTACTGGAAGACAAAGTAGGTAAAAATCTTGGAGACATAGAGGAAGGGAGAGAATTCATGAATAAAATGCAAACCTTCAAAGAATCAACAACTGGGATTTCATATTACTAAAAATACTTCAATGAATCAACAACTGGGATTTCATATTACTAAAAAGTATTTGCACTTCAAAAGAAATCACCAACAAAGTAAAAAGAAAACCCACAGATTGGGAAAGAATTTGAGCCAACAATCCCTCAGACAAAGGAATTATATCCAGAAAGTATAAAGAATTGAAAAACATGAAGCCCCCCAAATTCAAAGACCCTCTCCAAAAATGGGCATCTGAGATGAACACACAGTTCTCAGAAAAAGATATACAAATGGCAAATAAATATATGAAGAAATGTTCACCATTACTGGTCATTTGAGAATGCAAATTAAAACAGCATTGAGATTTCATCTTACCCCAGAAAGAATGGCTGCCATCAAGAAATCAACTGCTAACAAATGTTGGCGAGGCTGTGGGGGAAAAGGAACACTCCTCCACTGTTGGTGGGAGTGCAGACTGGTGCAACAACAGTGGAAATCAGTATGGAGATTCTTCAAAACTAAGATTGGAAGTTCCATTTAATCCAGCTGTTCCCATCCTGGGTATTTTCCCAGAAAAAAATTGAAAAGGTCATGTCACAGTGATATATGTGCACTCATGTTCATAGCAGCACAATTTGTGATAGCTAAATCTTGGAAACAACCAAAATTCCCATCAACCACATGGATGAAAAAGATGTGGTATTTTTATGTAATGGAATACTATTCAGCTATAAAAAATGATGATCTTGAGGTCTTTATAGGTAAATGGAGGCAACTTGAGAATATCCTCATTAGTGAAATAAGTAAGACTCACAGTAAATATCACATTGTCTATCTAGTGTAAAAAATAATAAGAACTGACAGAATAAGGGGATCCAAAAGTATAATAGATATTGTTAAAGTGAAAGGGAAGGAAAGTGTTCTAAAAGATATAATGGTAATCTTAGCAGAAGCCTGCATCAGTGGTAGTCTGCCCAGAACCTCCACCGTGTGCCCACCCTGCCACTGGGAACTTAGCGGAAGCCTGTATCAGGTGTAAGCTACCCAGAACCTCCACCATGAGCCCGCCCTGCCACTGGGAACTTAGCGAAAGCCTGCATCAGGCATAGGCTGCCAAGAACCTCCACTGTGGGCCTGCCCTGCCAGCAGGAACTTAGCAGAAGCCTGCATCAGGTGTAGGCTGCCCAGAACCTCAACCGTGGGCCCACTCTGCCACCAGAAACTCAGCCGAAGCCTGCATCAGGGGTAAGCTGCCCAGAACCTCCACTGTGGGCCCACCCTGCCACCAGGAACTCAGCAGAAACCTGAATCAGGCATAAGCTGCCTGGAACCTCCTCCGTGGGCCTGCCCTGCCACCGGGAACTTAGTGGAAGACTGCATAAGGGGTAGGCTGCCCAGAACCTCCACCATGGGCCCGCCCTGCCACCGCGAACATTGAGGAGGCCTGCCAAAGACTGAAAACTACCTTGGACTGCTACAGATGGGCCCACCCTCCCAACTGGAACATCAGAAGATCTCAGTGGGATCCAGTTAGTGTGAGAAAATTTGGAAGTTTGCTCCCAGATAGTGAACTTTGGACTACACCGGATTGACTGTATCAATGTGGTGAGTATACCCCTAAAATAAAGGTGAACAGGGAATAAATAGGGCCAGTAGTAAAACCCCCTCCAACTAACTGTAAGACTTTGGTGTGTCTGAAAAAAATGTGTGTGATCCCCTCCTACACATAGAAAACACCAGGCAGAGTGAAAATGACAAAACGAAAAAGGAAAATGCAGTCTCAAACATATAGTTCACCAGAAGCAAGTATAGGAGACATTGAAATAGAGGACCCCAAAAGTAACACACTGGGAATCTCTGAAAAGATAGTGAGTGAAATAAAAAAAAACTGCATCAGGCTATAGAGGAAATCAAATTAGAAGTCATCTCCCATGTAAAGATAGAAATAACAACTTTAGTAAAGGAGTTGCTGAATGCAGCTAAAGAAGAACTAGAGAAAAAAGTACATGAGCATGGGAAACTGATTGAAACTTTGAATGAACAATATAGAAAACAAGCAGAATTAATGAAACAAACTCAAAGAGACATCCAAGAAACAAAAAAATCTATTGAAAGCATGCAAAACCGCCTAAAGAAAGCTGAGGATAGGATTTCGGACCTTGAGAACTGGATCACAGTTAGTGATCAGGAAAGGATAGAACTTTTAAAAATAACAAAGCAGCATGAAATGACAATCCAGAAGCTTCATAATGATGCCAAGAGCAACAATATAAGAATAATGGGCATTAGTGAAGATACAGGAGTGAAGGCAAATGACATATATAAAGTATTTGCAGAAATAATAGCAGAAAATTTCCCAAACATGGGGAAAGAATCTGATATGCAGTTAAGTGAGGCATATAGAAAAACAAACAGTCACAATCAACATATATCCACACCCAGACACATAATAATTAAGATCTCAGACATACAGCATATAAACAGAATATTAAAAGCTGTCAAAGAAAAAAAAAACTCACCTATCAGGGAAAGCCCATTAGAATCATGGCAGACTTTTCAGCACAAATCCTCAAGTCAAAAAGAGCTTGGAGTAAGGTATTTAAAGCCCTGAAAGAAAACAATTTTCAACCCAGACTGATGTACCCAGCAAAACTTTCATTCAAATTTAATGGAGAAACAAGATACTTCCATGACAAAGGACAACTGAAGAAATTCATGTCCACCAAACAACCCTACAAAAAGTATTGAAGGACATACTAGACAGAGATAAAAATGACCACAATCCCCAAAACAACAACAGAAAGAAATGTCCAGGTAGGATAAGCAATTAAATAAGAGGAAAAGCAGAAAGAAACAACTGGAACATAACATGGCAAAGTCAAGCCAGTACATGTCAGTGCTCTCCATAAATATAAATGGCCTCAGTTCACCTATAAAAAGAAATAGATTGACAGAATGGATCAAGAAACAGGACCCCACAATATGCTGTATACAAGAAACACATCTGACCCAAAAGGAAACTTATAGAATAAAAGTCAAAGGTTTGAAAACAGTATTCCATTCAACAGGAACCCAGAAAAAAGCAAGGGTAGCTATTCTGTTTACAGACAAAGTGAACTTCAAACCTAAAATGATTAAAAGAGATAGAGAAGGTCACTACATACTTGTTAGTGTTAAAATTCAAGAGGAAGAACTAACAGTTATAAATATATATGTGCCAAATACAGGAGCACCCAACTATATAAGACAGATACTAATGGACATGAAAAAACCAAATACACAAGAACACAATTATAACAGGAGATCTTATCAGCCCATTGTCACAAAGAGATAGATCAACTAAACAAAAAGTCAGCAAAGAAATAACAGAACTGAATCATACCTGTGAGCAATTGGACTTAGTAGACATTTACAGAGTGTTCCACCCAACCACATAAGAATACACATTCTTCTCAGCTTCACATGGGACATTCTCCAAAATAGACCATATATTATCCCATAAAATATTCTTAAGTAAATGCAAAGGTATTGAAATCATACCATGCATAATATCTGATCATAGTGCACTGAAACTGGAAATTAATGGCAAAAGAAATTGCAAAACCTGCATAAATGCATGGAAATTAAATAACAGCCTTTTGACAAACCAGTGGGCTACAGATGAAATTAAAGAAGAAATAAAACAATATCTACAATTCATTGAAAATATAGAAACAACATACTGTAATCTGTGGGATGCAATGAAAGCAGTCTTAAGAGGGAAATATATAGCAATAAAGTGTCATATCAAGAAAACAGAATGAGCACAAATAAACAACCTAACATTCCATCTCAAGCTTCTAGAAAAGCAAAAGCAAGTTAAAGCCAAAGCTCATAGAAGAGAGGAAATTGTAAAGATTAGAGCAGAAATCAATGCAATTGAAACTAAAAAAACAATACAAAGAATTAATGAATCAAAAAGCTGGGTTTTTTGAGAGAATAAACAAAATTGGAAAACCCCTACCTAACCTTATCAAGAGAAAGAAATAAAAAACCCAAATTCATCCAACAAGAACTTAAAGGGGGGAAATTACTACAGATCCCATGGAAATTCAAAAGATCATGAATACCTACTTTGAAAATCTCTACTAACATAGAGTGGAAAACACAGAGCAAACGGACAGATTTCTAGAAACATATGAACTACCAAAGATCAACCAAGAAGATATAGCAATTGTGAACAAATCAATATCAGCTATTGAAATTGAAAATGTAATTAAAAACCTACCAACAAAGAAAAGTCCAGGTCCTGATGGATTCACAGCTGAATTCTACAAGAAATTTAGAGAAGATTTGATGCCAGTACTCCTTAAACTCTGCAATGAAATTGAGAAGAAAGCAATCCTCCCTAAATCATTCCTGGAGGCAAGTATTATTCTGATACCAAAACCAGAGAAAGACCCAACCAAAAAGAACTATACACCAATCTCACTAATGAACATTGATGCAAAGATTCTCAACAAAATACTGGCAAATAGAATGCAGCAAATCATTAAGAAGATTATACATCATGACCAAGTGGGGTTCATTCCAGGAATGCAGGGATGGTTTAACATATGCAAATCAATAAATGTAATACACCACATCAACAGAGCCAAAAACAAAAACCACATGGTCATCTCAATAGATGCAGAAAAAGCTTTCCACAAAGTCCAGCACATCTTCATGATAAAAACCCTTCACAAACTCAGAATGCATGGCATCTACCTCAACCTTATTAAGGCCATCTATGACAAACCAACAGCCAACACTAGACTAAATGGACAAAAACTGAAAGCTTTCACTTTAAAATCAGGAACAAGACAGGAATGTCCACTCTCACCACTCCTTTTCAACATAGTTCTAGAAACACTAGCCAGGGAAATCAGACAAGAGAGAGAAATAAAAGGAGTAAAGACAGGAAAGGAAGAAGTTAAAGTATCACTATTTGCAGATGACATGATACTTTATATAGAAGACCCAAAAAAACTCCATTAAAAGACTACTAGAGAAAATAAACAAGTTCAGTAGTGTAGCTGGATACAAAGTCAATGCTCAAAAATCAATAGCACTCCTGTACACAAACAAAAAACTCACTGAGAGAGAAATTATGGAAATATCACCCTTTACAATAACACGTAAAAAAAGGAAATACTTAGGAATCAACCTAACAAAAAATTTAAAGACCTGTATGCTGAAAACTATACTATGCTAAAAAAGGAGATTGAAGAGGATATTAGAAAATGGAAGGACATTCCTTGCTCTTGGTTAGGAAGAACCAATATTGTGAAAATGGCCATACTCCCAAAACTGTTATACAGATTTAACGCAATCCCAATCAAAATACCATTGACATACCTCACAGATCTAGAAAACACTACTAAAATTCATTTGGAAACAGAAGAAACCTAGAGTAGCAAAGGCAATTCTAGGCAACAAAAGCAAGGCAGGAAGCATCTCAATTCCTGACTTGAAACAGTACTATAAAGCTACAGTGATAAAATCAGCTTGGTACTGGCAAAGAAATAGACCTGAGGATCAATGGAACAGATTAGAAGATGCAAACACAACTACAAAGACACTCAGCCACCTGATATTTGACAAAGGGGCTAAATATGTCCACTGGAAGAAGGATAGCCTCTTTAATAAATGGTGTTGGAAAAATTGGCTCTCTACATGCCAAAGACTGAAACTAGATCCAAGCCTATCACCATGCACAAAACTAAAGTCTAAATGGATCAAAGACCTCAATATTAAAACAGAAACACTAAATCTACTGGAAGACAAGGTAGGTAGAAGTCTTGGGGACATAGGAGTAGGCAGAGAATTCATGAACAAAACGCAAACTGCACAGGACACACTTCAAAGAATCAACAAATGGGATCTCACATTATTGAAAAGTTTCTGCACTTCAAAGGAAATCACCAACAGAGTGAAAGAAAACCAACAGAGTGGGAAAAAATTTTAACCAGCAACCCCTCAGACAAAGGACTTGTGTCCAGAGTATATAAAGAATTGAAAAACATCAAGCCCCCCAAATTCAAAGACCTTCTCCACAAATGGGCATCTGAGATGAACACACAGTTCTCAGAGAAAGATATACAAATGGCAAATAAATACATGAAGTAACGTTCACCATCACTGGGCATTTGAGAGATGCAAATTAAAACAGCACTGAGATTTCACCTCACTCTGGAAAGTATAGCTGCCATGAAGAAATCAACTCGTAACAAATGTTGGCAAGGCTGCGGGGAAAAAGGAACACTGCTCCACTGTTGGTGGGAATGTAGACTGGTGCAACCATTATGGAAATCCATATGGAGAATTCTCAGAAGACTAGGATTGGAAGTTCCATTCAATCCAGCTATCTCCCTCCTGGGTATTTTCCCAGAACTGAAAAGTTCATATCACAGTGATATATATGCACCCATGTTCATAGCTGCACAATTTGTGATAGCTAAATCTTGGAAACAACCAAGATGCCCATCAACTGCAGAGTGGATGAAAAAGATGTAGCATTTTTATACAATGGAATATCACTCAGCTATAAAAAAGGATGATTTTGAATCCTTCATAGGCAAATGGAGACAACTTGAGACTATCCTCATTAGTGAAATAAATAGGAATCATATTTATAAATATCATATTGTGTCTCTAGTGTAAAAATTAAAGAAGAACTACAAGTGTAATAAAACCCAAATGTGTAATTGCTATTGTAAAAAAGAGAGGAAAAGAGAGTGCTCTAGGGGATATAACTGCATGTATGTTTGAGTGTGTAAAATAGATGACCATATTGCTGAACCTTTGTTGGATCTTTGAGCAAAAGTGTTTGTAGTCTGACTGAATATTTACTATGTACCCTTTAACTTTGTAACTTGAACAACTACATCCAGGATGACAGTATGTAATTTATAAATTACTGATTTCTTAGTGGGTTTTTTTTCTCATTTTCCTTTTTCTTTCTTTCTTTTAGAATTCTGTATTGTTGCTATGCTTTTTCTGTTTTTTTTCCTCTTTAAATAAAATTTAAAAAATGTATAATTGCTATCATAAAAAAAGAGGAAATAGGAAGCACTATAAAAGATATAGCTGCATGTATGTTTAGATGTGTGGGATTGATGACCATTTTTCTAGGTTCTTGTTGGAGTCTTGAACAGATCTGTTTGTACTTTCACTGCTTTAGTGTCCACTTTGTGGGCTTTAATTCTGTAACTTAAATAACTATTTCTAAAATAACAATATATAATGTATCATCAAGTGATTTCTTACTATTTATCTTCTTTTCTTGAAATTCTGTAATATTTCTACCTTTTTCCTGTTTTATTCTCTTTAAATAAAAAAATGAAAAAAAAGATATAATGGTATTTATAGTGTGTAAGACAGATGACCATATAACTAAATTTTTGTTAGATCATTAAACAGAAGAGTTTGCACTGTCAATATTTGAGTATCTAGCCACTTTTTATGCTTTGATTTTGTAAGTTTAACAACTATTGTTAACATGACAATATGTAATGTATCAACTAGTGATTTTATGATGTTAATTTTTTTTGAATTCTGTATTCTACTTTTTTCTTGCTTTTTCTATTTTGTCTTTTTAAGTTTTCTTTATTTTTTTACATAAAATAAAAAAATTTAAAAAAGAAATAAAATGTGATTGCTAGGTGATAAAAAAAGATGTGGAATTTTTTATACAATGGAGTACTATTCAATCATAAAGAAGGACAAATTTGACACTTCTATAGGTAAATGGACCAAAATGATTTAGACAATAATCATAAGTGAAATAAATCAGACTCATATGTGTAAACATCATATTGTCTCCTTTGTGTGAGAAGCTGAATGCATAAATAAGGTCTAAAATGTACAATAGATACTGTGAAATGGGAAGAAACTGTTCAAAAGGAGAAAGGAACTAAGATGGGGGTAAAAGGGAAAGAACAAAAGAGAAATGGAAAAAAATGTAAGTCAGTTATACTGTTAGTGTCTCTTAGTTCACTGAAAAGGAAGACTTGTGCTAATGTCAATTGAAGAAATTTTTATGCCTGCATCTTGTACTCTGAACAACTACTTTAAAGGTAACAACATGCAATGTATTAAGTATTGTTATTCTCCATTATTTTGTTATGAAATTTTGTTTTACCTTTTTTCCACAAAATAAAAAATAAATTACATGTAAGAACAACTGTACCTCACTGAACAGTGTACTTGTGTATTTTCTATGTTAAATTCATCTTTCA
The DNA here is from genome assembly GCA_004027455.1 of Hydrochoerus hydrochaeris. Taxonomy (NCBI): domain Eukaryota; kingdom Metazoa; phylum Chordata; class Mammalia; order Rodentia; family Hydrochaeridae; genus Hydrochoerus; species Hydrochoerus hydrochaeris. The sequence goes on from PVLA01003322.1 coordinate 159,546, forward strand.
GTTTGTTTCCTGGGACCCAAGATGACTTAGCCTGATACCAGCAAACCATAGGCTGTGATGAGTTTCTTTGTTCATTCACCCTGACTGACATTTGCTGATATTCTGCATAATCTGCTCAACCTCTATTTCAACTTCTCACACTACAGCTGCCAAAGTGTTTGTTTGCCAGGATGACTCCATGTATTCCTCTGTGTGTAAGTCACTAAGGACACTATTCACCCTGGTGATTATGCTTTGATCTAGGTTTGAATACCTGGAGAGTGATTTCTGTTGGCTGGCTAGTGACAGGTAAAAGGTCTATTCATCTGAAGTGGGGACACCAGATAAAATGGGCATAAAGCACATGTTAGGATATTAAAATGGAAAAAAACGCACATGTTTCTGGACAGTTGCATACTTTGGGTATTTAAGTTGCAAAAGTAAGGCTATTATAGTTAGCTAGGTCCTATTTTGTTTTTGCTAGGGTTTTGAAATATATGTCCAAATATATTGTTAAAAGATCTTTCATTACTTACTATTTCTATTATGTAATGTGAAAGCCCATTTTGAAGTTTCAGAGTTTGTATTAGTCCTTATTGGATAGGTAATTCCAAAAGAGCATATTAACTCCTCAGCTCTACTGGTTTCCCACACCAATGACCACTTTCTTGTATGCATTGAGAAGGGGATTTGGGAGGAGAAGATGAGTCCTGTTTTCTTGAATCACCCAAGGACCAAGTAATGTTGAGACAGGTATCACCAAATTGCTAAATTGCCCAGGCTGGACTCAAATGTGCGTTCTCTTTCCTTAATCTTTACGAGTGCTTGGATTTTTGCATGTGCCACCATACAGCTCTGGAAATTTTTGTAATGATAGTCAAGAAGAGGAAACTACGTAGAATAAATGTTATGAATCTAAGTTTCTTGGTATGGAAACTTTGAGAGCACTTATAATTGTTTCCAACGATGAAAAGCACATGCATTCTCAAATGAAGTTTAATGTCATTGAAGAAGAAGGCTGTGAAGATGAACATGTGCAGATTAATAAGGCAGAAACCATCCAAGAGGGATACTCTCATATGAATCCCCTCGTTCTGGAGATGTATAACTAAAATCACAAATGATCTACAAGCAATTTGCCCTATATTTCTGTATTAATTACTTTTTCTTTGTTGGGATGAAATACCCCACACTCACAAGTTAAAGAAGAAGAATTTATTTTGACTCACATTTTTTTAGAAATCTCAGTCCACAGTCAGCAGGACTTCATGACAGAGGGTCATGGCAAAGGAAAAAGAGCTTTGCAAGGCATAATAGTCTTGGGAGTATTCTGTCACATACTTTAAAATACTTTAGCCCCATAGGTGGTTACTACAGAGATAATGCATAGAAATATGGTGCTCCTTTGGTCTCCAAAAGTTCTGGTTCCTAAAGTCTTCTGGAATTCATATAGTATAGAATAATGATTCAGAGCACTGACCTTGGAAACAGACAGATATGAATTATGATCTCAGTTCTCCCAGTAATTCAGGCCTGTCAATTATACTCTCTATGGCCTGGTTTCCTCAGCAAAATGTGACAATGAAAGTACCCCAATATTGCAAAAACTAAAACAAAGGAGACAATAAGAAAAGAGGGAACTGGACCTTGGGAATGTGTAAAGAAAGCAGGGTAAAGATAAAAAGAGCTTTTCCATGGAGACTAAGGAAGAATGAGGAAACCAAGGCACCTGCAAACCAAGAAGGCCCTTAAATTCCTGACAAATGGTGAGCTGAAGCTAGGTGCAAAATAGAACAGAGTTCTGGGTAGGAGCTTTCTATGGTGTCATAGAGGCAGAGCTGTACTTTAAGGAACAGATGGGTTAAGAAACATGCTTCAGGTTTCTTGAAGCCCAAAGTGTTTTCCACCCATGTGACAGTCTAGGTCAGTCCAAAGGGCTCCCATACCTTGTAGCAAGTGCTGCGAATGCTTTTCTCAGCGTTATGTGATCTCTCAAACCTGGTCCTACACAGGAGTATATAGCCTGTTTATGGGGAAAGCTGACCCATTACTGTGACCTCTGTTGTAAGCTCGTGCTGTCGATACTCTAATACTCAGAACCAAGATGGCTTAGAACCTCAGGAGCATGGGATTAGGAATAAGATAGTATCTGTGTATTCCACAGCAAAGCTCTCCTAAACTGGAGGAGGGGTTGGGGGGGGAGACTGCTTTCAGTTATTTCAAGGTTCCTGTGACAATGAAGAGAAAGGATGAGATAAAGAAGAAAAGGAGGAGGAAGAGGGGGAAAAAGGAGGAGGAAGAGGAAATATATTGAACATCTTCCTTAAAAACAGGAAAAATAAGAAAATAATGTTCACAATAAGGAGACAAACTGAAAACAATTCTTTTGAAATCATACAGAAGGATGAACTTAAACATTTCTTAGAAATACAAGACTGTAAGTAGAAACCAGGGTTGTAGTACGCGTCATGGCTATTTACACTAGTGTGTAATGATAAAAGGTTTCCTGTGCTTCTGGATTCTGTCTACTCCTTTACTCAGTTGATGTGAGAAGTTTCATTAGAGAAGAGGCCTTCTGTTTTTGCTCTCCACTATGTCTATTGTGAGAGACCAGTGGATGCCTTCCAGAACTTGAAGGAGGTTGAGGTGAAGACAAGAACAGACAGAGTCAGGAAAGCTCTGTCCTCACCTTTCATTTTAGTTTACTTTCACTTATTTATGTTTTTGTCTAAATGTAGGAGCACACATTTACAAAAACAACAGCTATCCAAACTCTTCACACCTTCTACAAGGGAAAAAAGTTTAATCCCTGAAGATGTGTTAAAGTCCTCCTCAGCTGGGAGATGATACCAGAGGAATGTACATTAACAAGCCTATAAGGATAACAAATATCCTTATTTGCCAGTTATTTGCCTCCTCCCACCCAAGTTGCTGCCCCAGAAATTCAAAGTTCTTTTTCTTTGTGTTGTCACTTCTCTAAAAATCTATTGTTCTTTCAGATGTTGAATAGACTCTAACTCAAAGCTATTTCTTTGAGAACTACTCATTCTCTGAGAGCCTCCCATGCATATACGAAGTCTGCATTTCAATAAACTTCTTTTAGTTTTTCTCATTTGTCTTTTGCAACACAGATAGACTCTGATTGTTATGATCAGTGAAAATTGGTTGAATAAATCAGTTTACTTGATATTTCAGTAATTTTCTATAATTTTGATCTCCCCTCAAGATTTTGGTCTCCCTCACATGAAGTTGTTATGAAGAAAAGTCAGACAATATATGTAAAACATCTGAAAGAACTAATGCTAATATTTATGACAGCTGAAAGTAGTAATAGAGTGAATAAGAGGTTTCCTCCATATCTCCTGATTATATTTACCCCTAGCTCTGTCCTACATCATGAAGAACTTTGAAAGCCCTCATAGTGTATAGTCATCACACACAGCTAAGTTCATCCTAACAAATAGTAGAGGCAGCCTTAGGAAGTAGGACTCTTGAAAGAGGGACACACAAGCCCTGAATATTAGTTTAGGAACCATTTGGGAGAGAAATGTTTGCACTCTGGGGCCTCAGAACATGACAAGCTAGTGGAGATTCTAGACAGACACACTCCTGGGCACATGACCTCCTCATCCCAAGGTAATGGTATGCACAGGTCCGTGTGAACTTTCCCTTCTCCACTTATGTGGCTATAATTAGGACGTGCCTGGTACACAGTAGGTGTCACGTCTAGAGAGAGGAAGAAATGGAGTTCCATGAAGGATGACTCTTGAGCCAGCAAAACTTGATTCCAGGTTAAACAGAACAACCGATGAAAAGTAAAAAGGTATTGAGGATGAAAAGAATTTGTCTCTTAAAATGTACCATTTTGGAATGGAAAGAAGAGAACCAAAAAGGAAAATCAATGTGGCCACAGGTCATTCAAGCACCACTGACACAGTGGGATGGTGAAAAACAAGGCAGCAGAGGAAGGAAGAATTTGGCAGAGAACAATGGCAGCCACTCTGCTCTCCAATCAACTTGTGACACTGGACTAGAGCCAGCTTCCCTTTCCTTAATAGTACCTTCCCCTTGTGCAAGATGTCCTTCCTGATTCTACTCAGTCATTGTATCTCTTTTCTGTATATATTAATTCACACTTTGATCTTTAAAAAAGCAGGGCTCTTCACAGATACCTAACATCTTGTGTGGTTTTACTCATTCCTTTCTTTGAATAATATAACATGTACTATATTAGGTGCTAGGAATTTAGAACTGATTAAGGTAACCCATTGTCCTTGAGGCACACAATCAAATAAAAGAGGTGAATACATAAGCAAATAATTATAGCATGATCTAATAAGTGCTGGGCACAAGTGTGAAAAATGTCACAGAGCACAGCAGAGGTTGAAAAACTAATAGTATAGTTTAATTAAGATGTAATAACAAGCAAAATAACATTGCCAGAAATCCAATTTATCTGGTACATAAATGCAGAGAGTTCTTGAATAATCTTTCTAACTCATGTACCTCTCCTGCTGAAACTGATTAGGATCATCTCAAAGAAAAGAAAAAAAAGAACAGAAAGATATTCCAAGTCCAATGATCACACAATGACTTAGAAATAAGAAGGAAATGAAGGAGACTAGAAATGGAATGTAAAACACACTAATGACACACACCTGGCTAGGTCAAGAATGTTGGGAGAAGGCTGTATAACTCAGTGGCACAGTGCCTGCCTGGCAAGTACAGGGTCCTGAGTTCAGTTCCTGATACCCAAATAACAACAACAACAACAAAAAGTGTTGAGAGAGTATTTTCTAATTAATAGTCTGGACTCTGCATATTTTCCGTGCTGATTATTAATGGGTATTTAAAATTGTAGATCAGAAGAAGCAATGTTTTCTTAATGAACGTTTAGGCCTGAGTCAAAAGTGCAAAGGATTCAGAATTCCACAAAACAAATTTTTCTTTACTCCCTTTCGGTCTGCAATGATGCAGTGAGATTCTTGATTAACCACATTAATGGAAACTTAAGTTAAGAAATACCACAGCCTCTTTTGCTAAATCAAAGGATCTATTTAATCTGAAATTATGCAAAGAAATCTTACACAAGTTCCATTATGGCTAAGAGAAAAGAATTTCTGCACCTGATACATAGGTCACATTTATTCTAAATTGGTAAGTTGTTCATTTGAGGGATTGTTGACATTTTAAAGGCAAGAATCTTCTAGAAGTTTATTTGGAAATTGTGACTTTACATCTATACAAAGCAATGCCATAATTTGATCAGTTTTTACTGGCTGTTCCCTTTATTGTATAAAATGGGAAATAAACCGGGACAGTATATGGGGTTGAACTCAAGACTCAAATCACAGCTTTCTGCCGCATCTTAGCCAAATCATTCAGTCTTGAACTACTTTCTTTTTATTACTCCTTTTTATAAAATACTTTTTAATTTCACAAAAGCATGAAATTCCATATTAATGATCTAAAGTTTTAGTTCATTCTACTTTAATCTTTCAGAAAATAAAATTACTAGGCATGGTGGCACATGCCTATAATCCCAGCATTCAGGAGGCTGAGGCAAGATTGTTGTAAGTTTGAGGCCAACTTGAGCTACAAGGTGAGTTCAGGAAAACCTGAATTGCATAGTGAGACACTGACTCAAAAAAGGAGAGAGAGAGAGAGAAAGGAAGGACAGAAGGAAAAAGAGAAGGAAGGAAGGAAGGAAGGAAGGAAGGAAGGAAGGAAGAAAGAAAGGAAGGAAGAGAAGAAGAAAAGAAAAATATATATGTATTGTCATGAAGTAGAAAGACCCTAAAGGAGATATTTGTAGACCTGCAGTCAGCCAAGCCCTGCACCCAACCAGACACAGATTCCTTAAATAGCAAAGTTCTAAGTTGTCTTTCAGGAAAAACATTCAAATTTCAGCAGAGGACAGTTTAAAATTGGCTTTACAAGAATGATCAGGTACAGAAGTCAGTTCCTGGCAAGTGACTGACACTTTAACTCATGAAATTCAAAATCCCACCTGATGGATATAACTCCCTCAGAGTAAAAATTAAAGTAAAATTTAAAATGTGAACTATGAAGAGGTATGATAGACTATGGCTATAGCAAAGAACCCTAAAACATTCTTACTTTTAGCTTCTCCCTTGCCCCTTCCTATAAATTTCCAAATTTCTATTGATTGAGGAGGAAGATTTGAATTTTTTCCCAGATCCAGACATCTTTGCTAATCGACCATGAAATAAAATTTTCTTTTTGCAAATACCCAGTGCCACCACACTGGCTTCTATGCACACCAGGCAGCAAGCTTTTGCTCAGTATCAAATCACATATGAAATATGTTTACTAATCAGTAACTTTGAATTCATCATTTTCTCATTTCCTTGTCCTAAAACTGGGTCACAGATTTAAACCCCTGTATGGACCAGTTAAGCAGCATAAACGCATGCATGGTGGGAGGGGGTCAGCAGTAAGCCAATGACAATCATGAAGAGTGTGAGAAACTGAAGATACTTTTCTGTTTCCTCAGGGCTCTCAAAAATCAAAATTTTAAATATGGCAAGTCCAGAGGCCAGACTAAAGCTGCAGTTTTATTTGCAAACTCTGAGTTAAATGTCTTTTTTCCACTCCTGTTCTAGTAATTTTGTAGTCTTTATTTCTTTGGCTTAATGTCAAAATTTTCCAACATCTGAGCTATTCTCAGATTGCAAATTGGGCACCTTTGAAAACTTCATTAATTCTTAGTACTACCAGAGAATCATTTCTTAAATTACTTACTCAGTGTTACTCTTTATGTATTACTTAATGATTGCAGACTAAAGCTGTCTGACAACCCTATTTGTACTTGGAGAAACACAGAGTCAGTAATATGAATGATAAAGACAGAAGAGACTAAAAATGTTAATCAATTTAAGAAAGTGTCACCAGATTTCAAGAAATCTCATCTGGACAAAAAGGATGTGATTTAAGTCATTTTTAAGCTACCCAAACTTAAAAATTACTAGTGATCATGTGTTCTTTTGCCATGATATATTCCCATACTGCCATGTAGATAAATTCTTGGGACCTGAAAATCGATTCCAGTTTGATGAAAAAGAGAAGTGCCAATTTCCCTGCTTTGATGAAAACATCTCAAATTTGCTACATGTTAAAAGATATCTAGGTACACAGGAATAAGCTCACTAATCAGAATTTGTTTAAAATGGAAAGAGAGAAACGTCTAAAAGAATTAAGTATGTCTACGGTTAAGTAATTCATTGGGGCAGAGAAATGACAATATCAATAACTATCTAGAAGATTTAAACTAAGGGAAATAGAGCTAATTTCCAGTAGAATAATCAGGAACTTCCTGCAATAATACAGAGAAAATAATATCAAAGAATATTAATCTAAGCAGATGGTAACAAAATAAATCGATCCCCTTCAACATCATTGAAAGAATGGATCTTATAGCACCTTTTAATCACTCACTGGCTTATAACATGGTTCTGGGCACAAGGAAAATGCTCGGTAAACTACTGCATGCTCCTCAGTATCGTGTGAGACACTGAAGATGTTCTGAATGTTGTTAAGAATTGTTAGACAGAGTGATTAACCATTTCTAAATCTGATATTTTCAGAACAACCCTCCTGTCAGCCAACAGCTGGCATCAAGTCTTTTAAACCCTGCCTGGTATCCACCAAGGTCTGTGAATGGAATGCTCCTCCCCTGATCAATTCCTGAATAGAAAGCTAATTAATCGTCTTTTCCTGCTTAACTCTGAAATAGATTCATTAATATCAGTGTGCAGAATTTCTTACATAAATTAACTCAAAATGACAATATAGTTACACTAAATTGAAACATATTTTATGGGTCTAGAAACATAATGATACTAATTTTGAATATTCATGGCTGTTGAACATATAAAAAGGCAATAAACCCAAATTAGTTATGTACCTCAGTCATGATTAACATTTAATTTATTTACAATTGAGAAAGATGTTTAGATTCATCACAGGAAGAGGAAAAGTGAAACTAGAATACAAAGTGCCTTGATTTTTTAGCCACAGTTATTTAAGCAGTCTATGGAAAATATGAGTTTTTCTTTCAAGGCTGAAGATAATTTTTCCTATAAAATCATAGTCAGCTATAATTCTCCATGTTCAAGAAAGAGAGACTAACTGTGGATGAGCTAAAACAAAGATAATTTTAAAATAGTAGAAGGGTGTGTGTGTGTGTGTGTGTGTGTGTGCTGGAGACAATGGATATATTTATAGGTTGTTTTATTCTTATTTAAAGAGAAAAAAGGTAGAAATATTACACAATTTCAGAAAACAGGTAAACAGTAAGAGATCACTGGTTGATAAATTACATGTTGTCCTTTTAGAAATAGTTGTTCAAGTTACAAAATGAGAGCATACATAGTAGACATTCAAGCAGTGAGACTGCAAAAAGATCTGTTCAACAATCCCACAAGAACCTAGAAGTACGGTTATCAATCCTAATCACTTAAATATTTATGCAGTTATACCTTTATAGCACTTCCTATTTCCTCTCTTTTTTACAATAGCAATTACACATTTTGGGTTTCATTACTTTTATAGTTCTTATTACTTTTTACACTAGAGACACAATGTGATATTTATAAATATGATTCTTATTTATTTTACTAATGAGGATAGTCTCAAGTTGTCTCCATTTACCCATGAAGACCTCAAGATCATCCTTTTTTATAGCTGAGTAATATTCCATTGTATAAAAATACCACCTCTTTTTCATCCACTCTGCAGTTGATGGGCATCTTGGTAGTTTCCAAGATTTAGCTATTACAAATTGTACTGCTATGAACATGGATACATATATGTCACTGAGACATGAACTTGTCAGTTCTGGGCAAATATGCAGGAGGGGAATAGCTGGATTGAAAAGAACTTCCAATCCTAGTCTTCTGAGAATTTTCCATAAGGATATTCATAGTGGTTGCATCAGTCTACATTCCCAGCAAAAGTGGAACAGTGTTCCTTTTTCCCTGCAGCCTTGCCAACATTTGCTATCAGTTGATTTCTTGATGGCAGCTATTCTTTCTGGAGTGAGGTGAAATCTCAATGTTGTTTTAATTTGCATTTCTCAAATGACCAGTGATGGTGAACATTTCTTCATGCATTTATTTGCCATTGGTATATCTTTCTCTGAGAATTGTGTGTTCATCTCAGATGTTCTGGACATCAATCCTTTGTCTGAAGGGTTGCTGGCTAAAAGTCTTTTCCACTCTGTGGGTTTTCTTTTCACTCTGTTGGTGATTTGTTTTGAAGTGCAGAAACTTTTCAATAGTATGATATCCCAGTTGTTGATTCTTTGAAGTGTTTCCTATGCAATTTGCATTTTGTTCATAAATTCTCTGCCTACCCCTATGTCTCCAAGACTTCTACCTACCTTGTCTTCCAGTAGATTTAGCATTTCTATTTTAATATTTAGGTCTTTGATCCATTTAGACTTTAATTTTGTGCATGGTAATATGCATGGATCTAGTTTCAGTCTTTGGCAAGTGGAGAGCCAATTTTTCCAATACCATTTATTAAAGAGACTATCCTTCTTCCAGTAGACATAGACTCTTTGTCAAATATCAGGTGGCTGAGTGTCTTTGTAGTTGTGTTTGCATCTTCTAATCTGTTCCATTGATCCTCAGGTTTATTTCTTTGCCAGTACCATGCTGATTTTATCACTGTGACTTTGTAGTATAGGTTCAAGTCAGAAATTGAGATGCCTCCTGCCTTGCCTTTGTTGATCAGAATTGCCTTTGCTATTCTAGGTTTCTTCTGTTTCCAAATGAATTTCAGTAGTGTTTTCTCTAGATTTGTGAGGTATGTCAGTTGTATTCTGATTGGGATTGTGTTAAATCTGTGTAACAGTTTTGGGAGTATGGCTATTTTCACAATGTTGGTTCTTCCTAGCCAAGAGCAAGGAATATCCTTCTATTTTCTAATATCCTCTTCAATCTCCTTTTCCAGTGTAGCATAATTTTCACATATAGGTCTTTTACATTTTTGGTTAGGTTGATTCCTAAGTATTTCTTTCTTTATGTGTTATTGTAAAGGGCGATATTTCCATAATTTCTCTCTTGGTGAATTTTTTGTTTGTGAATTACAGGAATGCAATTGATTTTTGAGCATTGACTTTGTATCCAGCTACACTGCTGAACTTGTTTATTATCTCTAGCAGTCTTTTAATGGAGTTTTTTGAGTCTTCTATATAGAGTATCATGTCATCTGCAAATAGTGATACTTTAACTTCTTCCTTTCCTATCTTTACTCCTTTTATTTCTCTCTCTTGTCTGATTTCCCTGGCTAGTGTTTCCAGAACTATATTGAATAGGAGTGGTGATAGTGGACATCCCTGTCTTGTTCTTGATTTTAAAATGAAAGCTTTCAGTTTTTGTCCATTTAATATAATATTGGCTGTTGGTTTTGTCATAGATGGCCTTTATAAGATTGAGGTAGATATCATGTGTTCTGAGTTTCTGAAGGGTTTTTATCATGAACGTGTGCTGGACTTTGTCAAAAGCTTTTTCTGCATCTATTGAGATGACCGTGTGGTTTTTATTTTTGGCTCTGTTGATATGGTGTATTACGTTTATTGATTTGCATATGTTAAACCATCCCTGCATTCCTGGAATGAACCCCACTTGGTCATGATGTATAATCTTCTTGATGATTTGCTGCATTCTATTTGCCAGTATTTTGTTGTGAATTTTTGTATCAATATTCATTAGTGAGATTGGTGTATAATTCTCCTTTTTGGTTGGATCTTTCTTTGGTTTTGGTATCAGAGTAATTCTTGCCTTCAGGAATGATTTAGGGAGGATTGCTTTCTTCTCAATTTCATTGAAGAGTTTAAGGAGTATTGGCATCAAATCTTCTCTAAATTTCTTGTAGAATTCAGCTGTGAATCCATCAGGACCTGGACTTTTCTTTGTTAGTAAGTTTTTAATTACATTTTCAATTTCAATAGCTGATATTGGTTTGTTCAAAATTGCTATATCTTCTTGGTTGATCTTTGGTAGTTCATATGTTTTTAAAAATCTGTCCATTTACTCTGTGTTTTCCACTCTATGTGAATAGAGATTTTCAAAGTAGGTATTCATGATCTTTTGAATTTCCATGGGATCTGTAGTAATTTCCCCCTTTTCAGTTCTTATTGTGTGAATTTGGGTTTTTTCTTTCTTTCTTTTGATAAGGCTAGCTAAGGGTTTGTTAATTTTGTTTATTCTCTCAAAAAAAATCTTTTTGATTCATTAACTCTTTGCATTTGTTTTAGTTTCAATTGCATTGATTTCTGTTCTAATCTTTACAATTTCCTCTCTTCTATGAGCTTTGGGTTTAGCTTTCTCTTCTTTTTCTAGAAGCTTTAGATGGAGCATTAGGTTATTTTTGCTTGTTCTGTTTTCTTGATATGACAATTTATTGCTATATATTTCCCTCTTAAGAATGCTTTCATTGCATCTCACAGGTTACAGTATGTTGTTTCTGTGTTTTCATTGAATTTTAGGTATTGATTTATTTATTCTTTAATTTCATCTGTAGCCCACTGGTTGCTCAAAAGGTTATTTAATTTCCATGTATTTATGCAGGTTTTGCAATTTCTTTTGCCATTAATTTCCAATTTTAGTGTGCTATGGTCAGTATTATGCCTGGGATGATTTCAATACCTTTGCATTTAAAAGCCTGCACCACACCATGAGGTGAGTTGCAGTTCACCAGGGCAGGCCCAGAAAAGTTTGGGACCATCAATCCTGGCAGCTGGGTGCCTGCCCAGCCCACTTAGGACAAAGGACTAGGCTCCTGAGGTTCCACAGGCTTGAGTGGACTGTGCCCAGTGACCTTCATTCAACCAAGGGAGACAGACCCACTGAAAGGGGAGCCAAGCCAGCACTGCACCACGAGGTGAGTTGCAGTTCACCAGGGCAGGCCTGGAAAAGTTTGGGACCATCGATCCTGGCAGCTGGGTGCCCACCCTGCCCCCTTAGGACACTGGACTAGGTTCTAGAGGTTCTGCAGGCTTCAGTGGACTGTGCCCAGTGACCTTCATTTAACCAGGGGAGCCAGGCCCACTGAAAGGAGAGCCAGGCCTGTGCCACCATGAAGTGAGTTGCAGCTCACCAGGACAGGTCTGGGAAAAGTTTGTGACCATCAATCCCGGCAGCTGGGTGCCTGCCCAGCTGCCTTAGGACACTGGACTAAGCTCCAGAGGTTCCACAGGCTTGAGTGGACCATGCCTAGCGACCTTCATTCAACCAGGGAAGCGAGGCCTGCACCACCGCCATAAGGTTACAGCTCGCCAGGGCAGGCCAAGAAAAGTTTGGGACCATCAATCCTGGCAGCTGTGTGCCTGCCCATCCCCCTTAGGATGCTGGACTAGGCTCCAGAGGTTCCATGGGCTTGAGTAGACCCAGTGACCTTCTTTCAACCAGGGAGCCAGGCTCACAACCCAAGGGGAGCCAAAGCCACGTGAGTCCCAGTAGCAGAGGGTGCAGGAGGTGATTTCCAGCACATCCAGGGAAGCCTTTGGAACATTGCCGGAAACACAGAAATATAGGAAAATGACACAAAAGACCAAAATGCAATCTCAAACCTCCAACCCATTCCAAGAAAATCTAGGAGCCAAGTACACAGAAGAAAATACCAGCCATACACCTGAAATGCCTAAAATGATATCAACTGAAATAAAGAAGCAAGTATGGGAAGCTATGAGGGAACTCAAATCAGAAATAATCTCCCAGGTAAAAGAAGAAATTATAAAAGTAGTGAAAGAAATACTGAATGCATCCAATGAAGACACAGCTAAAAAATTATAGGAACAAAGCAAAATGATAGAATCCCTGAATGAACAGTTTAAGAAACAAACAGAACACATGAAGCAGATTCAAAGTGATATACAGGAAATCAAAGACTCTATTGAAAGTTGCAAAAACCGCCTCAACAAAAGAGAAGATAGAATCTCAGACCTCAAAGATAAGATTGCAGCTAGTGCACAGGAAAGGAAAGATCTTCTAACAATAACAAGAAATCAGGAAATAACAATTCAACAGCTGCAAGATGATGCAAAGAAAAACAACATAAGATTAATAGGGATAAATGAAAAGGAAGGGGACAACACAAATGATATCAAGAGGTTATTTACAGAAGTAATAGCTGAAAACTTCCCAAACATGAGTATGGAAACTGACATACAGATTATTGAAGCATATGGGACTCCAAATAGCCATAAACAAAACAAAACTACACCCAGGCATATAATAATCACCATCCCAGATATCCAACATAAGAACAGAATATTAAAAGCTGTTAGAGAGAAAAGACAGATCACCTATAAAGGAAAACCTATCAGAATCACAGCAGACTTCTCAACACAAACAATGAAGTCAAGAAGACCATGGAGTGATGTGTTTCAGATACTAAAGGAAAATGACTTCCAACCCAGACTGTTGTATCCTGCAAAACAGTCCTTCAAAATGGATGGAGAAATAACATACTTCTGTGAAAAAGAACAACTGAGGAACTACATGATCACCAAACCAACCCTACAAAGAATATTGAAAGGCATTCTAGGTACACATAGGAAAAAACCACTAAACAAGACAGACAGTTAAACAGAATGGAAAGTTAAGATACAACATCAGAAATATAACATGTCAACAATAAACCAATATATGACAGTTATAGCCATTAATGTAAATGGCCTCAATTCACCAAGTAAAAGAAACAGACAGGCAGAATGGATCCAAAAACAACATTCAACCATATGCTGTCTACAAGAAACCCATCTAATCCAAAAGGAAACTCATGGACTGAAAGTCAAAGGATTGAAAACAATACTCCACAAAACAGGAACTCAAAAAAAGTGGGGTAGCTATTCTGTTTGCAGGCCATGTGAACTTCAAACCAAGAATAGTCCAAAGAGATAAAGAAGGTCACTGCATACTAGTTAGGGGAAAACTGCAAGACGAAGAGATAATAATCTTAAATATATATGCACCAAATTCCAGAGCACCCAGATACACAAAGCAAGTATTAACAGAAATGAAAAACCAAATAAGCAGTAACACAATTACAACAGGAGACCTTAACACACCATTGACACAAAGGCATAGATCAACTAGACAGAAAATCAGCAAGAAAATAACAGAACTGAATCACATCCATGAACAAATGGATTTGATAGATGTATACAAAGTGTTCCATCCAACAACATCAAAATATATATTCTTCTCAGCAGTACATGGGACATTCTCTAAAATAGACCATATACTAACCCACAGAACATACTTAAGTAAATGCAAAAGAACTGAAATTATCTCATGCATGTTTTCAGATCACAGCACCATGAAACTGGAAATTAATGATAAAAGTAACTGCAAAAACCCCACAAGCACATGGAAATTAAATAATACACTCTTGAGCAATCAGTGGGTCACAGAGGAAATTAAAGAAGAAATTAAACAATATCTACATGCAAACAAAAATACAAATACAACTTACTGGAACCTATGGGATGCAATGGAAGCAGTCCTCAGAGGAAAATTTATTGCACTGAGTTCCCACATTAGGAAAACAGAATGAACACAAATAAGCTGATATTACACCTGAAACATCTAGAAAAAGAATATCAAGCCAAGCCCTAAGCCAAAGAAGGGAGGAAATTATAAAGATCAGAGCAGAAATTAATGCAATAGAGGCTAAGAAAACAATTCAAAGAATCAATGAATCAAAGAGTTGGTTCTCTGAAAGAATAAATAAAATTGATAAGCCCCTACCCAACCTAATTTAAAAAAAAAGAAAGAAAAGACTCAAATTCATGCAATACAGAATGAAAAAGGAGAAATCACTACTGACCCTGTGGAAATGCAGAAGGTCATCAAAAACTATTTTGAAACCTCTACTCTCATAGGTTCGATAACACAGAAGAAATGGACAAATTCCTAGAAACATATGAATCACCAAAGCTAGATCAAGAACATGTAAAACTACTGAATAACCCAATTTCTATTAATGAAATTGAAAATGTAATCAAGTCTCTACCAACAAAGCACAGCCCAGGCCCAGACGGATTCACTGTGAAATTCTACAAGAAATACAGAAGACTTAATGCTGACACTCCTCAAACTCTTCAATGAAATTGAAAGGGAAGCAATTCTCCCTAAGTCATTCCTGGAAGCAAATGTCACTCTAGTACCAAAACCTGAGAAAGACCCAACTAAAAAAGTGAACTACAGGCCAATCTCCCTAATGAACATAGATGTAAAAATTCTCAATAAAATATTGGCAAACAGGATGCAGCAAATCATCAAGAAGATTATACACCATGACCAAGTGGGATTCATCCCAGGCATGCAGGGATGGTTCAACATATGTAAATCAATAAATGTAATCCACCATATCAATAGAGCCCAAAGTAAGAATCATATGATCATTTCTATAGATACAGAAAAGGCTTTTGATAAGATCCAACACCCATTAATGATAAGAACCTTACAGAGAATTGGAATAGATGGCCTTTACCTCAATATGATAAAGGCCATCTACAACAAACCAACAACCAGTGTCATATTAGATGGCCAAAAACTGAATGCCTTTACCTTGAAATCAGGCACAAGACATGGATGTCCCTTATCACTGCTCTTATTCAACATAGTACTGGAAATACTAGCCAGAACAATTAGACAAGAGAGAGAAATAAAAGGAGTAAAAGTAGGAAAAGAAGTTAAATTATCATTATTTGCAGATGACATGATACTCTACATAGAAGATCCCCAAAACTCCTTCTAAAGACTCCTTGATATAATGAATAAATTCAGCAATGTACCTGGATAAAAAAGTCAATACTCAAAAATCAATAGCATTCCTATACAGTAACAACAAAATCACTGAGAGAGAAATAAGAGAAGCCACACCCTTCACACAAGCATCCAAAAAAATGAAACACTTAGGTATTAATCTAACAAAAGATGTAAAAGAGTTTTACAGGGAAAATTATAATACCCTGGAAAAAGAAATCATCAGAAAATGGAAAGACATCCCTTGTTCATGGATAGGAAGAATAAATATTGTGAAAATGTCCATTCTCCCAAAATTGTTATACAGATTCAATGCAATCCCAATGAAAATACCACTAACATACCTTATAGATCTAGAGAAATCTCTCCTAAAATTCATCTGGAACTAGAAGAGACCTAGAATAGCAAAGGCAATTCTAAGCAGAAAAGCCAAGGTGGGAGGCACCATAATCCCTGACTTGAAGTTATACCACAAAGCTACCATAATAAATTCAACATGGTATTGGAATAAAAACATACCTAAAGATCAATGGAATAGACTAGAAGATACAACTACGAACACACTCAGCCACCTTATCTTTGATAAAGGGGCCAAGCATTTTCACTGGAAGAATGATAGTCTCTTTAATAAATGGTGCTGGAAAAACTGGCTTTCCATATGCTGAAAACTAAAATTAGACCCATGCCTATCATCATGTACTAAACTAAAATCTAAATTGATCAAAGATCTAAATATTAAAACAGAGACACCAAATCTGCTGGAAGACAAAGTAGGTAAAAATCTTGAAGACATGGGGTTGCTAGAGAATTCATGAACAAGAACCAAACTGCACCAGAAATACTTCCCAGAATCAATAACTGGGATCATGTCTTATTAAAGTTTCTGCATGTCCAAAGAAATCTCCAGCAGAGTGAAAAGAAAACCCACAAACTGGGAAAAAAATCTTAGTGAACTGTCCCTCACACAAAGGACGTCTGTCTAGAACTTATAAAGAATTTTAAAATATCAGACCCCCAAAATTCAAAAACCCAATCCAAAAATGGGCATCCGAGATGAACACACAGTTCTCAGATGAAGAAATATGAAAGGCAAATAAATACATGAGAAAATGTTCATCATCATTGGTCATTAGAGAAATGCAAATTAAAACCACACTGAGATACCATCTCACTCCAGAAAGAATGGCCAGGATCAACAAAACTATCTACAACAAATGCTGGAGAGGCTGTGGGGGAAAAGGAACTCTTCTGCACTGTTGGTGAGAGTGTGGACTAGTGCAACCACTGTGGAGGTCAATCTGGAGATTCCTCAAAAAGCTGGGGTTGAGGTCCCATTTGACCCAGCTATTCCACTCTTGGGCATATTCCCAGAATATCTGAAAACATCTTACCACAGTGATATATGTGCACCCATGTTTATAGCGGCATAATTTGTAATAGCCAGATCTTGGAAACAACCTAAGTGTGCATCAACTGAGGAATGGATAAAAAAATTGTGGTACTTTTATACAATGGAGTACTACTTAGCTATAAAGAATGATCACATTGAGACATTTATAAATAAATGGATGCAACCTGAATCCATACTTATAAGTGAAATAAATCAAACTCACATATATAAATACCACATAGTCTACCTAGTGTAAGAAATGGTAAGAGTACAGAAGGTTTTATGGTAATCATGGTTCACTTTTATATTGCTTTGAAGTCTTATGTTTTCTTCATTGTTTGGAATGGTTTTATTCTGTTTTGTTTGATCTTAATATATGTGATCATATGAATAGTTACTTTGAAGGCAAGACAATATGGCAGCCACTGTTGATTTGATATCATCTTGCTCTGAAGTCCTACTATTCTCTTGTTTTTCTATTACCACTGGTTCTATCACATTGTGTCTTATTGGATTTTAATATGTATGATAGTATAAACAAATTTTTTATGGAAGATGAGACAATATAGTAGCCATTGTTCATCTTCAGTTATTTGGTTCACAATGCCTTGCAATACTTTCATTCTCTTGAGTGGTTTTATTCTATTTTGTTATGTTTGACATTATTGTGTGTAAAGCTAAGCTCAACTATTTCAAAGAAAGAGACATTATGATAGCTACTGTTAATATCCAATTGTCTTGTTGTGAAGTGCTGTGTTGCTTACATTGTTCTGTTCTGATCTACTTACATCTGTCCTCTTTTGTTTTATTCTCTTTAAAATAAAAAATTTAAAAAATACCTTTTCATTTACTTAAGAATGTTTTATGGGATAATATATGGTCTATTTTGGAGAATGTCCCATGCACTGCTAAGAAGAATGTGTATTCTGATGTAGTTGTGTGAAACACTTTGTAAACATCTACTAAGTCCAGGTGCTCACAAGTATGATTCAGTTCCATTATTTCTTTGCTGACTTTTTGTCTAGTTGATCTATCTCATTGTGACAATGGGCTGTTAAGATCCCCTGTTATAATTGTGTTCTTGTGTATTTGGTTTTTCATGTCCACTAGTATCTGCCTTATATCGTTGAGTACTCCTGTATTTGGTGCATATAGATTTATAATTGTTAGTTCTTCCTCTTGAATTTTCCACAAATGAGTATGTAGTGACCTTCTTTATCTCTTTTAATCATTTTGAAGTTCACTTGTCTGTAATTAGAATAGTTACCCCTGCTTTTTTCTGGGATCCTGTTGCATGGAATACTGTTTTCCATTCTTTGATTTTTAATCTATGAGTTTCCTTTTGGGTCAGATGTGTTTCTTGAATACAGCATAGTGTGGGATCATGTTTCTTCATCCATTCTGTCAGTCTGTTTTTTTTTTATAGGTGAATTGAGGCCATTCACATTTATGGATAACACTGATATGTACTGGCTTGACTTTGCCATGTTATGTTCCAGTTGTTTGCTTTCTTTTCCCATTATTTAATTGCTTATCCTACCTGGTGGTTTCTTTCTGTTGTTTTGGGGATTGTGGTCATTTTTATCTCTGTGTAGTATGTCTTTCGATACTCTTTGTAGGGCTGATTTGGTGGACATGAATTTCTTCAGTTGTTCTTTGTCATGAAAGTATCTTGTTTCTCCATTAAATTTGAATGAAAGTTTTGCTGGGTAAATCAGTCTGGGTTGAAAGTCGTTTTCTTTCAGGGCTTGAGATACCTCACTTCAAGCTCTTCTTGACTTGAGGGTTTGTACTGAAAAGTCTGCTGTGATTCTAATGGGCTTTCCTTGGTAGGTGAGTTGTGTCTTTTCTCTAACAGATTTTAGTATTCTGTTTTTATGCTGCATGTCTGAGATCTTAATTATGTGTCTGGATATGGATTTATGTTGATTGTGACTGTTTGGTGTTCTATGTCTCACTTATCTGCATATCAGATTCTTTCCCCATGTTTGGGAAATTTTCTTCTATTCTGTGAATATTTTGGCTACATCATTTGCATTGACTCCTGCCTCTTCACTGATGCCTATTAATCTTATTTTTTTTCTCTTGGCATCATCTTGAAGCTGTTGGATTGTCACTTCATGCTGCTTTGTTATTTTTAAAAGTTCTATCCTTTCATGATCACTAATTGTGATCTTGTCCTCAGGGTCCAAAATCCTATCCTCAGCTTCATTTAAGCAGTTTTTCATGCCTTCAATAGAATTTTTTGTTTCTTGGGTGTCTCTTTGAGTTTGTTTCATGAATTCTGCTTGTTTTCTATATTGTTCATTCAAGGTTTCAATCAGTTTCCCATGCTCCTGTACTTTTTTCTTGATTTCTTCTTTAGCTGCACTCAGCAACTCCTTTACTAAGGCTGTTATTTCTGTCTTTATGTGGGAGAATAATTTTAATTTGATTTTCTCTATAGCCTCATGGAGTTGTTTTTTTTATTTCATTTGCTATCTTTTCAGAGATTCCAGGTATATTACTTTTGGGGTCCTCTATTTCAATATCTTCTGCACTTGCTTCTGGTGGACTAGATGTTTCAGACTGCATTTTGCTTTTTTATTTTGCCATTTTTACTCTGCCTGATGTTTTCTGTGTGTAGGAGGGGGTCACCCACACTCTTTTCAGACTCACCCAGGTCTTACAGTTAGTTGGAGGGGGCTTTATTACTGGCCCTATTTACCCACTGTACACCTCTATTTTAGGGGCATATTCACCACACTGACACAGTTAATGTGATGTAGTCCAAGGTTCGCCACCTGGGATCTAAGTTCCAAGTTTTTTCTGTGCATTGGGATTCTGCCAGAGTGTGCAGTCAGGGCCCAAGGCTGGACTCTTGGTCCTGCTCGTTGCTTGGCAATTGCTGGATGTGGCCCGGTTGGGCCCCCACCCCTGTGTGTGGCCTGGGGTGGTCTTGGATGCAGCACGTGGTCTTACTGCCTGGGAGCAGGCTCAAAGTCCCTTTCCATGCACTGGGGTTCCTCCAGAGCTGATAGTTACTTTTATAAAATTAAAATATTTAACCATGTCATGAGTTTTTCCTTAATAAGAGATGCTCAGCAGCAGAAATTGTTATGTTCATGGATATTTCACTTGCATATAAAATTTGCTTCAGAGGACCTAATTCGGACCTGGCTTGAAACACAAACCAAGGAGTCTAACACATGTGTGAGTTCGGGTCTTGCTCAAAAGGCACCATGGTGCAATGAAGATGTCAGCAGCATGCCACCTGTTTTATTCTTTTATACTTCATTTCTATTGGTTTTAGTTTTTAAATACATCCAGGAAGACAATGTAAACTTATATACAACTTTTACAAAATGTTAAATCATTATTGGAAAATCCTAGATGCTTTTATTCTTTTTAAATAACCTCTCTTTATATAGCTATTTAGCCTCTTGTAGTCACAAAGACACATTTTCATACTACTTTTCCCTTCTCATCGTGGTATGATGAGAAGGATTAGGTGAGCAGGAAGGACTAAAATCTCCATGTGATCAGAGCAAACTTTTTTTTCCTTGCTAGCATATAGAATTAAAATGAGTGAATGAGTGAATAGTAATTCCATCCCTTCGGCCAGTCACCCATTCCAGGCATAATGCCTTGTTTCACCTAAGGCTCTGGCCTTGCCCCCTTCTTTCAGCTCAAAGTGAAAGTATCTCTATGTGACTCCACCAGTGATGGGATTTTTAGCTATGAGCAATGGGACTCATTAGGCTAAAGTTACAACATTTTGGTTCAAATCACAAATAGCTGTTTACTTGTATTCCATAACAAATGTCCACTCATGTGCCAGCCACACCTTTTAGACAATGGAAACTCTCCAATGAAAATAGATCCAAATTTATTGAAGAACTTTATTCAGAAGGATTACTGTGAGGGCAGGGATGGAGAAAGAGACAATTGCAGTAGGGTGAGAGGGTCTATTGCAATAGGCAGAACAGTATAATCATAAAAAATCCATTGTAGCCATAGGGCTTTTCTCCTATAGGAAGAAGAAAAGCTAGAAAGCCTTACAGGAAGGTTAGAATGAGAAGGGTGGCATGGCTGAACTTTAGTTCAAAGAAGTTTTTACCCCGAGGCCAGCTTATTCTCACCTGGGGCTGTCTGCAGGCTCATCTCCAATTCTGTGGCCCAAGGCAAGGAGAGTATATTAAGCAAAGACTGGTTAACAAGCATTTTGTTCCAAATGATTAGTCAGATTGACCCACAGGGACAGGCAGTTCACGTAAGCATTCTTAGCAAAGAAAGAGAGTGTAAAACGTCTGAGTCTGACCTCTTTCTAGGTAAACAAAGGAGGGCCTTTTACCAACCTATCCCCCAGAATACCAAGGGAGAAGGAGAGGACAGATTTCTTAATTTTTCTTTGCTGAGGTGTGTGTGTGTGTGTGTGTGTGTGCGTGTGTGTGTGTATGTGTGTGTGTGTGTGTGTGTGTGTAATATTAGGGATTGAACCCAGGGATTTTGCAACATCATCAGCTTTTTTTTTTCTTGTTTTGTATTTGAGACAGGGACTTGCTAATCTCTAAGTTGCACAGAGTAGCTTAAATTTTATATCTTTTGGTCTCAGCTTCCCAGAGTGCTAGGATTACAGGTGTGTGTTACCATGCCTGGTGGCAAGGACACAAGCATCAGGTGAAGTTAATGACAAAAACAAAATGGATGCACTAGTCATCTGACATTCTATAGAGACAAATGAATAGGAATCTTCAGACCTATTTTTTTTAATTTTATTTAAAGAGAAAAAAGAAATAAAACAGAAAAAAAAATGGTAGCAACAATACAGAATTCCAAAGGAAAAACAAGGAGAAAAGCCCTAAGAAATCACTAGTTGATAAATTACCTATTGTCATCTTGGATATAGTTGTTCACAAAATTAAAGGATACATAGTAGGCATTCAAACAGTGAGACTGCTAACAGTTCTGCACAATGATCTGACAAAGATTCAGCAATATGGTCATCTCTTTTACACACTCAAACATACATGCAGTTATATCCCTTAAAGCACTTTCTTTTCCTCTTTGTTACAATAGCAATTACACATTTGGGGCTTTGTTACTCTTGTAGTTCTTATTACTTTTTACACTGGAGACAAAATGTGATATTTATAAATATGATTCTTATTTATTTCACTATTGAGGATAGTCTCAAGTTGTCTCCATTTACCTATGAAGGCTTCAAGATCCTTTTTTATAGCCAAGTAATATTTCATTGTATAAAAACACCTTATCTTTTTCATCCACTCTGCAGTTGATGGGCATCTTCATTTAAGAGCCTCCTAAATGTAGGAATAGAATATTAAATAAAATATGACTAAAATATAAAATAAAATATGACTATGGAGGAAAGCAGCTGTAAAAGAGCTTTTCTGAGTCAAGTCAAGGCATGATCAAGAATTTAACTGAGAAATAATGGACACACAGGAGCAGTCATGGCAAGGTAGCTCATCCTCAGTGACATGGAGTGTGGTTATGAGAGAGAAAAGGAAGCAAGATCAGAGCAGGTGCATCCCGGAAAGCCCAGTCAGGAACCAGATTCTGGCTATTCTGATTAGTATGACCTAGGAAAGAGAGCAAGTGAAAGCAAGGGATAAGTTAGAAAGTGTCTAAGAGAGATAGGATGAAAGTCTGGACTAAAATGGTGGCAGTGGGATAGTGAGAAATGATCAAAGGTAGGTATATTTGGAAAGCAAATCTGAAAATTGAGTGCAGCAAGAAAAGTAATTATGAATATGCAAACCCTTCATAGCACCTACAATGTGCTAGGTACAGCTCTGAGTGTGTTACATTTAATCTCAAAATTCCAAAAAGATACTGTTATTTTATCACTTTACAGATAAGAAAACTGAGGCACAGAAATATTCATTGACTACCCCAAAGATACTGATGTAATAAGTAACAGATTTGATTTGAGCCCTTGAAAACTCCGAGAAAAAGTCCAACCTAAACCACTGGGTGAATGGTAAGATAAATAGTGCTTGGTGGGAAGTGGATCTGAGAGATAGTAGCTCAGGATAGGCCTTGTTAATTTCCTATTGCCTTCTAGGCAATTTAATTTGATACATATTTGGAGCTCAGGGAAATTTTCAATTTGAAGCTATAAGTTTCCGAATTTTCAACATACAGATAACATTTAATGCCATGGGACTAAATCAGATCTCTTGCAAAAATATAGAGATACTGGTAAGTGGCTATGGCCCAGCAAGCCATGGCCACCCTAGGGCAAGAGCCATCAGCATCTCCTGAGATCTGTGTCATGTTGGAACTTAGGGCACTCAGAAACCGAGCAGCCAGCTCTCCACCCTCGTAAGTGGCTGTGGCCTGGCAAGCTGCAGCTGACCCAGGGCAAGAACCATCAGTGTCTCCTGAGATCCATGCCATGTTGGTACTTAGGGTGCTGGGAAACTAACCAACCAGCTCACTGCTCTGATAAGCAGCTGTGAGCCTATCAGCACACAAGCTGAGATTCAAACATCCATCCTCCCCCCACCACTGTTAGCAAGTGGGAGCAGAGATCTGAGCATCTCTTACAAGGTTGACTATATGCAATATAGCAAATAAGGGGGATTTCCTTCTATCATCTCTTTGAAGGCAAATATTTTTTATCACTGTTTTGCTTTGTGTTGATTAATGATATTGCTCTATTTAATATTCTGTTTTGATAAGTTCTATAATGTTCTATATTTCCTTTGATTCTGATATACCTGATTAAAAGAATATTGTGAAGAAAACAAGATATTCTATAGTACTTATTACTGTTATCCCGATAACCTGCTTTGAAGTTCTGTACCAATTCACTACATTGTCTCAGTTGGCTTTGTTCTGTCTTGTTCTGTGGTATTTTGCTACTTTAAAAAAAATTTAATTAAAAAAATACAGAGAGACAATAACTCAGGCACATCAGTGGTTTAGCAGTGAGGTTTCCACTGTTGAGTCACTAGTGCAGCTTTTCTTGAATTCAGTCTGAGGGTATCTGCTCTGGTATGTCCTTTTCATTCTGATGCAGCATGAAGAGAAATTTTTGAAAGCACACCAAGAGTATAATCACAGTTTATAGAAAATCTCATTTTCTTGAGAATTATCTCCTTCTCCACCTAAAACACTTGCTTAGTACTAGAACCCTGAACTGTTTGAAATGTAAAGGACCACAATGCAATTTACTAAATGCTATCTTATCTACTGTTTCATTTGACCTTAATAACCATCCCATGAAGTTAGCAAGATACAGACAAGATAATGATAACCTCTTACTAATGAGGATCAGATGCATAGGAAAGCTAAATGACTTGTTTAGGCTATGCAGTTACCAGCAGAGCTGGGACCCCAATCCTCACCTTGGGATACCAGATCCTTCCCCTTTTTGCAGCTCTATGCCAGCTCAGCACATCAGTGTGCTTCCTTACAATGTTTGCAGTTTCCATTCATTTTTGTAAAAGAAAAAGGTGGAAAGTCAAACACTTAACCTTATCTCTTTTATTAGCCAAAATGTCTTCAACTGAAAATATTGAATCCCAAGACAACATGGATTGTAGATAACAGCCCATAAAAGGAGGCAGACAGGAACTGGGCAGCTTTCCAATACTTGCTGCAGGACAGCTACTCAGTGAGCATCATTCCCCTGCCACACATGAATTCTCAAAGAGACACACCTATTTTGACATGTACATTCAAAGATATATGCAAAAGTCAACCAAAAATAACCTGTGGATTTCTTTTACCATAATTTTAAATCTGCATTATTACAAAAAAAAGAGTTGATATTCAAAGAAAAACATACGGGTAAACAAAACAGCAATATGTAAAATCTAGACCCATCTTTTGTGTGGTGGAGAAATAAACAGGGAATTTTATAAGAAATTTTAGCAAAACTATGATAAATATGAGGCTTTCAGTTACTTGCACAGCTAGGCTGACTACTTAACTAGGGACATCTATGGGTCATTTTTCATCTGTCAACCTTCCCAGGGATGTGCCTCTGTCTTGCTCCTCCTCTTTCAAATGCTAATTCAGTCACTAAACTGTGCATTTCATCTTCCTGCCTTGAGCGATGCCACACCATAGTTTTAACTAAATTGCCAATAAGGCAATCTTAAATCACAGGTGTGCTCTACTTCTGCATCTTATAGCAGAAGCAAATGTGTGACTGGCCAGCTCCTAAAGCAACATGTGCCCTTTACTACCATAGTTCTGAGGCTTCTGGAAGATCCCAATTAGGAAAGGGCAAGTCAATGACAAGCAACTGGCAGGATGGGAGCTAACACTTGCTACCCCGTCACCACACAGTCTGCCTGCAGTCTGGGGCCAGGAAGTGGCATGTCAAGGAAAAATCAGTGCCAATGCAGGATGAGATTTATTGATAAAGGGGAGAGGTCTTATCTCCATCTTCTCTGACTCGGATATCAAAGGTAAATTTGGTATAGGTGCTTTCATTGATGTGGTACCAATCTCTAATCTCAGAATAAGGAAGAAAATCCTTCTAAATTTTTATCAGATTAGACTGGAGAACTGTGTATTCCAGGAGTGGACATTGTGGTGCTGGATAATTAGGCAGCATCCTACAACAAGTTTTCAAAAAATGAAATGTTGACTACTGCTACCAAAATATAGAAGAAAATAAGCAGTGACTCAGCCTGAGAACAAAGTCCCTTGCCCAAGGAATGCCATTCAGGCTTCCACAACAGAATACCGTAGATACAGTGGCTTCTCAACAGCGATATCACGTTACTGGCAGATTTGCTGGTCAGTAAGGGTTTCTCACTGGTTTACTGGTTGTTACTTCTAGCTGTGCCCTCAAAAGTGGAAGATACATTCAGGAGGGTTCCAGTTGCAGCCTAACACCTCATAGTCTCACCTCCTGATGCTACTGCATTGCGGTTAGGACATCAGCAGGTAAAATCAGGAGGGATATAAACACTGAAACTGGCCAGGGCTTTGCGTCTCTGGATTCATAGGGTGGCTGGAGATTTTGAGCAGCATCCATCCCTGCACTCTACCTGGGCCCTGAATCACATTGAGCCCTCCATGTCCCCAGGGTTCACATCTAAGAAGTCAAAAAATCATGGATCAAAAGTATTGTTTTAAATTCAGATCTGTCACTTTTTTTTATAATTCCTTAAGAAATATAGCATAGTATTGTAAGTCATCTAGAGATGATTTAAAGTACATAAGAGAAAGTACACATATTCTATGCAAATACTACACTATTTTAGTTATGTATGAAGGACCTGAGCATCTCTAGGGTCCGGGAGCCCATCTCATGCAGATCCTTAGAGATGACTATCTATTTGTTTTTCTACCCTATTTATTTCTGAAATTTACTATTCAATGAATAATTACCCTGTTTTGGGTTCTGTCATAGTTTGCTTTGCTGATGCTTCACAACATTTTTCATATCAGGATCCTCAAAACAAACTATAATATTTGTAGGCCATGCCAGGATAAATGAATGGGGTTGGGCAAGAGCCACAGCTCCTGATGGGGGTCCCCTAGCCACCTCGGGAAGCAGTGTCTGAGCCACATCAGTTGTAAGCTCTGACTTAGATCACAGAGCTCAAATCACAGGCACTTCATTCTCTTCTGATTGGTAAAGATGTAAGATGAAACTTTCTAACATTAATAGGGTAATATTATGTTCCCTATGTGGGTTCTGAGGTCCAACACCTCCAGCAAGACCTACTGCATTCAAAGAGCTTGGGAAATGTGGGAATTTGAATTTAGACAAGCTTCTCTTACCATTTTTATCCACACTAAGTTTACAAACTTTCATGTGTCTCTGTCTCCATCTTCTTCCCCAGCACTGTCAGCTTTTCCCTCTGTCACCTTCTTGCTGGACAGGGAATTTCCTCTAAGAAGCTGCTTCTTATCAAGTTAGGGTAATAAGAAATTAAAGAAAAAAAAAAGACTCTGAATTGCTAAACCCAGGACTTGGGACATCAGTGTTTCCTGGACCAGGAAGGATCACTCTTCATTTCTTTCTCCTATGAGCAAGGCCTGAAGGCACTGATCAGAGTCCCTTCCATTAACTTGAACAGAGGGATGGATAAAGAAATGATAGAGCCTTGGTGTGGAGAATTAAGGAGAAGAAAAAGAGAAATAAAATACTTCTTCACATGCATCAGGTATAAAAGAAAAAAAAAGAATGGAAAGCAGATGTCTGCTGGAGGGAGGACTAAAGAAAAAACAAAAAGTAAAATAGCATTTTATTTCTTCCTTTGTTCTGTGCCTAACTTAATTGTTGAATTCATTTGCAAACCAGTGGATTCAACAATGTTCCTGCCCTTTCTTGTGTTTTATTCTTAGCTTAGGGCGCCACTGTTAACCCACTTGAGCAACCTGGTTAATATCCTTGTTTGTAAAAAGCAGAATCAAGATACAGTGATACCCAAATAAGTAAAACATATGCACAATGCTAAGAAAGAAACCAAGAAGGGACCAGGATAGGAATTAACAAAAACTAGTAA
The DNA here is from genome assembly GCA_004027455.1 of Hydrochoerus hydrochaeris. Classification (NCBI taxonomy): domain Eukaryota; kingdom Metazoa; phylum Chordata; class Mammalia; order Rodentia; family Hydrochaeridae; genus Hydrochoerus; species Hydrochoerus hydrochaeris. Next base: position 187,199 of record PVLA01003322.1, read on the forward strand.
CTGCCATCTGCTTTAGATGAGGGACAGACGGATGACAGGGAAGGAAATGACATACAAACCACGACCAGAAAGTGGAGAAATCAGAAATGGGATTTTATGGATGGAAACACTATGTGTAAAGAGAGATTTCAGGAAGGCCCAAGAGTTTATCTGGCAGTTGTGTCCTGGTATTGGACAAGGAGGAAAACAAAATGGTGCCTCAGACTCTGCAAACACAATCCTACAGCTGGGAGACCGGGGCCAAGGCACCCTCTTCATTGGTGCAGGACTGACAGCTGCAGCCTGGGCATCCTGCCACACAGGCACCATTCTGCTCAGCATCTGTTCATAACCATGGATGCTCTTGGAATTAACCATGGTGCTTAGTAAACTCTGGGATGCCAATGCATCTAATCTAAGGCAGATGGTGATTTTGAATACACTGATAATATCCCACTACATGATGCATATAAGTACCATGGCACTTCTACTACCTTATTTTTCTGTTATAAGACCTTTGAATTGCCCCTAAATACCTTGGTTGCAGTTTCAGCCATGATTAACCAAATGTCACCCACAACTGCATAAAATAGCCACCTTATACTAACTTCCTTGAAGGAAGCTATTACATTAGTGACTTCTACCTGCATAGCTCTGTCTTGACATCTATAGAGTTATCTGAATTGCTACATTTTGCAATTTTTATGGGTCACCAAGGTCAGCAACTCCTCTGATGTGGTTTATATACTAATGAGTGGATAGCAGTGCTGATATTGCCCTAAAACATTTCCCAGTGAATAGTGATGGGAAGGAACCCCGACCACTTGTGCAGCAAGCCTCACCCAAATGGAAAGCTCACCCAAGGACAAGACCTTGACTTTCCGGACAGCTAAGGAACAACTATTGTATTTCTTTCTTAAGATGTTGTTATGAATTAAAAACTGGTGGTCAACTTAACACCAGCTGAATAAAACAAACATGGTGCTGAGTATAGATGGCCCACCTGAGGAAAGTTGCCAGCATAAAAAGAGACATGGAGAGAAAGAACAAGGCATTGTGGGTTCTCCTGAGTGTCGTTGTTCCAAGCCATTTGTTCTCCTGGAGGAACCTATCATGGCTAGCTTTACCAATATGAATTTGGCCATTATCAGCAGAGGAATTTGGGACCTTGTCGTTGAGCATGGCTCAGTGACATTTTGAAGGAGCTCTACTCTTTACTTTGAGCATCACTTCCTGGCTCCAGAGGGTAAGATGTGTGCTGTTCAGTCTCCAGGAGAAGCTTGTCATTCTGGCTTTCTGACATGTACACTTGACTGTTCTAGCATTAGAGGAGCTTGGGACCTCATTGTTGCCGAGGATGGTGGTGGTGCTTTTCAGGGTAGCGCTGGTCCTTATTTTGAGGGTCACTTCTTGGCTCCCATGTAGAACCTTCAACCTACTGGCATGGATCCTTCACCCACTGGCATAGACTTTCGGGCATCCATGCTGACCTTTGGGCCTTCCCAGCACAGACCCATAAGATACACTGCATGAGTCCTTGTTGTGGGTGTTAGGCCTCCAGTTGGCCTTCTGGGAGGCACTGTCATGGACGCTAGGTTTTCACCTGGACTTATGCAGGATATTACTGTGGGATCCAGGCCCTTGTCTAGATTTTCTAGGTCTTCTAGGTTGTGGACAGATTTCCTGCACTTTCTTGTATTTAACTCTGGGTGACCATCATAAAATAATATTATAAATTCTATGTCCTATATGTAATTTTTCTCCCTGCAACCCCTAACTACAACAGATGTGGGCTCTGAAATCATTTGCTAGTAAGTACTTCAGTTTTTTTTTTTTTTTTTTAAACCAGGGATTGAACTCACAACCTCACGCTTGCAAGGCAGGCGCTTGAGCCATTGAGCTAAATCCCCAGCCCCAATACTTCAGTTTTTAAACAGACATAGTATATTAAATCACTAAATATAAGTGATTTTTAACATATGCTTTGTTAAACTACTATGATAGTTTCACTGTAAAAGCTTTCCTTAGGAATTTATTTTAGTGAAAAAAAAACAAAATTTTATAACAAAATAACAGGAGAATAACAATAGTTAATACTTTGTATATTGTCATCTTCAAAATAGTTACTCAGTACAAGATACAGGCATAAAAATTCTTCAGCAATAATAGTACAAACTTACCTTTACAATAAACTAAGATACACTAATAGTATAGCTGTCTCACATTTACGAGAAATTTTTCAGACAAGGAAAATTTAAAATATTTTGTACATCCCAGAGTTAGGATGCATGCTCCTCACTCCTCCTTTGTTTTTACGTTTTAACTTTGGGCTGGACTGTACAAAATGAAACCAACATTAGGCATGACTTTCCCCAAAAACATCCTGTGTAATATCAGCTCTTATTGGAAAAACAATTTTAGTTATGTAATTATTTTACTGGTCAAGTAAATAAAAGTTCTAAGTAATGGTGAAGTTCACTTATACCTCCCTCCACCTTTTTTTTATTTTTTCAGTACTAGGGATTAAATTTCCAGTGTTCTCACTAACGTACATCCTCAACCACATTTTTTTGTTTCGGATCTTGAGATAGGTCTCATTAAATCACTGAGTTGCCCTGGCTGGGCTCAAACTTGAGATCCTGCAGTTTCCCAGAGTGCTGAGATTACAAGAGTGTGCCTCTACACCCAGTTTATACCTCCATTTTATAACAAAGACTTAATGATGTGTTTGAATTCATTTACATAAAATGTTCTGTGGTTTCAGTGAAAGCCCTCAGCAACCCTAGCCAAGGAGAGCAATTAATAATAACTGTGTCTGTGCTGGTGTCCAGAGTGGACTGCTTGGGTCACAAGGGTGAGGATCGATTCTGCTGGCCTTGCACTTTGTTGGATGCTTATGTATCCTGTACCCTCCATCCCCTGGGCTGCTGTTATTAGCTCGAGACTGATTCGAAGAGGTCTTAATGATATGTATTTGCTCAATAATATGAAATAATATTTTCTTCTCCTGTCTTTGCAAGGTACATGAAAATGTCTTGCTCTTTCTATAATACAGGATACAAAGTAGTCCTATAAAGTATAAAATAATCAATCATTTGGAAATCTGAGGTGGGTTACTTTCTTGTTAAATGCTATTATGCTGACTCCTCATATACCATGAATTTTTTATGAATACGATTGATAAGGAAAATTCTAAACATCTACTTCTTGTTCACTATTAAATTCACTATAAACAAAGACTTTTGCAATTAAAATGAGATTTTCCCCATCTTAAAAAAACTCATTTCTGAGGCTGAAGTGCGGTTGACAGGAGTAGAGCCCGGGGGCATGATCAGCTTGGTCTGCACAGCTACCAATCTGCTCTTCTCCATAACCTCCTTTCTTCCTTTTCTCTTGCCCAATTTTCTGTGCTTGACTTGCTTAGTAAAATTGTTGTTGCCCGTCATCATCATCATCGTCATCATATCACCATCAACAATAATAACCACAAATACATATACAATAAAATAATGATGCATAGCAAGTTTCTAATAGAGATACAGAGCACATAAAATCATATGGCAAATCAGAGTAGTATGATCCCAGGAGTGACACACAGCTATATTGATTTTCTGAATTCTAGATTTATCTTTATATCCATTTATAACCATAAAATTAGGTTCTATCTTTATTTTCTCATTTTTTACCTTTGCTAACCTTTCTTGAGGTGAATCTTTCAACCCTCATCCCTTTAACTTGCTAAATACTCAGCCCCCTACAACATGGATACAAATCTTACTGGTTTTTAAGTCTGTGCCATGCACAGAATCCATTCACTGAAACTTCTGAGTGGACAGGAACATTTCCAAAGTTAATTTAATCAGAAGAATTGAAAGCATCTAACACCATTTACCAAGCCTTTTCAAATGTGCTTGAATCACTCATAGTTCAAAATTTTTGTTCTAGAGTTAAAACATATCTAATACTTAAAAAATATTAAAAGTCAAGATTTTAAGTGTGTGTTTTGCTGCATATAGATTAAATATATAGTCCTTGAAGGCCTGCCTATCATCAATTTACTGGGTGACAGAACAACTAAAGATGCGATATCAATATGTTTTTGCTGCAAAGGAAATGTCCGTCTACTCAATTAGCACAGAGAAAATGAAAGTGATGCTGCTAATGCGTTTGTTGGAGTTATCCCCACAATCTGGGTTTTGTTTAAATCAAATGATGCAGCTGTAATCAATTTTGACTGCTTTAAAAAGCATGTGTTATGATTATTTAAAACCATTTTGGGTGATATTATAAAGGAGAAAATAACATTCAAAATGACCTTATTTCTTTTGTATCAGACGCATCCTCCTAAAATCTTACAAGGCCAATAGTACAGTTTCCAATTAGGAAATCAGTAACAATTGAGTAGGTCTTATTTGTGCAACTTAAAGAATGCCTTCTTTAATTCATTTAGAAGCCCTGTATGACATGAGAAGATTGCAGTGATTTATTTAGTTTGAAATTCCTTATAATTTCCTCTTTTACTAAAACTACCAAATAATTCAATAAGAAAAGCTGGGTGTGATGCCACATGCCCATAATGAAAACGTTGAGTCAAAGGATCACCACAAAGAGGAGGCTAGCCCAGACTACACAGTGAGTAAAGGCCAGCCTGAACTGGGTGGTGAGACCTTGTCTCAAAAACAAAAGTCTGATAAGCAAAATGCATTAAAACAACAAACAATAATCAGAACAGAATTATTCCAATTATTTATATAGGAATTAAGCAGTTGCTGTTAACTTACTGTCTAATTCCTATATAAAGCAGGTTAGTATTTTAAATAATATCTTAAAGTGCTGTCTAATCATATATAAAAAGAAAATTTATAGAGACACAAAGTAGAATGATGGTGGTCAGGGACCCGAGAGTTGTGGAAATTGAGAGCTACTGTGCTGTGAGCACCATGTTTCAGTTCAGGACAATGAAAATTTCTGAAGCCTGATGGTAATCATAGTTGCATAACAGTGTAAATGTACTGGATGTCACTGAACTGCACACCTGAAAGTGGATATAACAGCAAACTTTATGTCACATATCTTTACCATATTAAAATAAAAAATAATATTTTAATTATCCTGTTCTGAAAGCAGTAAACAATTTCTGATTAGTTGAACCTACTTTTTATAGTAAAGTCAACTTTTGGTTGGTTTCTTTTCATTGCTAGGTTGTTGGTCTGTTTTTAAAACTTCAGGTTACTTTGACAGTAAAACATGTTCTTCCCTATTGATTTATTTGACCTTTGCTCATGCTCCATTTTTACTTGAACAGATGTACTTGAAACCCAACACCAGACAATTCCAAGCTTACAAGTCGACTTGCAGAAGGAAATGATTATAAGGGGAAGCCCACAAAGCAGACAGATTAGCACTTATCAAATACCTGAAATCATTTTATATCTTTGCTTATTTCCTCTGTCTTTCACCACCCATCCATGCATAAGTTGCATCCTAGCTACTCCTTTAGTACCAAATGTGATTCCTGACACATATTAGGTAAATATTGAATGATTGCTGAATGAGTATAAATAAGGACATTTGTTGAACGACTGTATGGTAGAGGCACTAGAATTCTCTCAAAAGATCAGATATCTATTATTTGCTTTGCACTATTGCTAATTTAGTGGAACAACCTCAAGTTCTTCCCTCAAATATTCAATCAATATCTGTGTTTTTAATTAGAAACCCAGTTTTATTCCAGCTACAATATCCTGTGATCTCATCCTGTCTTTCTCATGACCCTTAAATTATAGTTTTAAGAGGGAGCAATATCCTATTAGAATGAATTCCCAGAATGTTGTAACAACAAAACTTTATATCAAAATGTTTATTAAATAAAGTAAATTTCAAGACAGTTGATAACAACTGTGAGAGGAACCAAACTTTGACTTACTAGGAATAAGCACCACTGATACTCAAAGGGGAGTAAATGAAATCTATCGCTTGTCCAGCCACATTACCTACCACCCCATCTCAAGGCCTTCGTGTTCTAAATAAACAGATACACAGATATTCATCCTTGGGGTTAATGCGAATGTCAAATAAATAATTATGTCAAAGCATAGCACAAAGACTGTGGCAGAGGAAGGACATTCAAAAATAATTTTTGTATCGAAGAGAGAATATCTTTTAAAAAGACTGAAATACATATATTGATATATGATATATTCATATGTATGGCATATATATAATTGAGCTCCAGATAAGGTATAGGTTTTTAATAATATAAACAACAAGAGAACTTATAAGAAATGCAGAAATTCCACAGTAGACTATAACATTCAGAAAGAACCTACTGCTAATGTTTAGCAATATTTCTACAGGGGTAATGTGTCCAGTCGTGTAAATTGTGCATGGTAGAGCCCCAGCAGCCAGAAATATCTTTTTACATGAATAATTACAAATAAATTTGGGGAATAAGCTGGATTCAAAAATGAAATAAAAATTAATATTATACTATTTAGAGTTCTTCAAAAAGATAAATTGAAACAAAAATTAGATACTACTTTTCAACTATCAAGATGGCAAAGGTAAAAAACTGCAGGATTTGCAGAGAGATGGACATCAATTACGCTGCAAGTGTGGGAGTGTGAAGTAGTTTGCTCCAGAAAGAGATTTGGCAGAATGTATGAAGACTACCAAAACCTGTGCATCTTTAAGCAGGAGAATTTTCCTTCTCACCATGTGGGAGTTTATCATACAGAAATAGTCCTAGTTATGGAACAAGATTGAGGTATAAAATCTGCATGAGAATGAAAAAAATAAGTAAATATCTAAATGACCACTGTAGCAGATTAATTAAATAAAAGAAATATTTGATGAAATATTCTTAAAAATATTTATTAGTATGAGAAATTGTACAGAATAATATTAAGTGAAACTTTGTCTATTTATAAACTATGTGCTGTACAATGCCAGTTGGCAGAAAGAATGGTTGGAAGTGAGATTGAAAGTTTGTAAGTGTGGGAGGCCCTTTACCCATCACATCTTTGAGAAGCAAAGAAAACCCACCCATTTAGAAAACTGACCGAAATCCATTTACCAAGATAAAGCAGAGACTCCCTGGGTTACTTCACGTTCCAGCTTATTCCAGAGCTCCAACAACAGTCATCCCTTCTTTAAGAAGCACACCAGGTAATAACATGTCTCTTTGTGACAGAACCCATGAAAGGAAGGATGGGAGGAAAGAGAGAGGGGGGAGAGGGGAGGGAGAGAGGAAAAAGCAAGAGTGGGAAGGGAGGGTTAAAAGAAAAGGTGCAGGAAGGAAGGAAATGGAGGGAAATGGAGGGGGAAAGTGAACAAACGGAAGGGAGAATGGAGACAGGAAAAACAAAACTGCTAGCAGTAGATATTTTCTAAGTTAGAATGATTCTTAAACTTTATCTTTTTAAAATATCTATAATGCAGTCTCAAATGATCTTATCAGTTCATTTTTTATTAGCACATGTTTGCAGTACATAGCATTTACATTCCTTGTGTGGAGTTGGTACATGTTCACAATCCTAATTCCTTCGTTCACTCCTGTTCCCTCCCCTTCCTCTTCTGTCACTGCAGCTCTTGATCCCCATTCCACTTGAGAAAGATCTATCTCCCTAGTTCCAATAGGAACTATCTTTTATTTTGCTTTTTATTTATATGTTGGATTTCTCATATAAGAGAAATGATGAGACATTTCAGCTTGTTCATCTGATTTTTTTTTTCACTTAACATTATGGGCTCAAGATGTAACCATTTTTCTACAAATTTATCTTTCTTTTAGCAGAGAGATAATCCATTGTGTGTAAATACCATCTTTTCTTTATCCGCTTACCTATTAATGGACATAAAAGCAGCTTCTAAGATTTAGCTGTTATGAATTGTGCTGCTATAACTATAGGTATGCATATATGATTTTAATGTGATGACTTTACCTCTTTGGGGATCTAGAAAGGAAACAGACAGGTAAACTGACTTTCTAGTTTTAGTGTTTGGGGAATTTCCATGATGATTTCCATAGTGATTATATACTTTATATTCTGCTGTATTTCTTTATAACTGCTTAGTCTCCTATAGGATCACTGGTTTGTTAGGAAGAGGCTTGAGGTTGGCTAAGAGAAATCCTATGAATTAGGTACTCTTTGACCAAGTATGACACTCTCAGGCCCACCAAATAATTATCTGTGCTTTTAGCTAATTCAGTCTCTGCATGAATGACTTGGGTAAAATCTCAGTGTTACAGAGTTCTGCCTTTCTCGGCTTCTTCTTCATGGTAGCACTTGGATAGAATAGAGAACTGTGGCTTATATGGTCTGGGGTGGCAGAAACTTCCCAGTGCATCTTCTGGGTTTCCTGGGTATCTGAGCTTACATGACTTTGGAGAGAAGCAAATGGATCTACCCTTTGCCTCAGCCTGGATGTCTGTAATTACAGCTTCTCAGGTGTTGCTTCAGTCTTTTGCTCATCCATGGGCCCATGGATCCAGCTACGAGATCCCATCAACCCTCCAAACACTGGAGCAGCTGCTGACCACCGTCCTGTCCCAAGGTTCTTGGTTTTTTGTCACAGCTGGAGAGATAAGTGGCTTTACCTCATTAGACCTCAATACCCCTAGCTCTTAAATTAGTAATTGAGGAAGTTTGAAGAAATATTTTCTGAGATATCTTCCAGATCAGCAATTTGGAGATTCTCGCAGAAATTCTACTCAGACATGGTAGCCTATACCTGCAGTTCCAGCACTCTGGGAGGCTGAGGCAGGGTAATTGCAATTTTGCAGTCCAGGTTGGCAATTTAGTGACTTAGTAAGACCTTGTTGCAAAACAAAACAAAACAAAACAATATATATATGCATATATATGCCTGGAAATGTAACTAAGCATGAAGCCCCTGGGCTCAGTCCTTAGTACCACAAGATAAGCAAAAAACCAGAGAATACCTTCCTTCTGTTCCTTCTGTTTACTCCCTTACAAGTACTGGCAATGGCTATGATTCTGTCGCTATGGCTGGCTTACTATTGAGACTATTTCTGCCCAAAGATTTAGGAGCAAAACCCTAGCTATTTGAAAAATAACCTCTTCCTGATCATTCTCTCAATGGTTTATTTTTCTTTGAGACTTTGCACAAAGAATTTATTAATTGAAGACAGAATTTAAGTGTTTGCCGGATCCTCTGCAGTCAAAGCATTCATGACACCATTTTAACAGCACATACTTATTCTCTGTTCATTAATTAATTGCCCTACACTCCCTTACCTACCAGGATAGGAGAAATGAGGCTAGCTCGGATGCAGGTGTTGGCGCTCTGACCTCTCACATGCTGAGTGCAGGCTCATCCATTTGCACTAATTTCCCTGCACTGGCTGGATGACCTGGGGAAGTCACTTCGCCTCTCTTAAACACTATTCCTCACTTGTAAAATGAGGTCAATGAATGAGGTGATCTCTACAGTCATATCTGTTGAGCAACCTGTAATCTTTCTTGTTTTTGTAAATGAAAACCAGCTGGATCTTGGCCCAGGGGAGCTACTAGAGAGCAGAGCAGGTGCTGAGGCTGGGAAGAGAGATGGAGTTTCACAAAGGGTAAAAGCTGCCCACCCTGAAACAGGGCCATGGCTGCATTTGTAAAATTGAGCTCTCAACACCAGAGCTCTGTTTCTGATTGAGTTTCTGGGTTCTCAAGGGATGCCTAAATGAGTAGCAGGCTTTACCAAAGATGTCCACATGCTCTCCCACAGACCGTATCTTGGAAGAAGCCTGATGCTTCTGGAAACAAACTCACAGTAAGCAGATTTTGCTCCAAATCCCGCAGTGCATAAGCTGAATACATCATCAGTTACTGTGGGTATCACCATGCACATTGCTTTTCTGAGCCACTGTATGAACATTGTGGTTCTCATTTACTTTTTGTCTAGCCTGGGAAGTGTCCTATCCATCCTTGATGCCCTTGGCCAATGTATTATTCTCACTGTCCTGTTGGCTCTGACAGCTCACTTCCTCATTTCAGCATCAGCTCGGCACAGCCAAGATGAATGGAAAGAAGCTTGGCATAGGTGCCTGGGATCAGTGGCACAGCCTACTCACTACTAGTAGGCTTTGACTTCTCACCAACTGTGGAAAGCAGAGCAGGAGCAGCACAAAGCATCCTGAGAGTGATAGCAAGTCTCAACAGATTGGGCCCCAGTCTCCAATTTTACGGGACTGAAACCTGCTTGTGTAGTGGTGCCAGATCTGTCTGACTTTGTGCCACATGGCATCATGCTTCTCTTGAAAGGGCTTACAGTTAGCACAGAAGTAAAATCCCAAAAGCTTTTGGCTCTAACAATCTCTATCCCCAAAAGCGAGAAATGACTTGTGCATTTTGTTTAAACTTCAGGACAGAATGTGCCAGGAAAGAAACATTAATATACTAACCTTCAGTTGAAATCATCTGACATTTGTCAGGTCTGGTGTCCTGATAAATAAAGACTCCCTTTGCTGATGTATCAGCCTGGGAAGGGGAATTATGCACAAAGGGAAAACCTGCTTTTCTTCTCCAGTCTCTGTTTTCTAGAAAATAAGACATTGTCCTTTTAATTGAAAGACATTCAGAAGCACTAAGAAGCAATGGTCTCTTGAAAGCATTTTTAAAAAGCCTTTCAGCATGGCCCACCTGGTTTTCCAGTGGAAGAAGTGCTCTGCAGTTTGTCTGAAGCATCAGTGTGGAATAAGCCTTGGCCGTGGGTAAATATTCTCTGCCCGCTTTGGGGATGTTGCAAATCCTGAGACACATGGAACATTTTCATGCTCTGTTTATACACCTGGGTTTTGACCTCTGAAACCTTCATTCCATGATCTACACATTGTTTGTAGGACAGCTGAGTGACTGAGAGGTTCTCCCATAAATTGTCAATGCCTCCCTGTGCCTGGCTCCCAGAACTGTCTATTGAAGTGACTATTAGGGATCTCTAAGCTGTGATGAGCCCCAGAATGTTAAATGTCACTGATTCACTTTAAGGTGACAATGACCTTTCTACAGTCATCTGGATTTCTAGGTTCCACACAGACACCTCAGCTTGCTCCTTAGAGACCTAGGATATAAGACAGCTGCTCTGTCTATTCTGATTACTTTTAATGACCAAACTAAGAAAACTAGAAAAATAATTGGTCACTTATGCTGAGGCCTGTGAACTCTGAACATCTCTATTTGCCTGCTATGAACCACTTCTACTGAATTGGTAAAGACCTAGTCATGTAAAATTTCATAGTAAATATTAACAATGGAAGCTCAGGGCTAACCCTGGGCTCTGCTGTCATTGTGCCTTTGTGTGTGAGTAGAAACTGGGCCAGTTATATAAATGCCCGAGTCTCAGCTTTCTCATCTGAAAAGTGGGGATAGTCAGTCGTATTTTCTAATCTCATAGGGTGTTTATGGGCAATTCATGGGGAAGTCCACAGAAAGTCTTGTGATATACCATGTCTTGACTAGGTTTCCCTGTCCTAGGTGACAGGATATACACATCAAGTCATTCTTAACTTGAGAACAAGGACATGTTTCCATGTTGTTTTCCCTCTATTCCTAGTACAAAGTGGGGCATATAAAAAGCAATCTACAAATTTCAGAAACTGGATGCTTTTCTCAGGAACTGTGAGTGCCTGTTGTGTCCACAACTAGGATAGAGGAGTGGACAGGGATGTGACTTCTTGTTGATGCTAAAGGGTCTTTCTAAACTTCCAGGCCACCTTCCGGTTGCACAAGGGGTCACCAGGGAAGCGTGCTTTCCCTCCTGCTGGAGCAGCCAAATGAGCTCAAAGCTTAAATGTGCTTTGGGTCCTTGCCTGCCTGGACTCAAAAGTGTATATGAGCTCTGTCTATACAGATGGGCCCAGCAGGAATAATTCACCTCTTCCTTTGGAATTATTACCCACAGTGACTTATGCACAGACACAAGTACCCTCTGCCAAGCTGAGACACTTCAACAGGAAGAGCACAACAAGCGATGACAAATGTTACTCACATTAGGATTTGTCCCCAGCCGGGAGGCACAAACTGTCCAATCAAGCCAAGGACCAGATCCACCTCAACCTCATTCCCAGACTTTGTCTGAACAGACTCAAGCACCTGCACCAATGTCCCATGGCGGCTGCGGTCTGTGGTGAGATCTTGGATTGGGGCTACCCTGGGAGATTAAGACAAGTAATAGGGTGCTAAAAGGACTTTCGTTTCTTTTTTATATTGCTTCAGGTGCAAATAAAGGGACACAAAACTGAAAACAAAGGGTCAAATGGAGCCACTTATGCCACTCCTCCTCGTTTTCAAGGAAGTTATCACCTCTAGTACTTACTGAGAAATGACTCCCCAGTTCTCTTGTACCCCGTCAGTGCCTCCCTAACCCCTCCCTACCCCTCTTTCTTCCTAAAAACAGTAAAGAAGGAAATCATGTTACTGACCCCTGATAATGATCATTTCCCCTCTCTGTCTTTCTCTTTTCTCTATCTCTCTCTCTATCTCTGTCTCTGTCTCTCTGTCTCTGTCTCTCTCTGTCTCTGTCTGTCTGTCTATCTCTCTCTCTCTCTCTCTCTCTCTCATTCCCCTCAGAATAAATGGAGAGAAAGAGAGATGGTTCGCTAGGAAACCAAACCAAGGCTGGGTGCGCAGAGACATTGGACTGGATTCCTGTTGCATAACTGGTTATGAACCTTGTACATCAGACAAGTCCTATAGGATACAGGCAGAGAATGAAGGATGTGACAAGGATGCACCCATCATCAGGAGGCACAAAGCCCTTTTCTCAGCCAGGAGTTCAGGATGCCCAGAGAGGGACAACTGAGGGCTGGGAAATAACAGCTGGGAGAAATAATGCTAGAGCCAAAATTGGAAAAGAGATAAGAATTGGGGTAAGTAAAGAGATAAGAATTAAGCAAGAAACGAGCTTAAAGTTAGACTAGACTGACCTCAACTTTTAAATAAATGAGTTGTACAAAAAGCTACAGGTTCTTTACAAAATTTCTTTAGAATTGAGAATTACAAAGTTGATGGAGAATGGCTGACAACAATGTTACGGAGAAAAATCAATATATCCTCTCTTCCTACCTCACCAAATATATACATGTAACTAACAAGTATCTGGAAGTTCTGAATTCCTCACAACCAAAGGAGTTTAGAACATACTGACCATCGGAAAATTCTTATTTAGCCTATCAAAACATAAAATGATAAAATTTTGCTCAACTTATCTGGAAGATACTCTAATATCTCCTAATACTTTTCAATCGTTATACAAAGAGAAGAATGTGTACAGTTCTCTCTTAAGTGATTTCCTTATAAAGATTTGTTTTAGTCATCTTCTTGTCACTAAGACACAATACTTGTCACTCACAATTTGGAGGAGAAGAGGTTTATTTTGGTTTACATTTCAGTAGCTTAGTCCTTGCATGGTCAGCCAGATTCAGGCAGAAGTAACCTGGTGGAAAGGACTAGCAGAGGAAAGCTGCTCCCCTCGTGGCATAGAGGAAGCAGAGAGAATCAGGGGAGAAGCTGGGAAGGGAAGCATAACCTGCCGGATAACACCCATAGCAACCCGCTTCTTCCCAACAGAACCCACCTCCTAACAAGCCAGCTAGGATTCTCCTAAACCAAAGTCCTCTTTCAAAGATTCTGTCTATGACCTCAGAAAGCCTTAGAGAGATGTCTGGATATAAGCTGTTATGGTTTGCGTCTGGATGTCCCTCCAAAGCCTCTTGCAGTCATAGGTGGGGCTTTTTCAGAGGTGGTTGGATCTTGAATGTGGATTGATTCATGGTGCAATGCTGAGATTAAGAGTGTGTAAAAGGAATTGAGGGTGGGTAATTGCTGGATCGGTCCATTGCTTGGATTGGCACAGCTCTAATTTAAATAGTCTGGGTATAATATAAGGGACAAAGTGAGGCTCCTCTCCCCTTCCCTTGCTTGCTTTTGCTATCTTTTGCCACCATTAGCAGTTTCTCCTCTGGAACACACTTCTTCTAAGCTCCCAGCCTTGGATCCAGCTGATTTTGGGCTGAAATTGTGAGCTTTCCCCCTTTAACTTTGGGTGTCAGATATTTTGTCTCTGCATTGAGAGTAATGTAACTAATACATAAACTGTAACATTCTACTTCTGCCCCCCAAAAGACTCATGTTACTAAAATGAATTTAGTTCATCTTTAAGAGTTGCCAAAGTTTTAACAGCTTCCACACTGCTGAAAAGCCTAAATCCAAAGTTTCTTCTGAAATTTAAGGCAAACTTTTAGCTGTGAGTCCCTAAAAAATCAAAGGAAAATTAAGTGCTGCCAAAATACAGTGGCACAGAGGAAACATTCCCATTCCAAAAGGAAGGAATGGGGGATAGAAAACAATGGAACCAAGACAAGGCTGAAACCCAGCAGGACAAATGTTAAATCCTGTAGCTCAATATCCAACACCCAGGGCAAGGTGCAAGGTCCAAATGGCTGGAGCAGCCCCACCCATGACATCACTGGTGGGTGCAGCCCTCATAACTTCTCTTGTGGGCTATCTTTGCTCAATCCTTCTGGATTTCCTTGAATGTTCCATGCTCTTGGTTTCTCCCACTTGCTGGAGTCTTAACTGCATTTACAGCTATATTTTCACAGCCTCAAGCACTGCTGTCTGAGGAGCACACTCTCTAGTCTACCACTCCTTCTTCTAAAATCTGGGTAAAAGCCTCCCTGATCCTACGACTCTTGCATTTTGTGTGCCATATTTAATTTTGTGTGATGTGGATGATGCTAAGGTCTGCCACTACCTCAAAGAGTAGCCAGGGCCCCTTGAATTGTGACTGCAGAGGCCTCTAAATGTATGGATGGCTGAGCAGTATGAACCAAATCCCAGGAAACTAATTCCCTATATGGCCCTTCTGGAGAAGCATGCCCAGAGCTAACTTCTCAAAATGTAGTCTTTCCTTTTATAATTTTTAGCGTGTAACCCTTGCTGATTCCTGACATTCCCTTAAGTCATTTTTCCTATTGTTCTGATACAAAGTACTTAGCTTCTTTTTAACATTAATCTTTCCAGTAGCCAAACTTTCTCTGCTCCATCTTTATGGATGCTTTCTTTTCAGCAAAACTGTAAATTTTTTAAATGGACCTCTTACTCTTGATTTTTAGTGTAAAACTTGCTTCACCATACAGGCCCAGTATTGGGCTGTAATGAAATGTCTTCTGTCACACTGAGTAGTCCACCATGCCTAACTTCAGTGTCCTACCAATTCTGAGGACATGAGCAAAATGCAGGCAAATTTTCTGTCAGAGAGAAGCACCCATGATCCTGAGTTTAGCTGTCAAGGGAGTCCTCCCAACTGAAAGCTCCTGAGCTTTGTCTTTACAATCAGCATTTCTATTGGCAGTCTGGTCTTCTGAGCTCTGACTAGAAATTCTCACCAAGGCTTGGCTTACAATATTCTAGGGCTTCTCTAGCCAGAAGCTCTAAACTTTCCAAACCAGGGTTAAAGGCTTCTTAACCATATAATCAGGCAGTATCATAGCAACAACCTCATCTCCAGTACCAAAGTTGATCTTAACCACCTTTTTTCTTTTTTTTTAATTTTAAAAACAAAAAAAGGATAAAAATGACACAGTTTTTTTAAAAATAGGAAGTTAACACTAGTTAATATATTGCATATTGTTCTTAAAAGTAATTGTTCAGATTACAAGATTTAGACATGAAAAAAATGATCAAACAATAAAAACACAAACTGTTCATTCTGATGAGCTAACAGAGATTAATAGTATAGTTATCTATATTGTGTGTATATATAATCTTTTCCTTTCTTTCTTTTCTCCTTTCTCCTATCCCAGTTGTTCTTTCCTTTTGAGAACTTTCTTTCCCTTTCATTTTCACAATATCTATTGTACATTTTGGATCTAATTTACCCTTTCAGGGTTTTTTTTTGTCTTTTTTTTTACACTAAGGACAGTACAATATTTACACATGTGTGTCTGATTTATTTCACTTGAGACTATGTTGCACCCATTTACCTACAAAAGCCTCAAATTTATCTTTCTTTATAGCTTAGTAATACTGCACTGTATAAAAATATCACATCTTTTTTACCTGTTCCTTAGTTGATGGGCATTTGGGTTGTTTCCAAGATTTAGCTATTACAAATTGTAGTGCTATAAACATGGGTACATATATGTCATTGTGGCATTATGTTTTAGTTCTTCTGGGAAAATACCCAGAAAGGGAATAGCTGGATTGAATGGGACCTCTAACACTAGTTTTTTGAGGAATCTCCATGCTGACTTCACAGTAGTTGTACCAGCCTACATGCTCACCAACAGTGGAAGATGGTTCCTTTTTCCCCTCAGCCCCATCAACATTTGTTATTGGTTGATTTCTTGATGACACCCATTCTGTCTGCAGTGAGATAAAATCTCAGTGTTTTTTTAATTTGTATTTCTCAAGCGACCAGTGAAGTTGAACATTTCTTCATGTTTTTATTTGCCATTTGTATTTCTTCATCTGAGAAGTGCATGTTTATCTCAGATGCCCATTTTTGGACTGGGTCTCTGAATTTGAGAGGCCTGATGTTTTTCAGTTATTTATATGTTCTAGATAGAAGTTCTTTGTTCAGAACCCAGACTGATAGTTGGCTAAATTTTTTTCCCATTCTGTAGGTTTTCATTTCTCCATGTTGATAATTTCTTTTGAAGTGCAAAAACTTTTTAATAAAATGAGATTTCAGTTGTTGATTCTTTGAAGCAGTTTCTGTTCATTCTGCATTTTATTTGTGAACTCTGTCAACCTCTATGTCTTCAAGATTTCTACCTATCCTGTCCCCCAGTAAGTTTAGTGTTTCTGTCTTGATATTTAGATCTTTGACCCATTTTGACTTTATTTTAGTGTATGGTGATACACATGTGTCTATTTCAAGTTTTTGGCATGTGGAAAACCAATTTTTTCAGCGCCATTTGTTAAGGAGGTTATCTTTCTTCCAATGAATCTTCCCCCCAAAAAAGCAGGGGTAGCTATTCTGTTTGCAGACAATGTGAACTTCAAACCAAAAATGATCTGAAGAGATAAAGAAGTCCACTACATACTAGTTAGGGGAAAACTTCAAGAGCAAGACATAACAATCTTAAATATATATGCACCAAATTTGGGAGTACCCAGCTATACAAAACAAATATTAACAGACATAAAAAATCAAATAAGAAATAACACAATTATAACAGGAGACCTTAACATGCCATTGACAAAAAAGGGACAGATCAAACAGACAGAAAATCAACAAAGAAATAACAGAACTGAATCACACCTGTGAACAAATGGACTTGATGGACGTATAAAGAGTGTTCCATGCAACAACATCAGAATATACACTCTTCTCAGCAGTACACAGAACATTCTCTAAAACAGACCATATAATAGCCCACAGAACATTCTTAAGTAAATGCAAAAGAACTGAAATTATCCCATGCATGTTATCAGATCATACTACCATGAAACTAGAAATTAATGATAAAAAAATGGCAAAACCCCCACAAATGCATGGAAATTGAATAATATACTCCTGAACAGTAATTGGGTCACAGAGGAAATTAAAGATGAAATTAAATGATATCTACAAGGAAACAAAAATACAAATACAACTAACCAGAATCTATGGGATGCAATGAAACCAGTCCTCAGAGGAAAATTTATTGCAATGAATTCCCACAACAGGAAAACAGAACAAACACAAATAAACAACCTGATGCTATGCCTCAAACATCTAGAGAAAGAACAGCAAGTCAAGCTCAAAGCCAAAAGAAGGGAGGAAATTATGAAGAGCAGAGCAGAAATTAATGCAAAAGGAAAGAAAAGACTCAAATTCAAGCAACACAGAATGAAAAATGAGAAATCACTACTGACCCTGTGGAAATACAGAAGATCATCAACAACTATTTCGAAAACCTCTTCTCTCATAGGTTCGATAACACAGAAGAAATGGGCAGATTCCTAGAAACATAAAACCACCAAAGCTGGATCAAGAAGATGTAAAACTGCTGAATAACCCAATTTCTATTAATGAAATTGAAAATGTAATCAAGTCCCTACCAACAAAGCAGAGCCCAGGCCCAGACAGATTCACTGTGGAATTCTACAAGAAATTCAAAGAAGATTTAATGCCAACACTCCTCAAACTTCAAATTGAAAGGGAAGCAATTCTTCCTAACTCATTCCTGGAAGCAAATGTCACTCTAGTACCAAAACCTGAGAAAGACCTAACTAAAAAAGAGAACTACAGGCCAAACTCGCTAATGAACATAGATGCAAAAATTCTCAATAAAATATTGGCAAACAGGATGCAGAAAATCATCAAGAAGATTATACACTATGACCAAGTGGGATTCATCCCAGGCATGCAGGGATGGTTCAATATACGCAAATCAATAAATGTAATCCACCATATCAACAGAGCCAAAAATAAGAATCATATGATCATTCTATAGATGCAGAAAAAGTTTTTGATAAGGTCCAACACTTATTCATGATAGGAACCTTACATAGATTTGGAATAGAAGGTGTTTACCTCAATATGATGAAGGCCATCTATGACAACCCAACAGCCAGCATCATATTAAATGTCCAAAAACTGAAAGCCTTTACCCTAAAATCAGGAACAAAACAAGGATGTCCATTATCATTGCTCCTATTCAACATAGTACTGGAAATACTAGCCAGAACAATTAGACAAGAGAGAGAAATAAAAGGAATAAGGATAGGAAAAGATGAAGTTAAATTATCATTATCTGCAGATGACACGATACTCTACATAGAAGACCCCCAAAACTCCATTGAAGGACTCCTAGATATAATAAATAAATTCATCAATGTAGCTGGATACAAAATCAACACTCAAAAATCAATAGCATTCCTATATACTAACAAGAAAATCACTGAGAGAGAAATAAGAGAAGCCATACCCTTCACACTAGCATCCAAAAAAAAAATGAAATACTTAGGAATTAATCTAATGAAAGATGTAAAAGAGTTGTACAGGAAAAATTATAATACCCTGAAAAAAGAAATCATAGAGGACATCAGAAAATGGAAAGACATCGCTTGTTCAAAGACAAACATTGTGAACATGGCCATTGTTCCAAAATTGTTATACAGATTTAATGAAATCCCAATCAAAATGCCACTACCATACCTCACAGAACCAGAGAAATCACTGCTAAAGTTCATCTGGAACCAGAAGAGACCCAGAATAGCAAAGACAATGCTAAGCAACAAAGGCAAGGCAGGAGGCATCACAATCCCTCACTTGAAGTTATACTACAAAGCTACTGTAAAAAAAAAAATCAGGATGGTACTGGAATAAAAACAGACCTCAAGATCAATGGAATAGATTAGAAGATACAACCACAACTACAAACACACTCAGCCACCCTATCTTTGGTAAAGGGGCCAAACACGTCCACAGGAAAAAGATATTCTCTTTGATAAATGGTGCTGGAAAAATTGGCTCTCCATATGCCAAAAATTAAAACTAGACCCATGCCTATCACCACGTATTAAACTAAAGTCTAAGTGGATCAAAGTTCTAAATATTAAAACAGAATCTGTTGAAAGACAAATTAGGCAAAAATCTTGAAGACATAGGGGTAGGTGTGAATTCACGAACAAGAATCAAACTGCACAGGAAATACTTCACAGAATCATTAACTGGGATCACATCATATTAAAGAGTTTCTGCATGTTCAAAGAAATCTCCAGCATAGTGAAAAGAAAACCCACAAATTGGGAAAAAATCTTAGTGAACTGTCTCTCGGACAAAGGACTTCTGTCTAGAATACAAAGAATTTTTTTAAAAAAATCAGACCCCCAGAATTCAAAGACCCAGCAAAAAATGGGCATCTGAGATGATCACAGTTCTCAGATGAAGAAACGCAAATGGCAAATAAATACATGAAAAATGTTCAGCATCATTAGTCATTAGGGAATGCAAATTAAAACCACACTGAGATTCCATCTCACTCCAGAAAGAATGGCCAGTATAAAGAAAACTACCAAGAACAAATGCTGGAGAGGCTGTGGGGAAAAAGGAACTCTTCTGCACTGTTGGTGGGAGTGTAGACTAGTGCAACCACTGTGGAGGTCAGTCTGGAGATTCCTCAAAAAAAAAAAAAACTGGGATTGGAAGTCCCATTTGACCCAGCTATTCCACTTCTGGGCATATTCCCAGAAGAACTGAAAACATCATACCACTGTGATATATGTGCACCCAGGTTTATAGCAGCACAATTTGTAATAGCCAGATTCTGGAAACAATCTAAATGCCCATCAATTGAGGAATGAATAAAAAAATGTGGTACTTTTATACAATGGAGTACTACTCAGCTATAAAGAATGATCACATTGAGATATTTATAAATGAATAGATGCAACTTGAGACCATACTCACAAGTGAAATAAATCAAACTCACATGTATAAATACTGTATAGTCTCCCTAGTATAAGAAATATTAAGATTTTGTAAGTTTTTATGGTAATCATAATTCTGCATTATATTGCTTTGAAGTCTTATAATATTTTCATTCATTGGTTGGAATGGTTTTATTCTATTTTATTTTATTATGTGTGATGGTGTAAACAGCTACTTTGAAGAAAACAGCCATTGCTGATTTAATATCATCTTGCTTTGAAGTCCTACCATGCTTTTTTTCTTCTATTTCCATAGGTTCTACTATATTGTGTCTTATTGGATTTCAATATGTGTGACAGTATAAACAAAAATTTTTGGGGAAAATGAGATATTATAGTAGCCATTGTTCATTATCAATTATTTAGTTTTGAATGTTCTGTAATACTTTCATTCTCTTGAATGGTTTTATACTATTTTGTTATGTTTGATACTATTGTGTGTGAAGGTATGCTCAACTATTTCAAACAAAAGAGACATTACAGTAGCTACTGTTGATATCCAGTTGTCTTGACATGAAGTGCTGTGTTGCTTGCATTGTTTTGTTCTGATTTGATTTGTTCTGTTCTCTTTTGTTTTTTTCTCTATAAAATAAAATATTTATATGGTTATATGATTTTTATGCATTGTTTTATTTTTCCAAAGATTCCAAGAAACTGAGACTAAAAATTTTAGTGGGAAAAAAAATCCTCTGCATCAAGTGATGAATTAAAGTTATGGTTAATTTTAATGCAAAATTGCAAAATAAAATAAATCTAATGTTATCATTTGCCCAAGTGGTCCCTCTTATCTTAGGGAGGTACAATAATGCTAGATAGCTGCCATCATATCCATTTAAGTTTGAATCAAATAGTACATGGTGAAAAATATCCAGATACTGATATTAAGGACATGAGGAGAGTTCTCATAAAGAAAGTTTCTAGATTTATGTATATTCAAGAGACATGAATTATAGCATACTTATATCTAGAAACTAGCCCATTACTTGGACTTATAACCAGTTTCCATTTTTTAAAATTTCAAAATCTGAATCTCTCAAAGGAAGGGAATTATCCTGAAATCTTGGGGCTACCACATTATTCTGACCCTATTTTCTATTTCCAAAAGGTCTACAACTTCCCATATCTAAAAAGTCCCAAATAGTACTAACCCAAATAATGAACAAGTTTCTTCCACATAAATAACTGAAGGTTCCCAGTGTAAACTATACAGTACTTTAAAACTATATGCAAACTTCCAGACCTTAAGGATATAGAAACACCCACAGTGACAAAATACAAAATACATGTGTAGAAGACACAGTGACCACCTGCCTCCCTATATCTAACCCTTCCACCAAGTGCTGCATTGTTTTTTTTATTTTTTTCTATTTTAAAGAGAATAAAACAAAAGAGGACAGATGTAAGCAAATCAGAACAGAACAATGTAAGCATCACAGCACTTCCCAACAAGACAATTGGATATTAACAGTCACTATCATAATGTCTTTTTCTTTGAAATAGTTGAGCTTAAGCAATTCTCCTTAAGTCATTCCTGGAAGAAAATATCACTCTAGTACCAAAACCTGAGAAAGACTCAACTAAAAAAGAGAAACACAGGCCAATCTCCTTAATGAACATAGATGCAAAAATTCTCAATAAAATATTGGCAAACAGGATGCACAAATCATTAAGAAGATTATACACCATGACCAAGTGGGATTCATCCCAGGCATGCAAGGATGGTTCAACATACGTAAATCAATAAATGTAATCCATCATATCAATAGGGCCATAAGTAAGAATCACATGATCATTTTTATAGATACAGAAAAAGCTTTTGATAAGATCCAACACCCATTCATGATAAGAAACTTACGGAGAATTGGAATAGATGGTCTTTACCTCAATATGATAAAGGCCATCTACAACAAACCAACAACCAGTGTCATATTAAATGACCAAAAACTGAAAGCCTTTACCTTAAAATCAGAAGACATGGATGTCCCTTATCACTGCTCCTATTCAACATAGTACTGGAAACACTAGGAAGAGCAGTTAGACAAGAGAGAGAAATAAAAGGAATAAAGACAGGAAAAGAAGAAGTTAAATTATCATTATTTGCAGATGACATGATACTCTACATAGAAGACCCCAAAACTCCATTGAAAGACTCCTAGATATAATAAACAAATTCAGCAATATAGCTGGATACAAAGTCAATACTCAAAAATCAATAGCATTCTTATACACTAACAAGAAAATCACTGAGAGAGAAATAAGAGAAGCCACACCCTTCACACTAGCATCCAAAAAAAAATGAAATACTTAGGAATTAATCTAATGAAAGATGTAAAAGAGTTGTACAGGGAAAATTATAATACCCTGAAAAAAGAAATCAAAGAGGACCTCAGTAAATGGAAAGACATCCCTTGTTCATGGATAGGAAGAATAAATATTGTGAAAATGACCATTCTCCCAAAATTGTTATACAAGTGCTGCATTGTATAGCATGTGTGAGGTATAAAGGAAAATGACCCTGCTCTCATTCCAAGGAGTGTTCAGTATGGTTTAAGCCAAATTTTAGTGTGTGAAATAATTACCTGGAAACCTTGAAGAAATTTACTGTCCTCCTCCTTTCTCAGTTTTCAGGTTTAGTTGTATAGGGTGGAGCCTGAGAAATTATATTTCCAAGTTTATAGGTGATCTTGAAGCTCAGATTCTATTATTTATGGTCAGGAACACTTCAAATAATACAATAGTTGATTTTCAAAGGTTATATTCAAAGGCAGAAACTCTTGTGTGGCATGGAGATAAGCAAGGGAGGAGGAACAAAGAGAGTAGTTTCCTTGAAAGTAGCAGGTCTTAGTTTTGACTGTATGCAGGTCCCTTAGGAATCTTTTAAAAAAATCAAGATCTAGAGCCATGGATTCAGCTCAGTGGCATAAGCACCTGCTTAGCAAAAGCAAGGTCATGAGTTCAAAAACTCAAGATCTAATCCCTGATCTAAGAGATTCTGATTCCAGTGCTCTGAGTGAAACCAGAGCATAAAAGTAGTATTTTAAATCTTTTGTGATTCTAACGTGCATTCCAAGGTGACAATCCTGCTTTAGGGAAAGAAGATAGTCAGGGTCTTTATGTATCTGTGAGCTTGCAAGTGCACATATGCAGGTATTTGGGGAACCATACTGGGAGTAGCTGACCTGAATTTTCTGTTTATTTATAACATTAGCAAGGAACTCAGTGGACTCTGTCAGGGCAACTGGCTGTCTGGCTAAAGGATTTAAATAGATTTTTAAGAAGGTAGCTTCCTGGGTCCTATATCTATGAGTAAATGATGTCCAGCTTCACATACTGCTACAGAGAAAATAGTTGGGATTTAGATTCTGGCCTCCAAAGTCTGTGGAATCAACCACTGTGCTAGATATTTTCTCTCTGTTACTATTAGCATTAGAAATATTTAATATATTCATCCAATCAAAAAAGAAGCAAAAATAATCTACAGAGTAGTCTCTATTAGGGACCAGCAGTCTTGAAGAATCTCATTTGTCTGCTCCACTCCACTTGACTCTGATTGGGTGATTTGTACTCAGTCTAGAGCATCACAGAATATTAAAGAGAGGAGGCAAGTAGATAAGAACAGAATTTAACAAGTGGGGAGGGCATGGAGGGAGTCACCACAGAAGGCTGTGGCTGCTCTCCCTGCAGACAAAGGGTAGGTTCTGCCTGATATAGCCTCTGATGGGGGTAGGGCTCTGGGGACTGATGTGAGCGGATTTATTTTGTGAGAGTACTGGAGGGGACTGGGTAAACCTTTACACTCCTGAGCTGTGGTAGACTTTTGGGAGGGAGAAGCCATAGGGGCTTCTGGGAAGTAGGAGGTGTGCATTATCATGACACAGCTTTGAACCCACTGCCATGATGATTGTGCTATCTCTCAGGTGGATGGACCTAACAGTTTCCTCTCTCTTTCTCTCTCTCTCTCTCTCTCTCTCTCTCTCTCTCTCTCTCTCTCTCTCTCTCTCGGTTTCTTTCTTCTTGCAATCTAAAGTTTGAACACAGGGCCTTTGCACTGAGCTACTTCCTTGGACTTTTTGTTACTTTTCAAACAGGGTCTCACTAAATTGTCCAGGCTGCAACTGAAATGGGGGCCCTCTCCTCAGTGCCCCAGAGAGCTCAGGTTACAGGTATGTAATACCTTCGCAGCTCTCCTCTTCCCTTTTATCCTCATATCTTTTCCTCCACTCCTGAGCCCCCTCACCCTGGTGTAAGTTCTCCTGTCAACAGAACGCTTCTCAGTCTTAGAAGGGTAACTGTTAGATGGCTCAGCATTTTCTTCCTATCTGGAGTGAGCATCAAATAAGAGAACCTGTTACAAGTGAACCCTCAGTGTGGATGCCCCATGGCTTAGCCTTTCTCTCAAGTCCAGGCAGTGCTTTCACTTCGTCAGGGTCAGGACAGTCTCTGCTCTTGTGTGGGCTAATGTCACAAAGGGGTCAAGGGAATTTTTGTTTCAGATTTGAAATAGCTTAAATCCCACCCTTCTGACTTGGACAAGTTGCATTCTCTCCCTGAACCTTCTATTTCTTGTGAAGAATGTGAGGAAGATTACAAATTCAAACTCAGCTTTGACAAAACTAAAAAAAATTGGGATACCAATCATTCAGATATAAAATGATTCTATAAGACTCATTTCTTGGAAAATTGACTTTTGCCATAAATCATGACATTTATTCTCAGCCACTGTGTTCTCTCTTGCATGGTGTCCCACCTCACGCTGTAGAGTGTACTTCTTTTCCTACTTTTACTTGGCCCAGACTCACTCTGAAAGCCTGTTTCTTTTCCTACCTTTAATAAAACTTTGTTACTGTTTTTAAAAAAAAAGATATGTTATCTGTTGTCTCCTTTTGAGTATGATGACAACATCAAGAGAATAAACATGAAAATGAATGTCGTATTTATGAGAAATAAATGCTATTTTTGGCAGAAGTCAAATCAGGAATGAATACAAGAAGAATGACTCACATCCTTTCAAGTTATGTCTTTTTAAGTTGGATATTTAAATAAAGGAAAATGTGACAAAATGCTTATAATGAGGCAAATAGCAGCAAGAGCTCATCAAAGTGTAATCATGTAGTTCAGCTCAGGGTACATCAAAGATTTGCTGTAAATGTGATTATATGGTTTCCTGGAATCAGATTTTACAGCTGTGTGCTTGATCAGTAAGATTGCAAAATGTCTCATATAAAAAAATAGCATTTTTCTCTAGCTGGTTCCTAATGTCCAAGTGGACTTCATTGTTAATGAGAATTCATATAGTGCTACTTGTCTTCCAGAGAATCTTTCTTTATAAGCCATTCTGTCTCATTGTTCATTTGTTAGGACACATCTGCACAGCTAAGGACATAGTTAAAGGTCATTGTTTTTATGGACAATGCTGCTGTTCTTTCTTATGCAGTGAGCCTTACAGCCATTGGAGTTTATGATTAGCTAGAACTGGTCCTTGATCTGTTGAACCACTTTTGAAAAGCTGAATCTAACACTGGAGCAGAACAAGGGAAACATGTTTTTTTATAGCATGGCAGATATTTTTCAAGTAATTCCAAACCTAGATCCAGATCACAAAAAGGATCTCTCATTCATGCTCATTGTTTCCCAAAGGAAATCACTAAATATCTTTGCTACATCTTCAGACATCCTTATTTCCTGGTAGCTCTGCAGCACAGACATGAATTATCACTTGCAAGTACTAAAACAAGGATAGTTAGTGTCCTTGTCAGAAGCCACTTATCTTTCCCTCCACATCCACCCAACACCTTGGACATCCTTCCATCCCAGTGCCTTTCTTAAAATGACGAGTGATGCCCAGGATGGTTTGAACAAGTTTTAGCAAAGAGAAATCTTGAATCTTAAAATCTGAAAAGTTTGTTTTATCTTTTTTTTTTTCCAAGAGGCATTGTCTCACTGTGTCATCCATGCTGAGATCAATTTCCTGGGCTCAAGTGATCTTTCTGCTTCTGGCTTCTGGGTAGCTGGAACTTTAGAAGCATGACACTGTGTCTATAAGTTTGCTTTAATTTTTAAAAAATTAACGTCTTGTGTTCTAAGCCAAGAATGCAGTCCTGTTCAAAATATAATTTCTAATAATATCTTTTAACAATAAATTGTGGACTGGCTTTCCTTATAAAAGTAACTTGCTATTCACTAATTGATTCTACTATTTTGAAAAGACCCAATCAGTTTTAAAAAATAATTATATGACCAGCTTCTACTTTTTAATTTCTGGAGCATATTAATTTCACTTCAGTAAGCATCTCTCTTCTATTGAAACACTTTTGAAGCTGAAACAAACCTAGTGATTATATTCACTGTAGTCATAGTTAGTAACACTCATGTATCTCAACTCAAATTGAAAATTCAAAATTTATGATTTCTTCTTCAAAAGCTTATATGAAATGCCTTCAGAAATAAGCAAACATAGATTTGTAGGGGTAATATTACTAACTCAATGGTTATACTATTATTCATTGATAGAAGCAGTAGATATTATTTTTCCTGTGTGCTACCTTTAGCAATCACTACCTAGGACAAAGTACCATCAGGAGAAACACATTTATTCTGAGAATTAATGAGAGTATAAGAGTTGCCAATGGGGTGAAGAGTTGAAGTCCATATCCATTAATTCCACTTGATTATTTTGCATTAGGACTCAGTGTCTAGGTAAGTGTCTCGGATCTTGGAGTTTATGCAAAGAGCCAAAAATACATGCAATGGCTTGCAGAATTTATTCCCCTCCCACCATTTGAATTCTATATACAAAATATGTCAGGCTGTTTTTTTTTTTAAGAAAGGGTGTTTTGTTTTGATTTGATTTGATCTGATTTGATTTGTTTTGTGTTTTGCTTCTGTTTCAACTATCATGCAGTTGTTCATTCCCTGTAAAACTGGTAAAGGTAACTGTGTTGGAAATTTAGAAAAATTCCTTTGGAATTTAAATTGCCTCACCAAGATTTTAGAATCCATCAGAAAGAAATCTCACTTTCAAATCTTGACCAGAACAGAACATGGAAACAAGACTCCCAAAGATTCCTCTGGTATTCCAATAACACTGTGCAATTTTTTAAAGTCTACTTTAGAGAATTTAATAGCTATAAATATGGTGAATCATAGTTAATAATAGCCATGCATGGTAGAAAAAGAAGCTTTTATTCTTGTATTTCTTTATTTCCATTTTCAAATATAAGAATTACTTTGGTAAAAAAAAAAATGACCAGATGAAATAGTAGACACACAACTGTTATCTCAGGTACTTGGGAGGATGAGACAGAAGGATCACAAATCAGAGGCCAACTAGGACAACTTAGTGAGACCCTACCTCAGAATAAGATAACGGGCTGGGATGTCACTCAGTGGTAGAGTATTTGTTTAGCATAGGCAAGGCCCTTGGTTTACAAGTACTGCAAAAATGAAGAAAGGGAGAGAGGGGGCATCATCAACCCGTGGTTAGAAAGAGAAAGCACCTTACCGACATAAAACCAGCCCCTTTCCTGCTCTTCACTGACCTCCGAGTTTCTCTGGAGTCTTTGCTGAGCACTGACCAAGTTCTACTGGGGCTCCATTCATTTGTTCTTTATTCTCACTACAAAGATTATAAGCAACTTGAGTCACCATGTCATTTGTGGTTAGAGCGTCTAATGCCCAGCCCATGGCATAGGACATACTAGGTACTTAAAAGTTTGTCGAACTGTGCCATCCAATTAATACATTCAACAATATCCTAAAGAGGACATTCCATTAGTCTAAATGGCTATAATTGTAACATTTACATATTAGAAGAAGATGAAGTACCTGAACATATCTTGCAGACAGTAAGCCCTCCCCTATTCAGTAATTACCCTTCTCTCTTCAGTGTTAGTCAACAGAAAAATCGATATTGTAGTCCCTTCACTTGGGCCCCCTTATGCGTTTCCTGTATTATGTAGCTCAGTGAATTAATGCTATCTGAAATCTTAATTTTCTCTTCTGTAACTATGTGAGGTCGTCTTAAATGGAAATCAAATCTACCTAAAATAATGAGATGCTATTTGTCAAGAAGCTTGAAAAAGGACAGGAAAAATGGAAAAACTTCAGGAAAAAATAAGGAAAAGTGTTAAAGATGCTAAGATTTGAAGAAATTTTGATTTTCTAAGATTGTATTTGAGAACGGAGAAGTAAGTTGTAGCAGACTTTGGTGGATAATTAAGAAAGAGGCAAAGCCATTAAATCTCTGCCTTTTTTTCCACATTCAGGATGAAAAAAATATTTTTCATAGCCAATAATTGGAATGCATATTCTTAAAAATTAATTAAGTTTATTAGTACATTTTATAAATACATAATGATCACATTCACCTTGGGAATTTGTACCTGTACATTTTTTTTTTTTTTTGTACTGGAGTTTGAACTCATGACCTTGTACTTGCCAGGAAGGTGCTTACACCACTGAGCTAAATCCCAAGCCCCATTGTACATTATATATTTTGATTCTTCTTTTTTACTTTTTTTTTTTTTGGTACCAGGGATCGAACTACTCATGACCATGCCAGGCAGGTGCTTATGCCACTGAGCTAAATCCCAGGCTGATTCTTCTTTTTTTCCCCTTCCTTTCAATCCCTCGTCTTCTCCTTATTTATAAAAGTTTTGCTTCCATTTTTCCTTCTTTTTCTTTTCCATTCCTTCCTTTCTCCCATCCTTATCTGTAGTTCCCCTTCCCATTTCAACATTTTCTTTCCACTTCCCAATAGCTGTTACGCATTTTGGTCCTTAATTTACACTTTCAGTTTCTCACACCAGAGAAGCAGTGCAGTATTTACACAAAAGTGTTCTATTTATTTCATATTTTTAAAAGATTATGTACTGAAGTAATAGAAGAACACCAAAAGGAAATGTGCTCAAAATCTATCTACTGCATTGTGAAGATCCAAACCAGAGCCCAGCTCTGATCAGAGGCTGAACTCTACCAAAGTATTTCTTTGCTACGTAGAGGGTGAGGGATCAGCAGCTTGTTATGGAGACAGAAAACAATAAATTCAAATCCCTGGTTGTGTCTATGATATTTCTTTCACTGCCTTAGGTAAAATATTATATCTAAACTATCATCTAAAACTCTGTTTTGAAAGTAAGAAAATCAATCCATTTTCCCCATCTTTATATTCAAAAACCAATCTTCTTCACCATGCAGAAACATTAGCACTAGAGTGCCTGTAAGCTGGAGCGCAGCTTTGTGAGGCAGCAGCTTTGTTTTTCCTGGGAAAGCTGTAAGATTGAAGGTTGGCAAGATTTCTCCCTTCAGACTAGAGATTGAAGGGCTGAAGAGATCTATATTGAGAGCGGACTGAGGTTTCCAGAGCATATTTTTAACCAGCAAGTCTTTGGGTATCTTCCACTTCTGCTCTTAAAGATACTGCTGTCTCAGTCATATTTCCCTGACACCTAGTTTTTGCCATGGAAGCTTGAGTCTGTGCTAATAATTAATTTGTGATCTCATGATGAATGCCCAAATATAATCCAGTCAGACACTTTTCAATAAGGGACATCTAAATCTAAGATGACTTTAAAGATGCAAGCCTCAAGGTAGGTTCGAGAAGGTAAAGTTCAAGGGGATAGGCAGAGAAGTCAAGATGGCTGATCAGTGAGCAACAAATTACAAAGCTTCCCGGGAGAAACAACTCATTTGCCAGAATAAAACACCCTGGAGAGACCCAGACAGAGGGAGATGGATCCTCTTGGCACAGGAAGAAACTAAAACATAAAAAAGTTTGTCAAATGTATTGGGACTACAACTGAAACAGCTAAAAATTACAGGACACAGCATTTTCATGGCTACCTGCCAAGTTTGTGCCAGCCTGAATTTCACCAGCCTGCAGAGCCACCCAAACTCATTCCCGCTGCCACTCACAGGAACCTCAGCAGCACTGAAGTCAGAGGTTGGTGAGCCCAACAGAGAGCAGAGCCAGTGAAGAGACCTTCATTAATCCACAGTCAATCCTGGGAATGAGACCCCCCCCATGGAAAGGGCATGACCAAATAGGTGATATGTTGGAATCGGGCAGGAGGACCCTGAACTGGGAGCAGCAGTGACTTCAGTTGGTTCCTCCCTCCCCAGAGCAGATTTGTGGGATTTGCTTGGACTGGGTCATGCCCCTGGCCAGGACCCAATGAGCCATCCCAAATCAATTCCCTGTGCCTAGCATGCACTAACCCAGTAAAGGCCCCTGAAGTTTGGCTGGCCCAGTAGGGAGGGGCAGGCATACACAGCCATTGCTTACACCTCAGTGACAAGAGCAGACAGGAGAGGGCAGAGGTCCCTTGCCAGTGTGCTTCAGAGGAAACATGGCCAACAGGGAAGGGGGCTGGGATCTGCACTCTAACCTGTGTGGAGAAAGCCAGGGCCATGACAGAAGAGACAGACAGGAGGAGGACCCCAGCCCAGAACCCTGAGAGCACTGATCCAGGAGAAGGAAAAACAAGGGAGACTGAGGGTGGCAAACACACAACATCAGACATGGCTTCAGTGGACATTAAGAGATATCTTAGGGACCTTGTAGATGAGATCAAAACTGAAATATTAAATCAGGTAAAGCAAGATATAAGTAGAGTAATAAAAGAAATGCTCTCAGGAAGCATCTCTCAGGAAGATAAAGATGGGAGAAGGGAGGAACACACAAAAAAAGAGAGAAACATTTGATAAAGAATATAGAGAAAATACAGAACACATGAAGCAGATTCAAAGAGATTACCAGGAAATTAAAAACTCCATTGAAAGCTGGCAAAACTCCTTAAAAGAAACTAAGGATAGACTATCAAAACTTGAAGACAAGTTTGCAATGTGTGATCATGAAAGGAAAGATCTCATAAAAATAACAAGGAAACAGGCAGTAGCAATACAAAGGCTAGAAGATGACAAGAGAATCTACAATTTAAGAAGAAGAGATGTGAACGAAGAAGCAGGAATACATACAGGTGAATTACAAAGGCTATTCATGGAAATAATTAAGGAAAACTTCCCAAGCATGGGGAAAAAAATGACATTCAG
>PVLA01003323.1:0-89005 GCA_004027455.1 Hydrochoerus hydrochaeris
AGAGAGAGAAGAAAATCACCAGGATT
Organism: Hydrochoerus hydrochaeris; assembly: GCA_004027455.1. Classification (NCBI taxonomy): domain Eukaryota; kingdom Metazoa; phylum Chordata; class Mammalia; order Rodentia; family Hydrochaeridae; genus Hydrochoerus; species Hydrochoerus hydrochaeris. Next base: position 27 of record PVLA01003323.1, read on the forward strand.
CCAGGAACAATGGCAGAAAGGCCTCAATGAAAGGGGCAGACAGTGGATTGAAGGAGAAAAGTAAACAACAATGACAGAAAAATAGCATAGCAGAGATGAGGCAGAGAAGATTGGCTATCTTAATGTTTTGTCTTGACTGATTTTATTCAAATCTGGTATGCTTGAGAGTATCAAGTCTGAGAGTAGAGACAACTACTCTGAAGATGACAAGATTCAAAAGGATACCCATTCTGGTTTGATTATTAACTGACTTTGAAGTCCTATAATGTCTCCAACATTTGGTTTTTATTAATAGTGCTATGTACTGCTATGTTTAATTATACTATGCCTGATGATATAGACAATTTTATTGAAAATAACAAGAGACATCATAGTAACTACCATAGGTCACCTAGTATTGTGGTTTTATAAGTCCTTTTCATTTTGTGTTTTTCTAGGAATTTGTTTTGTTGACTTGTTTTGATTTGCTTTTCCTTCTAATACAGAAAGGATAGGTATACATGTAGAGACTTATACATGCATAGAGCTTCTAAATAGTTTACAAGAATTGATTATAGTTATAGCTTAAAAAAGGAAAAGAAAGTTTTCTAAAGGATATAACTGCATGTATGTTTAAGTGTGTAGGATTGATAACCATATTACTAAGTTTTTTTTGGATAGATAAACAGAACTGATTACAGTCTCACTGTTTAAATGTCCACTTTGTATGCTTTACTTTTGTAACTTGAACAACTACGTCTAAGAAGAAAATACATAATTATCAGCTAGTGATTTCCTACTGGTTTCTTTTTTTTTAATTATGTATTATTTCTACTGTCTTTCTGTTTCATTTTTTTTTCTTTAAATAAAGTTTTAAAATTTTTTTTAAAAATCTAAGATTTGACATAGCTATTCCCTTTCTGGGTATCTTCCCAAAAGAATTAAAATCATACCACAGCAATACATGCATACTTGTGTTTATAGCAGCACAGTTTGTAATAGTTAAACCTTGGAAACAACCCATCAACCAAGGAATGAATAAAGAAGATGGTTTTTTAATAATGGAGTACTACTCTGCCATAAAGAAAAATAAACTTGAGATATTGCTACGTAAATGGATGTAACCTGAGACCATACTCTTAAGTGAAATAAATCAGACTCACATGTATAAACATCACACTGTTTCCCTGGTGTGAGATACTGAAAGAGTAAATAAGGACCAAAGTGTACAACAGATATTGTGAAATTATTGAAAAGGAACAACTGAAGAAAGTGTTCGAAAGGAAAGAGGAAGCCTGGGGATATAGCTCAGTGGCACAGCACCTGGCTGGGAAACACAAGGTCGTGAGTTCAATTCCCAGTACCGAAGGGGGGAAAAAAGGAAGAGGAACCAGGGTAGAGAGAGGAGGAAGAAGGAAGGAAAAGGGAGAAGAACAATTTTTCAAAAAGAAGATAAAAGTGGAAACAATGCTTTGTAAATAGGGAGGGTAAGAAGGGGTTGAAAGTATGGGAGGGGATTGGAAAAAAGGAATCAAAATATATCAGGTATGAGTACAAATTCCCTGTGATAAATATGATCTTTATGCATAACTAAAATGTACTAATACACTTAATTAAAAAAAAAAGCTGGTTAGGGAAATGGGCATCACCTGTTAATTACAAGATCCAGGACACATGTGCAGAACAGTTCCCAAAGCCCTGCATGTGAGAATTGGAGCAGGTTTTCAGTAGGATGCCTGGACCAGAAGCCAGCCTGAGGCATGGGATCCCAGCCCCGCCTCTCAGGACCCCTCTGCAGAAGTTCTCGCAGGTTTCCTGGAGATTTAGACAGCACAAAAGAACACATCGAGGCCATGGAGACTTCACTATGGTAACTTTCCACGACACCCCACGCTGTGTTTCCCTGATGCAGTGTGTACTTTTATCTGTGTTTGTACCCTTTTTTACTATTTAATCATCCAAGCTTGTGTGGCAGATCCAGTTTCTTTCCTACTCTTCATTTCTGCTTGCTCGAACGAACTTTGCCACTGCTTTGTCCTTATTTCATTCAGTTTCTTGTTTGAGGCAAAAGAACTTGGAATCCAATTCCAGGAGAGGCCAGCTATCCAAAACCCAGTAACATTTAGCTGAGGAGCTACTTTTCAGAAACAAACTGTCTGCTGACACCTCTATAACGGAGAGATTGTCCTTCCTGCTTATCCCCCTAACACTTGTTTGTATCTCAGTACTTGGCACCCCAAAGTATTCTGGAATATTAATGATTAATTAATTAATTAATTAATCATTTCATCACTCACTCACAATTGAACCTGAAACTATTGCTCAAGGAGGAAAGAGACTGGTTGGGCTTTCAGTGAAAACTTGATAATCTGAACATTAAATTTCTTGTGTGAGTTACATTTGTGTAAGGAGTTAACACAGTGACCTCTTAAATATCAAATTAGCATACCCTGAAGTATAATTATAAAAATCCAAATATGCAATGAGGGAAATGTTTAATTAAAAGAAACGCTGTATGACTGGAAACCGGCAATTTCTCAGACAATAGGGCTTACAGATGAAGGGTAAGCACTATCCACGCTTGGGGAGTTCAGCTGGTGAGTTTAGAGTAAGCAGCCTGTTCTACAGAGCCTTTCATGTGACTGAGAGGAGGTCACTGCAGTATATCTGAGCAGTCTGTGTGGGATGAAGGGGTTAATGGGGCGAGTCAAGTAGGTCATGTGTAGCTGTCCCATGGGGAGGTAGTCATCAGGAGGTAGCTGTGGAAGGCGGATATCTGAACTGACTACTTTGAGGAACTGGGGGACAGAGAACTGGAAACTGTGTCAAGGGTGACTAAGCCCTGCATGCAGCAAAGGAGTTAAATTTATGTTCAAATTCAACCTTCAGGGAAATTGAGGAAACACATGAAAAATTCAAAAACAAGAACAAACAAATGGAGGCTCCTCAGAAGAATGGAATAAAATTTCCACTTCATTTTTTGTCTTTACCAAACCCAAGAAAAAATCTTGTTCCAAGTAGGAGTTAATGTAGCATAATCTTAAGAGACAACTAGCAGCCCATGTCTTCCCAAAAGGGAGGAGTCCTCACTCAAGGAGGAAGCAGCTCATGATCCACAAGAGGCAGGAGGTGGAAGCATCTCCAAGAAACAGAGGAACTTCTCTTCCACAGAGGAGCCAGTCAGCAGTTTACCCAAACAAGCTGCTAGCAGCAAGCACAGAGCCAAGTAAAGTTCCAAAAGCCATTCCAGGATGACTGAGATGAGGGAGGTCATCCTAATACCCTAACACCCCAAGGTGACATTTCCCAACTCATGTCTTATACCCCATCAATAAAAACCAGTCCACACGTATAGACACACACACACACACACACACACACAGGGGCGAGAGAGAGAGAGAGAGAGAGAGAGAGAGAGAGAGAGAGAGAGAATGAGAATCTTCCCAGGCAACATGAGAATTCACTATAAGTAAGAATTCACTAAGATTTACTCTTTTTTAAAATTTTATTTTATTTTATTTGAAAAACAATAGAAACAAGGAAAATAAAACAGAAAAAAGCCAATTTTAAAAAAAAGTATAAGTAATACAGGACTTCAAAACCTTAGGAAACCAGCAATAATTACCATAATGCCTTTGTTGTCTTCAAAATAGCTGCAGATAATTTTGGACATAGTAAAAATCTAACAGATCAGAATAGAATAGAAACAATAAAGCCAAAACAGTGAATGCAATAAAGTACTTCCAAACAGGCCACTAGAAAATCAAAAGAGGCTACCATACTATGTCATGTTATATGATTTACTCTTGTCCCCCAGCTTTGTCTTTTCATGCAAGCCAGTTTTAAGCGGTAGAGAAACTGACTCTGGCTAGAGCTGATATGGTGGTCACAATGGTAAATGCAGAGTGAAAACTGGAGGGGGAAGAGAACATCAAGTAGATGGTCCTCTCCTCTGAGGGCCAGGAATTTGACAGGAAGCCGGCAGTTCCTGGGAAAAACAATTACCTCCATATATTTTAGTTATCTGGATGGCAATCTCTTTTAGGTATGGAAATATGGAAGTATGCATTAGAGCAGAGAGTAAGGAACACACCAGAATCATGGTTAAGTAGTAAGTTTAGAAAGAAAAGCAATAAATGTCCTGTGCACACTTTGGCTTCAGGAGTGGAAGTCCATAAGCGTCGTTGCTGGGGGGAAGTTTTAGTGACAGGGTAAGGAATCTCCAGCCCAGAGCTGGGGGTCAGTCATTTTCAAGGACTTAGATTAGGGCTGTGTCATCTGATGAGATATTATCTCCAGCAGTGAAATTTTAGGCAAAAGCATGCATTCTATTCAAGCAGATATCTACTGGAGTTGATGGAGGCCTGGGCTTTGCAACATTGGGTTGAAACAATGTCTTGCTGGAGGGTTTGTCCTCTGGATTGAAAATCACTCAAACCAAAAATAATAGGATCAAAATCAGCACACTGGTGCATAGTTGCACCAACATGGCTTTTGTTTGGGGTAGCAGTTTAGGTTCAAATGAGTCCCACATCAGATAAACAGTTGCCTGGCCTAGGCAACAATTTATAGTTCATGAGTCCTAGGACAGTATGTGTCCTTGATCTGGCCTCCAGCCCTTACAAAGTTGGAGTAAGATTAATTTGTAAAGACAGTTTAAGGCCTCCTGGGACAGAACTGTGGATTTATTTGTTGGGCTGGAATATGAAAAGAATTGGTTTCAGGACACCAAATATTTGTTTCAGTTAAGCCAGATAATTGGGACTCGTTAGGAACATTAAAGTTCTGTTGAATGTCTTTTTCAAGAGCCCAACATTATATATGAATGCCGAAATAAAATGTGTGCCTTGGCTTCTGCTACACATATATGATACTATGAATATAATAATGAGTATCTTAACAAAGCCTTGTACTGTGGCCTAGAATTATGTGGATCTGTGTGGTTTTGGTTTGTATTTTAGGTATCTATGAGGCCAGAGATTCCCAAATTGTTTGGAGAAGACACATTTTAGGTTTATACGTTTAGGTCCATTACTTTATAATAATCATAAGGATGGGTCAGTCATTGTTCAGGAAATCCAGTGCTAAGGTAGGTGCCTGAAGTTTAGCCAAGTGTGTTGTTCTTGGGTCCTGTTCTTTGTTGGACCCTCAGAGGAGAGGACCATCTACTTGATGTTCTCTTTCCCCTCCAGTTTTCACTCTGCATTTATCATCATGACCACCATATCAATTCTAGCCAGAGTCAGTTTCTCTACCACTTAAAACAGGCTTGCATGAAAAGATGAGGCTGGGGGACAAGAGTAAATCATTACGTCTGTCATCCTTAGTCAGGATGTCCCCAACCTACTTACTATTGTCCAGTATGAGTTTGTGTTCTCTAAAATCAAAGAATGAATTTTAGGAATGAAGATTAAGAGCAGAATATATTTATTGAAAGAAAGAAAGCTTCTGTCTGAGAGAGAGATGTAAGGGTCCCAAGCAGGTTGTCAAAGACTCTGTCTTTTTAGATACTTTTATAGAGCAAAACCACAAGGTGAGATGAGTCCAAGGTGGGTAAAGGCATAGGAACTCACAAGGTGGGCATTAGGTGGGACAGAACTGTAGTCAATCAATAAGATTAATTGCTCAGGTAAAGTTGATTAAATTGGGGACAAATGGGGAAGTGAGTCATGTAGAAAGCGGGCATGTTTAAGGAGCAGGGACTGTTCCCATAGAGGACTGGGATAATGACTTCTGGCTTTCTCAGGGTGATAGAGACCTATTTAGAATATCAGTCCTTAGGATGTGGGTGCATTTCTTTGATCTTTTGTCTCAAGGCCTGGCCCACAGCAGGAGGTGTCTGTCTGCCCCACAGTGGGAGGTTATCTGGGCTTCTGCACTGGCTTCTTTGAGGACCTAGCCCTGTCTGACTGCCTGTAACATCTCTACCTACCTCAGCTGCCTGTAACAATAACATGTCATTAAACTCCCTCAGGTCTAATGTTTAGCAATGACATTATTCTTTACTCAGCTAATTCCAAGGGGCTAAAGGGGAAGTGATGATCTCCTCAAGCACCTGGGCACCTGGCAAGGGATTGAGGACAAGGGAAGCCACACTGTCCTGGAAGTAGATATTCCAGGGTCCTGACTTGGCTGCATCCTATCGATGGGAGGCCTTGGTCACCATGCACTACCTAAGGGGTGCTGTTTCTAAGTCCCAAATCATAGGAGACAGCTGGGTATGGAGGGCCACAGACTCAGGGTCTGTGACAACCTCTATTTCCAGAAGAGCCCAGTAGATAGCCATCATTTGTTGTTTTGGTGTTTGCTGCAGAAGCAAAGAAGTGTTTATTTCAGGAGCTCGGGGACAACTAACTAATAGCCATTATAAGTGTTTTTGGAGACTTCAAGAGGCCTTAGAAGAGGTTGCCAAAGCCTTTGTGTTGAAAGAAGTTTTGGGTTTGCTTGTTTCTTTGTTCATTTTGAAAGATACTAGGAGTGCTTGTTGATTTTAATTTTTTTGAGGTAGGGTCTCACTACATAGTTCAGTTTGATTTTAATTTTAAAAAACTTAAAATATGAACTATGTTGCCATGAGAACCCTAAAAGATATTGGACGTCTATGTCCTCAATGAATCTCCTTGGAAAGAGGTTGCTGCCAACCTAATGTAGACCTGTGTTTATAAGGAAGATGGAAGGCGCTGAGGTCTCACCCACAGTGATCATGTTTGATGACAAAGTTGTTGGGGTCCCCATGGGTATCCTGGAATAGCATACTGTGTCCCTTTGGAGGAAGATGCAAACAGCACCTGAGATGCTGTTCAAACAGGTGTTGAACAGATCACATTGAATAATCTTTAAAAGCAAAATATTTACCAGTCACTAGTTGATGAGAATAATTTCAATAATATTGAGTATCGAGTTGGAGGTCTTTCATTGGTAAGAATGCAGCATTAGTGTTGTCAGAATTCATTAGAAGGTGACTTTTATTTTTCAAAGATTGGAGAATAAGCAAAATTGAACTGTCAAATGGAGAAGCAGTGGAGATAATCATACCTTTATTTCCTTGGTTTAATATAATGTCTTAATCCCTGACGCCCTATTTCAGTATTTGAGCCAATTACTATTTTAACTGGTGGTTTATAGGGTCTCATTTTATCTAGCCAATTTGTAAGTGCCAAAGACCCACTTTAGCTTTAATTTAATTTATTATGTCAGAACATCTATGCCCAATATAAAATATTTTACAGTAATGCATACTATGACTTTGTAAAATTTCAGCAAGGCTATAGGTAAAGTGAAGCATACCTTTTTCTCTTTCATATTTAGTTACCTATGTTTAAGATTATAGCTAGGGATGTAGCTCAGTGGCACAGTGCCTGTTTGGCAAGCACGAGGCCCAGAGTTCAATTCCCGGTACCATAATATATAAATAAATAAATAAATAAATAAGATTATAAAAGTCAAGTATTGAAATTTAGTGAGATTCCCAGGTATAACTGTAATTGGAGCCCTACTACTATAATTCAGATTGGAACAGTCCCCCAAAGGACCATGTGTGGTCAGAAACCTGAGGGATTGCTGTTGGGAAATAATGGAAGTGTAAGAGGTGAGACATAACAAGAAGATGTTGGATCACTGGAGAGGTGCTTGATTTGGGGACCTAGGCCCTTCCTGTCTCTCTCTTTTCCTGGCTACCATAAGATAAACAGCCCTCCTCCACATGTGCCACCCAAGGCCCAAAAGCAACAGACTGACTGATCATGCAGTGAAGCCTCTGAAACCATGAGCCAAAATAAACCTTTCCTCTTCAGGAAAGGAAAATTGATTAGATCAGGCATTTTATTACAGTAACAGAAAACTAAAACAAAGCCTATGAAGTTTTGTCATGGTGCATTTCAGCAGACATTTAAGTGAGAACCTATGTTATAGAGGCAAAAATCCACTATGGGTCATTTTTATATGAATATGCTACAAATTATTATATAAAATCTGAATTTCCAATTGGGTCAAATTGGAGAATAAGCAAAATTGAACTGTCAAATGGAGAAGCAGTCGAGATAATCATACCTTTATTTCCTTGGTTTAATATAATGTTTTAATCCCTGATGCCCTATTTCCGTATTTGAGCCAATTACTATTTTAACTGGTGGTTTACAGGGTCTCATTTTATCTAGCCAATTTGTAAGTGCCAAACTTACTTAATTTAGTTTTAATTTAGTTACATATTATATATATAATTTAGTTTGTTTTAATTTAGTCTTAATTTTAATTTTAATTTAGTTACATATTATATATAATTTATTATGTTTTAATTTAGTTACATATTATATATATAATTTAGTTACATATTATAATTTAATTTAGTTACATATTATATATATAATTTTAATTATATATTTTAATTTACTTACATATTATATATATAATTTATTATGTATTTATATAATATAAATACATATATAGTTTATATAGTATAGTATATGTGTGTATTTAATTTATATAGTATAGTATATGTGTATATTTAATTTACCTAGTTATTTTTTACTTTTTCTCCTTGTGTCTAGGGGTTTATTTCTTAGTAAGTAATCAAAGGTACATGAGATTTAAAGTTTCCTTTAAAGTTTCTTTTTTTAGTGAGAGGAGGGGGACTTGTACTGAAGACCTTCTTTTCTGTCTTTTAGTTTTCTTATTCTTTTTCTTTCCTTCCCCCTCTTCTTTCTTTCTTTCTTTCTTTCTTTCTTTCTTTCTTTCTTTCTTTCATTCTTTCTTTTGACCTCTAGCTGCTTGTAGCTGTAGGGGTGGTGGGTCTTCTCTGGCTGGTGAGAGGGAAAGGGACAGTGCCCAGAGGCCCAGGAGAGCCCCACCACCACTACCACAGGATAATCCAGTCCTTCACTTCCTTTTTCAAAAGCAAAACCTTTAAAATGGCTTATATTTCTAGGCAGCTAAAAACAATGGCCCTGGCAATGCTGAGCAATCGGCCCCTGTTGTAAGCAGCAGTCTTCACTCAGTTCCAACTGGCCCCCTTTCTAGGCAGCTGCCTCCCCATCTAGAGTCCCAACCAACCTCATAGGATCAAGGTACAAGACAGATGGAAGGAAGGGAAAGCGGCAACATGGGATCGCAGAGACCCATGGCACAGGTTCCTGCAGGGTGCCAGCGTCTCCCCCGTAAAGAGGCACCTTTCTTGTCAGGCTGGTGAGTCTAGGGGTCTCCTGCCATCCCGCTCCCGGCTATGCTGAGAGTGTGAGTCTGTGCCTCCCTGCAAGCCTCACACTGGCCTAGTATTCCCGCTGGACAGTTGCTTTCCAGGAGGTTACCTGTCCTACCTCTAGGTAGCAAGCCTCTCTGGCCAAGCAAAGTCTTCAGACTAGAATCCATTTCAGCCAGGGATGGTGGCACACGCCTGTAATCCCAGCACTCTGGAAGGCTGAGGCAGAAGAATCACAAGTCAAACAAACCCAGCATAGGCTTAGGAACTGAGTGAGAACATGTCTCAAATTTTTAAAAAATTAAAAATAATTTAAATCATAAATAAAAGGCTGAGGATGTAGTTCAGTGCAAATGCCCTGGGTTCAATCTTCAATATAGAGTGAGGTGGGGATAACAGTCAATTTTACTCCGAGCAGTGGCTCAGTTGGGGAATCCATAGCAGTCTTTTTTCTTGATCCTGGCTGTATCTCTGGTTTGATGGTCTTGAAGTCTGTCTCTGGAGAGTGACCAAAAATCCCAACCCTTCCCTGATAGGGCAGGAACAGAAGGGTCACAGGTGTTTCCAGCATGCTTTTCATAGGATACTTCTCTTTTCTTGTAGGCTACCTAACACCTAAATGTCTGGCCTATGACTAGGTGTCCCCTTACAGGAAACTTGTTTTGAATGGTAAATTCTCTTGTGGTTCTTCTCTGATCTGTGTTCATTTATGCCACCAAGAAAGCCACTCTCTGGGAGAGCCTGGCCAGGTGTGTCCATCAGGTGAGACACAGAAAAGGCCGCACAACCAAACTCATAAGTTAACCAAAGCATCTTATCATCATTGATCTGTGAAAGGAGAAGGATGCCCATGTGGACTGATGAAAAGTCTGAGGAGAGCAGGGTACTCAGCCAGCAAGGACTAAGAGAGGAGAGGGGATGGACCTGCACGCCACAGCCTTTGCTGGGGTCCAGGGTATTATCCCAACAGGTTTCCCTTAGGGCGTTCTAAGTGGTAGATTTACAGCCAGCAGGCAAGTGTTCCAATGGAGGCATGTCGTACTGAAAAGAGTTCACTGCAGTATATCTGCACAGTTAGTGCAGGATGTAGGGGAGAGTGGAGAGAGGAAGTTGGTTGTTTGTAGCTGTCTCTTAGGGAAGTGATCAGAAGGAGATAGTTGCAGAAGGCAGACAGATACTTGGATAAAGTTCATTAAGGAATTGGGGGACGGGGTAAAGAACTGAAAATTCTTGTCTAGGGTAACAGCTCTGTATCTGATGTGAGACAGTTAAAAATGGTGCCAAGGCAATACAAATTACAGGAATTCACTACAGAACATTATTATTTTGGATCTCTGTCACATGTGGACAAATCTTATAAAATAATATACAAATTTCCTGGTTCTAGCTCTGGAAATCAGAATATAATAGACCTATAGCAAAGTCCAAGTACAGTTTTTTTGGTTTGTTTGTTTGATGGATTAATTGGTTGTTTGCTTGTTAAAGCTTTGAAGGTAATTTATTTTGCTGTTCAGAGAGTCTGGGGGACAATAGAATTGCAAATAGTCCAATAAAGCACTAACAGAAAAGATCTCAAGCAATAAGTGGAAACTAATGAGAGAAAGGTTAGGGGAAAGACTGTCCAAGCTCGGAGAAAGCCAGAGTCAGTGAGAAATGATATGGTAACGTGAAGAAGACTCTCCACTGTTTAGCATTCCTGGAACAAGAAAGAAAATGCATAGAGAAATAAAAGGGGAACTTGGGAAAAGTGGAAAAATGCAGAGGAAACCATATTACAGAGGGCCTGAGAAACTAGAAAAAGCTTGGACTTTATACACTGTACAAATTAGTTAAGAGTTTGAAGTAAAATAGTCACTCCAATTTAGGCTTTTATTTTTGATTTACAGTGTCATATCTTAGGACATAATCTCCCCAAACATTTCTCTTTATATTTATATACATTTTTACAAATGTATTTGTGCTGTACATCTTGTTTTATTTATTTATTTATTTTTTTAGTACCTGGGCTTGAACATAGGAGGGCTCTTCTACCACTGAGCTACATCTCCATACCTTTTAAATTTAATTTAACTTAATTCTGCGTATTTATTTATTCATTCACTCATTCATTCTTTTATTTTTGCAACAGAGTTTAGCTGCTCAGACTGGCCTTGAACTTGTGATTCTCCTGCTTCACTCTCTTAAGTAGCTGGGATTGCAAGCATGTCCTCATTGTTTCTCACACCTCTTGTTTTTTAGTAACAATAAATACTCTTCTAAAACATCATTTTAAATGACTAAATATCATCTCATTTTATGAATTTACCACTGTCTTTTCAAGCAGTCCTATCGTGCTGGCTTCATTTCATTTCAATGTGGCTAAGCTGCAAATACATTTCCAAAATGTCTTGCCCTGTCCTCTGGGTTATGTTGGCTACAGGAAAAATGTGTGCAAGATTTAGCAAATAGAAGCAGAAAAGCAACCACTGTTGTTACTGAAAGTCCTTGCATGGCATTCTCACAGCTCACAGTTTTCACCTGATCTGGTTTGCCTCTGGGTATGCAGCATCAGCCAGTATCTTGCTCAGTTTTGGACTAGAGCTGCCTGAGAAGAACACGGCCTTAGCTTAGTAGATGAGACAGATCTTGAAGGGAAAAGGACTGGAATCTGTTAGCTGCCAGCATTTCTTCAAGTCCAGAGCAAGTTCCTTCTTACAGGGAGTTCTCAATAGCCACCCATGTCTACACAAGGTCAACTGACTCCAGTTTTTCACTTTGTTATAAACATCACATAAGTGAACAATCTGGTAAGTCAATCATTTTGTGCATGTTTTTGTTTTTTGTTTTTGAGACAGAGTCTCACTAAGTAGTTCACATTGGACTTAGACTCACTATATAGCACAAACAGGCTTCTAACTGACAGCAACCCTCCTGTCTCAGTCTCCCATGTGCTGAGATTACAGGTATGTGCCACCATGCCTGGCCTTAATTAAGTACTTATGATGAATTCTTAGAAATAAGTGTCTGGGAAAAAGAGCATTCCTATTTTTAGAGTTTTTATATATAAAACCAGGCTGATCTTCAGAAGAGTTGTGGTTTTGATTAAAATTTACTCAGCATTGAGATTGAACACTTTTATATGCTTTTGGACATTTATATTCCTTTTAAAGAAATTCTTGTCCACATGGCTGTCTTTTTCTAATTATATGAGCTTTTTATATGTAAAAGATTGCAATCTCTCATCTAATATGCATAAACGTTCTCCAATCTGTCCTTTTTCCTTTAAATTTTTATAAAGTTAACACTATGAATATTTCTCATGGTGATTCTCCTTAGCAAATCCTCTGTACCTCAAAATTGTATTAATATTCACTTATGCCCTTTTCTAAACCATTAGTTATTTCATTTTATAAAGTAATTTAGACATCAAAAATATAAATATATAACAATATAATATACTATGTATACATAATTATTACATTTCTGTACTTCTGTTATATTGATCTGTCAGCAGCAATATCCCATCAACTTTAATTATTTTCATTTCATGATAAATGTTAACTGGTAAAGTAAGGCTTATCTTGCAATTCTTTTTTTTTTTTTTGATGTCTACTTCCTTTCCCTGCAAGATTATGCATCTCCACCTATAGCTGCATGTATTAATCCATTTTATGTAACTGTAATGAATACCTGAGGCTGGGTACTTTATAAAGAAAAGAGGTTTGGCTGGGTATGGTTGTGCGCACCTGTAATCCCAGTACTTGGGAGGTTGAGACAGGAGGATTGCCACAAGTTTGAGGCCAGTATGGATGGGCCATATAGCGAGTTCAAAGTCAGCCTATACTACATAGCAAGACCTTGTCTCAAAAAAAAGACGTTTACTTGGCTCACAAACTGGGGAGGGGTCAAGAGCACAGTGCTGCCATCAGCTTAGCTCAGACAAAAGCTTCATGGCTGATGGCTCATGGTATGAGAACATGTGAGAAAGGAGAGAGAGCGCATGGTCAGGCAGGAGGCCAGAGCAGCCTGTAGGAGTTAGGGTTGTTCTCATATACTTTCTCCCACAAACTAGCCAGGGCTTCAAGAGAACTGCATCAGTTCCTTCCCAGCACTGTCCTCGCAGTCACTTCAGCACTTCCCAAAGCCCTACCTCTTAAACATCCCACCACCTCTCACAAGGTGGGAGACACTCAAGCCATAGCCACATTATAGCACCATTGGTGGCAGATTAAAGATGGCCGTGTAGTCTAAAATAGTCTTCCATCCAGAAGTGGAGTGTATATCCTTGTCCTCTATGGGCTCCACGACTGCTTTGTCCCAGTACATTATAGAACAAGTGACCTTGTACCTGTTTGTAGGCTCTGGCTCTCAGAGACTGGCTTCTTCCACCTCCTGTCTCTAAGGCACTGTCTCTGAGAGGTCTGAGCTTCCACAGGACAACTCTCCAATCTCCCCATTTGAATGCCAGAGATCCTACCTACCTAAGTGCCAGACCTGTGGACCAAGTCAAGCCCATCTGGATATCACAGAGAAACCTCAGTCAAAACTGTGTAGATAGACAAACACTTAAATGAGCCTTTTATGCACAGATATATCAGATATAATAAAAGTGTTGTTGCTTCAAGCTGCTAGGCATTAGCCAATAATATCCAACTAGACAAAGCTCACAACAGACCCAAGAAGAAACTTAAGGGATATATATTGCCTGCAGTGTTTCTGCTCTTTCCCTCTCCCATGAGGATGGCATGGCCCTAGTGAGGCTGCTTCTGAAACCTGAAGACCAGGGGAGCAGTACCACAGCTGGCCTAGGGCATCACCAGGGGACCCCAACAAGAAATAACCTCTTGCACTTTTAAACCATCAGGATTTTGGGTTGTTCTCAACTGCATCCATACTGAATCATATACTATATGGCTACTATCTCCCTCACCTTTTATCACTATTGGTAAAGTTCATTTCTCCTGATGAAAACTGAAAAAAACCACAGGTAATTGTTTTCTAAACCTTTCTTACAGCTAGAGATGTTCTACTTCTGTCCTTGCCAATTACAGATACTCTTTATCTACACCATCTTGTATATTACCAGGAAAAATATTTTCCTTTGTTAGCAAAACAGAAGCTTAGCATGGTGGCACATGCCTGCAACTCCAGCACTCTGGGAAGCTAAAGCAGGAGGATTGCAAGTTCAAGTCCAGCCTGGGCAACTTAGTACTCATCAAGATCCTGTCACAAAAATTAAAAATGGGCTAGGGATGTAGCTCAGTGCAAAGGCACTAGGTTCAATGCCCAGTACAAAAGGGGAAAAAAGAGATCAAATAGAGGGATTTGAAAGAAATTATCTTTTAACTGCCCTAAGTCTTTCATTTAGGTACATTTTATATACAGTCCCTAGGAGGATGTGATCACATCCTTGAGCTTCAGAAACCATCTTGTGACCATAAGTAAATAAAAGAATCCAAACCAACATACTAAGAAATGGAAGAATAAAATAATCTAGATCCTTAAAAATAGTTTTAATTGCCTAACTCAACCCACTGGGTTCAATCCCCACTCAACAACTTTAGAACTGCACATCATCAGAGACAGCTTATAGTGTGAGATAATTGTCTTGTTTGCACCACTGTTAGTTGGTAATTCTATCATTTGTAGGCAAAAAGTACTAACAAGTACCTAGCTGTTTGTTGATATTGCCTGACAGACATGGTCAGGTAACAACATGCTTGTGTTACTTCAGAGAATCAGCACCAACCATGCCCGTGCCTTGCATTTGGTTCAAGTAGAACAGCAACTTACAGTTCCCAGAAAAGCATATGATAGGCAGGAGTAATCAGAGTGTTACCTTCACCTGGCGGCCAATAGTTCTGGGCCTTTTGATAGAAGTAGTGTAAAAGAAAGGTACTGAACTATTCATTGGGATTTCTGCTTCAAAACAGATCCAATACAGAGGACCACAAAGTTGAGAAATGAAAAGATATACTTCTGATATCGTTGAACTTTTGGGCCTCTCTGCCTGGCCTACCTTTGAACTTTTATTTCAGTTATACAAACCAATAAAATTCTATTATTTCATAAACCAGTTAACAACTGAAGAAATCCTTACTGATACAGGCCAGAGTCCAAGCTTGCAGATGTGACTAAAGGCCTTCAATGAGATAAAACTGGGTTGCAGGAAAAGACAGGTCCAATGGTGGTGCAGGGCAGTGCTATTATATGACTCTTTCTTACAAAGAAGTAGCTAAGACACTCAAGGATAAAGTTAATTACCCAAGGTTGTACATCAGATATAAAAAGGCCCAGATTTGAAACTCAGAACTTCAGAACTCATTTATACTAAAACACACTGAATTTCAGGACAAGTCTTAACCAGGAATCAAACCTGTACACTGCCTCTTAAACATCAGGGAGTTTTATTGGTGTTGAATGAGTAGGACTGAGGACAACCCAGAGCTACCTCTTATCTGAGCATCAAGGTCAGAAGCCTGAACTACCATCCTCATCAGCTAAAAAGAGTCCATGGTAGCACAGCCAGGTATGCACAGTGTCATGAGTTTATCTTTCTGTTCACTTCTCCTCCCAGGACTCCCTGCACAGACTGTTTCAGGTTCTGTCTCCTTGGCAAGGAGGAAGGCTTTGTCGGAACCTCCTAACTCCCTTTAGACTATGAGGATGGATCCTTCTAAAAGACTGCTAAACAGTTACAGCCCTTTCCAGCAGCCCCAGTGGAACATACTCTTTAGGAAACCCCACCCAATTGATGCTAGTTTTTAATTTACAGGAGTGAGATACAATTCCCTTTATAAACATAGATAAAGATATATAGAGAGATAGAGATATATAGCTATATCATCATAGCATAGCATAACATATGACTGGGGATTGAACCAAGGCCTTTGTGCAGAGCTATATCTCCAGCCCTCCAACCATCCATTTTTTTTCTTTGAGACAGGATCTCACTAATTTACTAAGTTGCCCAGGCTGGGCTCCTCCCTCAGCCTCCCGAAGTGCTGAGATTACAGAGGTGCACCTTCATGCTTACCTTCAAATGTGTAAGTTTTTAGCCAGACATGGCAACACATGCCTTTAATCCCAGCATTTAGAAGGCTGAGGCAGAAGGGCATGAGTTTGAGGACATGAGTTTGAGGGTAGCCTGGGCTACACAGTGAGAACATGGTAAACCTGAATTATATAGCAAGAGCCTGTCTCAAAAAATTATATAAAATTTAAATGAATCAATTCACAGACAAATACAGTTTGAACACCTCTAATCGAAAAACCTAAAATTCAGAATGCTCTAGAATCTGGAAATTTTGAGCACCTGGGTGCCAGCTCAAGAGGAAGCTTTCACACCTGACATCATACAACAAATCAAAGCCAAAATATAGGTGCACTAAAACAGTTGAATAGCAAGGTGTGGTGGCCCACACCTGTAATCTCAGCTAAGGCAAGAGAAATGAGTTTGAGGCCAGCCCAGGCAACTCAATGAGACCCTATCTCAAAATAAAAGAATAAAAGGGGTTGAAATGTAGTTCAGTACTTCCTGGATTCAACCCCCAGTACCAGAAAAAAAAAGCATAAAGTTATCTTCAAGCTTTATGTAAAAATCATATAAGAAACATTAATGAGCCAGGGATATATCTCAGCAGCACAGCACCTGCCTGGCAAGTGTGAGGTTGTGAGTTCAATTCCCGGTATAAAAAAAAAAGAGAGAGAAAAGAAAAAAAAGATACATTAATGAATATCATGTTTTGATGTGGGTCATATCTCTAAGATATCTCTTTACACATATGTGAATATTCCAAAATTTGGGAAAACTCTAAAACACTTCTAGGCCCAAGCACTTTGGATAAGTGATAATCCAGGCTCTAATCAGTGAATAATGGTACAGATTGAGGGTAATACATGGCAACAATAATAAAGGTGATAAATCAGTGAAAAGTGTCAACTGCCACTCACAGAACAGGGAGTCGCCACTGATATCACCAATCCCCACCCAAAAAAATCTGTAAGCACTTTTATCAGAGTTGACATGGAGGGAGTGGGGCTCAGCAGTCCAGACCACTGCAGCCAGGCTGACATCCTCTGCACAACAAAAGTCTCCAATGTCTTGAGCTCAGGTGGCAGCAAGGGACTTTTGTACTGAGGGGTGGTGCGGAAGTACACTCTATATTCACCAGGGCAGCAATGATCACCCTAGACCTTCCAGTACCTTCTTAGATTAGAAACACTAATTCCCCCAAGCAGGTGTGCACAGGAGTGCCGGGGCAGGCTTCCTTTGCGAACCCATCATGTTCTGTGTGCTGTGGATGCTGGGACCCTTTAGAGACAGTGGTCCCCTGCAGACTGGCCAGAAGATTTAGGCCAGTGTTTCTAAAAGCTGAACCTTGGACTTCTGGCACAAAAATCACTTATGAAAGCTATAAATTTCCCTGGAGACTTGGGAACTCTCAAATGAGGACAAAGGGTCTGAACTTTTTGTTTGTTTGTTTGTTTGTTTGTACCAGGAATCAAACTCAGGACCTTGCCCTTATCAGGCCGATGGTCAGGCTGCTGAGCTATATCCCCAGCCCTGAACTTTTCATTCAGATGAAATTTGCCGCCAGGAAATTTGCCGCCAGGAAATTTTAAGTAACTCCATCATGGGAAAAAGATCAATAGGGAAACCCACTTGGGACCCCTTGTGTCTCTTTCCCAGACAGAAGCTTGCTTTCTTTCAATAAATATATTCTCCTCTTTTATAAAATCAACAATAAAGCCTCTCTCTCTCTCTCTCTCTCTCTCTCTCTCTCTCTCTCTCTCCTTTCCCCCTGCTTCTTTTCCTTCTCTACATTTCTTTTTAGACAAATCCTTCATAATGCCTAGAAAAACAACCACTCACTGAGTTTTATTCCCCATATTCCCCACTCCCTCTCTTTACTTGGTGTCAAAAATTAAACAAATACTCCTCAATAATAAAGTGCTCGTTCATGTGGCAATCCTCCAACAAAATTACCTAAGGAATCAAATGTTCCCCCTTGTCGCACACCTCCCTTCAGCTATGGGACTCATCTGTCTGACCCAAATTATAAGCAAAATGTAAATGATGACATGGGAATAATATTCCACTCCAGGCCATTCCATGTTCCCAAGGCCCCAAAGTGACATAGTCTTTATAGGATTTCAAACTCCCCAAAATCAGAAAATACAGAGCATTAAACCCTTTAATGCAGGTTTCTTTGGTGGGCCCTGAGGAGCCCCCCAGAACTGCAGAGGATAGTGCACTTGTGTTCCAGAAAGTCTAGTATGTCTCAGGTTATTTCACCAGAAGCACCTGAAAATAAGGATTTAGGTGATCCAAGAACACTGAGGCATATGAGCAAATGAGACAAGATGGAAAGGAAGCTGGTAAGAGTGCTCTAGCAAGCAGGTTGACACTGTAGGCATCAGGGACTCAAATCTGCTAGAAATTCATACAAGAATGAAGAGACTTCTAAATTACCTACCTGACGTGGAAAGGAGTTGGGTATCCATCAACTTTCATCTGTCATTGGCTGAGAATTTTTCCAAGGATCATTAAGTTCCTCACACTTCCAACTGACCTCCACCCAAGCTGAGTACCACAGGTGCAGAGATGAAGAAGTCATTAGCACATAGATTAATGGTGAATACCATATAGGTCATATGATGATAAAGGCTTAACAGTAGGCTCTCCTGGAGGAAGGACCAGGATTCACACGTAACTATTCTTAGTAATGCCAACTTCAAGCCGCCAACATAACAGAGTTGAGAAAATGTGAGCACAACTGGCTCTCATGTGTTGACAAAGACAGCACCAGCCCATCCACAAGAGGGGATATGGACAGCATCTTCTGCCAAGATAGCGAGAGTACCATGCTTCCTACCAACTTAGATTCTCATGGTTTGATGTGACTTTGACACAATTCTGTGGTATACTGTATCAATGTTTGAAACTCTTCCTGTTAACACAAGATTATTCTCAAACATCACACTCTTTTAAAGGTATTACTGTTTATTGTTTTTACATCATCTCACCCCATCACCAACCCTTACCACATATTATGATTCCATGGGATCGAGAAAAACCATTTAAGAAGCCAAATTTTAAGGGATCTCCATGTGGTCAGCTAAACAATAATGGCTATCCCTTGTTTTGCCTGAGAAAAACCAA
Organism: Hydrochoerus hydrochaeris; assembly: GCA_004027455.1. Taxonomy (NCBI): domain Eukaryota; kingdom Metazoa; phylum Chordata; class Mammalia; order Rodentia; family Hydrochaeridae; genus Hydrochoerus; species Hydrochoerus hydrochaeris. The sequence goes on from PVLA01003323.1 coordinate 19,343, forward strand.
CACACAGACACACATACAAATTCCCCATTCTCCTGGAAAAAGTAGTTCAGTTTTCTTTTGGCAACTACCTCTCATCCCATCCTGAATCCTCAGACCATTTTTCCTAGCAACTAGACCTGGTCAGTCAGAGCATTCCATTCCCCAGGAGACAGGGACAAGAATTCAGGTGGGTGCTGGGCGTGGTGGTACACTCTTGTAATCCCAGCACTTGGGAGACTGAGGCAGGAAAATTGTTTGCAAGTTCAAGACCAGCCTGGGCCACAAAGTGAGCCCAAGCCCAGCCTGAATTGCATAGCGAGACCCTGTCTCAAAATGACACACACACAAAAAGAACTCAGGTAGGCAAGAACACTCTTTGCTTGACTGGAATAAGGAAATCCCTTTCCACTGGTTTACCAGGCTAGAAAGATGGAAGCGTGGAGCCACTGGTGCTTATCTCTGCCATGAAAAAGGAGCCCTCCCCACTGAGGGTGAGGCCAGCACAGAAGGGTACTGAGGTGGGACATGCAGTTGAGAAAACTGAGTTCTGACAACATCATTTGTGCCTAAAGACAGATAGTTCTTAATTATATGAACCATTAAAATCTTTTTTAAACTTAAATCACTTTGAGATGGGCTTTCAATCACTTGCAATCAGAAGACTGATGGCTGATTCAGAGATCTGAATGAACTGAACTTTAGTACATACACATCCTTCATACTTTCTAGGCCAGAAGTAGAGTTTCATTTAGAAGAATGCAATGAAAGAGGATCCAGTAGATGAATCCCAAGTAGATACTGGTTGGCATGACCTAGCCAAACACACACAGTTGGTCACTTCAGGATCCTGATGCTCATTTTTTGCTCGACGTTCATTTTCTCTAAGGACTGGCAAAAGATAGGTAAAGTCAAGTAAGGAGGGTCAGATTCCCGTCCTCTAAATTTCCAACCTCCTTCCCCAGGTTCCTCGGGTCTAACATTTCCTGGAACCCATATTTCTCCACCCTACTTCTGAACTTCATTTCCTCTGTTCCTGCTTCCTAAGGACTCCTGATCTCAACTCCCCAGTCTCCAAGGCCATTCTAACCTTGGCGAACTCCAAGAAGGATACAGCTCCATCTCCATCTTCATCTGCCTCCTGCACTGTGCGGTCTGCAATACTCTCCAACTGCTCTTCAGTCACCTGGACCCCAACCATCAGGCGGAGAACCTGAGAAATGAAAGAAAAGGCAACCATATTTAAAAAAAAAAGACACAAGCCTGCACTCCCCCAAACTCACTGCATATAGTTCTGATTCATCCCTTATCCCAATCGCTTTCCACCATATCCTCTAATAATTCCCCCCAGTGCTTCACCTTCAATCTCCCATTTGACCTTCACTATCCCACAATCAACTCAACAATATGCCCAAACTCATTTTTCCAACCATATAAACCAACCTCCATACAGCCTCCATACAGTTTCCCACTTCTACCTCTATTTCCAGTCTCATCTCTACCTTATAACATCTATTCCAGAATTTCCCCATCTTGATGCTATTGGCATTTGGGGCCAGATAACTCCTTGTTGTAGGAGGCTGTCCTGCGTATGGTACAATGTGTAGCAGCATTCTGACCTCCACCCGACAGATACCAATAGGACAATTTTCCCAGCTGTGACAACCAAGAGTGTCTGCATAGATTGCCAAATGTTCATTTGGGGGAAAAGCTTCCTAACCTCATATCCAATTGCTCCCTACCCCATCTCCCAACTAATTCACACTCCAACCCTACCCATTCCCAGTCCCACGTCCCATCTGATACACCAATCATCTTCAACATCTAGCAGGGGATTATCATCTCTCCCCATACCCTACACCACTCCATTCAACCCTCCCACCCTTCCCACATCTCATCCCCTGCGCTCGGATTCTTCCAACCTGTAACATCTCATGCCTGGAGATCTTTCCATCCCGATCCAGGTCATACAGCTGAAACGCAACTAGGCAGGGAATGGAAGAGGGAGGAAGGTGAGTCTTTCTCTGTTCTCATCTATCAGAAGAGAACACGCAAGAGTGGAGGGCATCACAGCCTCACAAAGGGAGTGGGGGACTCCGGGGGCCTCTTCCTGATATGGGTGAATCTGAGGTCTGACTTAGGCAGTTCCCCGAATACTCACAGCGAAGTTTGTTCATTCTGCTGTTAAGCGGTTCAGGTTGCTTGGGGTCTCGCATTCCTGGGTCCTCCTCATCTACAGGTCTAAAATGAGCTAGGACCCTGACAAAGCCTGAGAAATCCACTTGGTGATTCCTTGGGAGAGAGATGGAAAGGGCCAGGCGTCACCGTGAGGGGCTCCCTGCCTCGGTCTCTAACCTCTCGCCACGCGTTCACCTTCACCCCAGAGCAGCCTCACCCGTCCGGGAAGAAGCTGTCTATGATGCGGTCTCCCAGGGGGTTCACGGCCAGCGCCCTGATCTGCTGGAGATCCACGCGGCTGCAAAAACAAAGTTCAAAGGAGGACAAAGAACGCAGATGGAGGCAACGAAAGAGGAAATGAGATTAGCGAGACGGAGGCAAGAGGATGTCGCGCTGCCCTCACCTCAAGTAGCCCTTATTGTTCCTGTCCAGCGCCCGGAACCGGTGGTAGAGGCGGAGCAGACTGGCTTGCGAGACTGCGGGAGTGTGGGGGCAACGAGGGCTGAGACGGCTGAGGACCCGGGGACCACCTCAAACTTGGACACCAGGGCCCCTCAACGCTCCCAGACACCGGCGTCCCAGCTCCGAGGACCCGGGACCGGCGGTGCATCCCCCCTCAAGCCCCCTAGGTAACCCCGCGCCTCGCCGCGCTACACCTCCTCCTGCCCCAGCTCCCCTGCGTCTCAGTGTCGCTCCCCAGCCAGTGGGCGACTCCAGAGCCCCGCTCCGGGTGGCCGGAGGACGAGGGCCGAGGAGGACCTGGGGCACTTGCTGCAGAGGGAGCTGACGCCGTTAGAGGGAGCTTGGCCAGTTCCAGAGAAGCGCGCCAAGTTCAAGACCCCAAAGACTCCCCAAACCTTGGGATCAAAGTCAACGCCCTCCTCCGGCCAGGTGCCTGGGTGAATCCGGCCCCCGCATCCCCTGCACCTACACGCTCTCGAACCTGGACCGAGGAACCCCTATGGGAACACGCTCCAGGCCCCGTGATCCCAGACGCTGGGGTGCTGGGGTCGTGGACGCCCAGCTCCAGGAACTCAGGGCTTGGGGATCTGTCTCTCCAGCAAGCCTTGCACCTCCTCCTGCCCCGGAGCGCTTGGGTGTGTCCCCTCCCAGGCCAGCAAAGCCGGGCTCACTCACAGCCAGTCTCTCGCCGAATGTTGTCCACGTCGGGAATGACCGCGGCGTGGGAGCTGCGCGAGCCCATGGTGCAGCTGGAGGCGCGCGGCGGGACTCAGGCGTCCTCTGTTGCAGCCGGGAGGCGCGGTGCCCTCAGGGCCGAAGGCCACGGGCCTGGCGGGCAGCCAGACTCCAGAACGGCAGCGTTCCTTGCCTCCCACCCGCGACCCGGGCGAATACAAAACAATGTCAGGGGTACCGGGGTCAGAGGGAAGGGTGTGAACAACGGGTTGTTTCAGCCAAGATTGGGAGGCTGGCTCAGGGAAAGGCTGGGTGAGGCCAGTGACCCGCCTTCCTCACACCTCCCTGGGTCGCGTTCTCTTAGTCGCCTGCAGACATCCAACCCTTCTCCCCTTCCTCCTCCTCCAAGGTCCGGCCTTGCCAGTGCCTTTGGCAAGGATGCTCTGTAAGAGACACAGTCCAAGGCCTGCTGGGAAGAGGGTGGATGTACTTGTCTCCATCTTGAATGGCCCCAGTCTTGGGACAGGAATGGGTAAGGAGGAGGTCTCAGAGGATGCCCAGGAGGAATCCGAGTGGGAGGGCAGGGGCTCCTGTAAGTGAAAAGAGACTGCCTGTGTTTAGTGGACTGAGACTGGAATCCCAGTTACAGTACTTACTCTGGACAAGCCATTGTACCTTGGTTCATCTTTTTGGAGTGATCTACAAAGCATTGTCACTGTTGTGTGGTTGAATCAATGCTTAGAATTCGGGGAATTTATAGCCAAACCCAGATTCCTGGCTTCTCCTGAGAAATTGGTTCTAACACCACTAAGGCCAGAGCTGTCCATTTCCTGCAGGCATCACCGGACCCTGTTCTCTCCCTCATATACCCCAGTGGGCCGTGGTGAAACAACAGACTGGGGGGTTGGGGATTTAGCTCAGCGGCATAAGTGCCTGCCTGGCAAGAGAGAGGTTGTAAGTTTGAACCCCGGGACCAAAAATAAAAAATAAAAAAACAAACTGGGAGCAACTTAGACCTCTGAGCTCTGGCCTCCAGAAGGGAGGAATCTGAAGCCTGAGACAGAGTATAGACATCACTGTGACCCTGCCTAAAATAACACAAGTGACAGCAACAAGGGCTCTTGTTTATCGCTGATGCCTGGACTCTTTGCTAAGCACTGTATGCATCAGTTCACATATTCTTTGGGGCCTCTGCTAGACTGATTCTGGCTTTTACATTGTAGAGGCTGCAAGGACTTAGGGGTTTTGTTTGTTGTTGTTGTTGTTGTTGTTTTGGTTTTTGTTTTTTAATGTTTTTCCTTAGTATATGTCTGCAATACGTAATAGTTACATTTATTGTGAGTAGCTGGTACATGTACATAACACATCTCAAATTTTTTATCTCCTGTCCCTCTCTTCCCTCCCCACACCTTGCAACTCTTAACCTCCATTCCTATTGGCAAAAGCACTATTTCTGACGTAAAGCATGCTGTCTCTCTTAGCCTGTTTACTGTTGCTGTAACTGAACACCACAGATTGAGTAATTTGTTTAAAATAAAGGTTTGGCTCATGATGTTAAAGACTGGGAAGTTCAAGATTAGATGTTCACATTTATCGAGGTGCTTCTTGCTAGGGGTTCTCTGCCCAGTCCTGAGGTGGTGCAGGCCATCGTAGGGTAAGACAGCTCTCTCCTCTTCTTCTAAAACCAAAGACTCATTGGATCAAGATGCTACCTTTATGCCTCATGTAACCTTAATACCATAGTCAGATTAAGTTTCTACTCTCTTAACACTGCACAGTAGGGATTAAATTTCAGTAGGTGGAGACACTCGAACCATGGCACTTGTGATCTCATTGAACACCAATTTAAGGATAAGGAGACCAAAAAGTCTCACTTTCTTTTTATGTGTAACGTTTGGATACATACAGAATATATAAATAAATGCACAGTATATCTGTGTCATTAAAATGTCATGACGAAGAATGATGAAAAATATCTAAAAAGACTCTCAGGAAGGAGGGATAAGAAAACAAAGAAAGTGGTTGTAGAAGGACAAACACCACAGTATATGGTTTTTAAATTTTACTCTTATCATAATCACAGATATATACAAATTTCCCAGGGGAAAAAATGTACATAGTTCATTACAAATGTTCAAATTCATATCTACCCTGGAGGGGGCAGAGAAACAGTGTATTCTCCAGCTAGAATCTTTCATCAAACAAGCCTTGAAAATATTGATCTAAGAAGTGCTTGCTTCTCTTTCAGATACCCCTAAAGATTACACAACTGGTGTAAAGAACATTTGATTCTCTTTCAGTTACCCTAAGGACAAAAGCATGTGGGAAACCACACTCCTCTCTAGGGAAATCCAGTGTTCACTGCAAGCCATTGCTTGGCATTGGGCTGGGAACATGGTTTGGGTTCAATTCTGAACCCAGGAGGGGTGCAATCACTGGGATGCTGCAATCATGTCAGCCCAGCTTGGATGCTGATCTTGCAAAGGGCTACTCCGGTCTGGATCTCTGACTCAGCACTACACTACAGTAATTGAGGCCAGAGAGTAGTGAGCAATCTTGACACACACACCTTCAGGAAGAACCCAGACCTGCCCCATGCAAGCAAGCAGGCTTTAAATCCATTTCACAATATACATGGCCTCATCTTTTCAGGGTTCTTAAAAGAGAGAAACTTTACAAAATTGTCTGCAGAATCTATTAGATTAATTCTGGCTGAACATTTGTTTTCTGCCGTTAAAATATATAAAAGTTCCCAGCCATCCTTGATAAAGCTTCTGCCTAGAAAAATGAATATATATAACAGTAAGGAAAATAAAACTCTCACCACTTAATAATAAGGAGGTAAACGTTCCAGATGAGTGTGATGGCACATGCTTGTAATTCCAGTCCTCTGGGAAGCTGAGGCAATAGGATTGCAAAATTGAGGGCAGTCTAGGCTTCATAGAAAGTTCAAGGCCAATCTGGAACACAGTGAGACACTGTCTCAAAAAAACAAAAACAAAGAAGAAAATGTCCCAATTAGATACAAGGGACTTGAATAGATATTTCTTTGAAGAAGATATATGAGTGGCCACGGGAATATTTGAAAAGGTTCTCAATATCACTAGGCTTCAGGAAACTAAAAATCAAATCACAATAGCATACTACTTCACACCCACGGAGATGACTAGCTTTAAAGCAAGTAAATAAAGACAATAGAAAATAACAAGACTCTAGGAGGATATGGAGAAATTAGAGCCCTCTTGTGCTGTTAATAGAAATGTAAAATGGTTAAGTTGTGAGAACACTTTGAAGATTTTCCAAAAAGCTAAACAATACTACATAACCCAGTAATTCTACTCTTAGATATATACTCAAAAAAGAATTCAAAATATGTCCAAACAAAAACTTGTGCATGAACATTCAAAGCTATACTATTCAAAATAACCAGAGGTAGAAATAACCCAAATATCCATCAACTGATGAACAGATACACAAAATGCAGTATATCCAGGCAAATATAATTTGATTATACAAAATAATGAAGTACTGATACATGCCACAACATAAATAAATCTAGAAAATATTATACTAGTAAAATAGGCCACTTACAAAAGACCACGTATTTGATATGTATTAGTCATCTTTCCCATTACAGGGACAAATTATCCAACATCCACAATCTAAAGGAGGAGAGGTTTAATTTGGCTCACAAGAGATTCAGTCCATCAAAAGCCAGCTACAAGGCATAAACGCATGGGGGAGAGCATGGCAGAACAAAGATGCTTAGTTCATCATGCTGGACAGAAGCAGAGAGAGGAAACAGCTCCAGAGATGGAGGCCAGGAACCACATATATCGTACTCAAAGTAACACCTCTGTGACACACCCAGATACACACAGAAGTGCACTTTACTAATCCGCTAGGTGATTTCCAAGGCAATCAGGTTGACGCAGTTAAGCTTAACCACTACATTATGTAATTATATTTATAGGAATTTCAAGAACAGGCCAATCCTATAGAGACATAAAGTAGGTTAGGGGTTGCTGTGGGCTAGTGGAGGTGAGAGGGAAAGGGGAGGGGAAATAGCTAAAGAGTATGAGACTTTTTTGGAGACTGGGTTTAGCTACGTAGTTCAGGTTAAATTTGAACTCACCATGTAGCCCAGTCTGGCCTCTAATTCATGGTGATCCTCCTGCCTCAGCCTCCCCAGTGTTGGGATTACACAATGCCTGCCATGGGTGTTTTCATAAAATAATGAAAATGTTCCAAAATTGACTTGATGATGGTTGCACATATCTGTGAATATAATACAATATAGCAAATGAATCCTTTATCTTATCTTTTGTGTATTGGAAATCAAATTTAGGGACTCATGCATGCCATGCAACCACTTTACCACTGTATCACATACCCAGCCCTGAACCATACACTTTTAATGGATGAAATTTATGGTATGTAAATTATGTCTCAACAAAGCTGTTTAAAAAAAAAAAAAAGAACACCTAAGAAAATTTTGAAAGTAAAAGTAATAAGAATGTTTTGCTCTCAGAGATTTTTAATGTGTTTTAAAGATACAATCAACTTTGTTGTAATGGTGCAGAAACACAGATAAAAAACAGACCTTTTTTTAAAGTTCAGAACTAGGCCCAAATGAGTGTAGGAATTTGTCATGTGATAAAAGAAACATTCTGAATCAGTGGAGAAAATATGGATTAGTCAATAAATGCTATTTGGGACAACTGTATTTTAGATGAAGTGACTTGAATGCAAAAGGACAAGAGAAATTTTTCATATATTTTGTTATACTTTTGAACAGGAGAAGGTCTTTCTAAACATAAAGTAAAACAGAAATGATAGATAAAAGATTGACAAATTTGACTGCATGACAAAATCACTGTAGAGGTGTACAGGTAGATATGTACAAGCATATGTACATACATAGGTACAAGCATGCATACACACATATAGAGAGGAAACTTGGGGAAACAGTCATAGTTTCTATGAAAACAAGAAGCCAACCCAATAGAAAAACTGGGGTAATACATGAAATAAGAAATGATTAATAAAGTTGGATGTGGTTGGGTGTGGCAGTACACATCTGTAATCCCAGCACTTGGCACACTGAGGCAGGAAGATTGCCAGAGTTTGAGGCCAGCCAGGCTACATAGTGAGCTCAAGGCCTTGCCTCAAAAAAAAAAGTAAATAAATAAAGCCAAATGTGGGGCCTTCCCCCTGTAATACCAGCACTCTGGGAGGCTGAGGCAGGAGAAACATTGCAAGTTTGAGACCAGCCTGAGCTACAAAGTGAGCCCAAGCCCAGCATAGTGAGACCCTGTCTCAAAAAGACAAAAAAAAAAAAAAAGATGCAACAATATAGGTCAATTGCATTGAGTAAGCAAGAATCATCTTGCAGGGTCCTTTAGATCACAAATGGAACAGAACACAGAGTAGGGTTTCAGTTTGGAGAATGAGCTATTCCAATTTCAGTTTCAATACCATCAAGGAATCACTTACAGACATCACTGGGACAAGGAAGCAGCTGAAAAACTACTACAGTAACTCAGGTGAAAGACGGTGGTGGCCAAGACCAGGGTGATAGCAATGGAGCTGGGGAGAAGCAGTTAAATTTGAGTCCTATTTTGAAAGAAGAGTAGAGACTGGCTGATGTATTGGCTATAGGTTGTAAGAGAAGAATAAATGATGATTCCAAGATTTAGGTCTTAGATAACTTGAAGTACCATTTGCTGGGATAATAAAAAGAAAAAGAAAGAAGGAAATGCCAAAGGCATAAATTTTAGAAACCTTTAAGTCATTTGTTGCATATTCCAATAATGTCTTGGAAACCTGGATGAAAGCTATATATTTGGTATGCTGTGTTTGTGTTTTCACTTGTCTCAAAGTATTTTGTAATCTCCTTGTAGGTTCCTCTTTGGAGTTTAAGAGTGTGTCATTTAATATTTACATATTTGTGAGCTTCATCATTTTCCTTCTATTGATTTCTAGTTTCATTTCATTGCAAAAAAAAGATACTTTGTTGATTGTAATATTTTTCAACTTACTGAGACTTACTTTGTGTCCTGCCATGTAGTTTAAGCTGGAGGATGTTCCAGTGTGTGCTTGAGAAGAATGTGTGCTCTTCTCTGCTGTGGTTGAGTAGAGTAGTCTTATATTCTCCGGTCCCTTTGACTTATAGTGTTGTTCAAGTCTTCTAGTTACTTACTGATTTTCTACTTAATTTTCCTATCCAGTATTGAAAGTGGGGTATTGAAGTCTCCAACTATTTTTGTAGAGAAGTTTCTTTCATCCCTAAGTTTGGTCAATGCTTGCTTCACAAATTTGGAGGCTCCAGTTAGGCATAGTGGCAGTAGGACCAGGAGTATCATTTTCCAGTTTAACAAAGAAGATAAGTTTGATAGTGAAAACCAATACAATACCTAAACATTAGAGTGCAAAGCTCAAGTGTAGACAGTTGTGAGTTCTCTGATCACTTGTGTAAAGTGCTTTTCAAACTGAAGGCTGAAAATATCTATATCCCTTTCATGTACTAATGCCACGTTGGGTGACATATAGCTGTGGTGGGGAATAGCTCTACTGAAGGCTGGCATTCTCTACAGGACTGTACTCAACAAGTGAAACATTTTGTCTTCAGAGTTTTCCAGGGAGACTAGAATCTTGCATCAAGCCTGGTATAAGCCAGAATCTAGTAGGGCATGCTGCCTGGAGGACCTCAAAGAGTGACAGACAGCAATGGAAACTATTAACTGTAACCCAACCACCCCAAACCACTCTTCATTCTGATAGACCTTCAGGACAGTTTGGCTCACTAGCAAAGGAAAGAAATCTCCGAACAAAAGCCATTGCGTTTTGGGGAAAAGACTAGAAAATGAAGTTTGCAAAGGGCATGAGCCAGGATAGCTCAACAGGGGGAGTTTTCACAGGAACAATACAGGTCTGGTTTGGATGGTTCCACAGTTCCTCCCCTAGGAGGATATAAACACATGAAAACATAGTCACACAAAAATATATACATAAATATTTGTAGTTGCATTATTCATAATAGCTAAGAATGGAAACAGCTGATGGTAGCCTTGGGCCTCTTTTATCAGGATGCTCCTATAGTTTGGATCCGATATGTTCCAAAAGGACCCATGAGTTAAAGGCTTATTCTCCACTTGTGTGGGCAGGGGATGGGGCAGAGACAGAGACAGAGACGGAAACAGAGAATTCATTTTTATAACAAACTTACTCTTCCAGTAATTAACCCACTAAATCATTCCTACAGTAACAACATCAGTCTGTTCACCTCTCTCTCATTAAGCCCCATTTCCAACACTGTTGCATTGAGGGCTAAATTTCAAACACACAAGCTTTATGGAAGATATCCAAATCATAGCCCTCAACATCAAAACAGACTTTGAAAAACCAACACACCTATCTAGAAACCAATCACCTCAGAGAACTGGGGTCTTACACTCAACCCCGAGTGAGGGAGGAGTGAGGCCAGACCCACCACGACAAGGAAAGGAATTTCCTCAGAGCAACTTTTTTAACCAAGAGTAAAGTATGTTAGGCAGACTAAAAAACAGATGTCTACCAGACAGATCTAGTAATAAAATAATAAATGTACTGTATATTCACTGTTAGCACACTTCCAAGCAGAAAAGCATGTGACAGAAAAGAAACTGTGACTTAGTTTAAACTGGAAATCAGGAAATTTTAGAAGAACTCACTTTGCTAGGGCCCTAATGTCTTCAAAGCCACTTGTGTTTACAACTCTGTAGGGTGCAGAGAGAGAGAGTCAAGATGGGACTGGGGTGCTATAATAAATCATTATATGTGTGCATGTTGTCTCTAAACTGCAAATAATAAAACATAGTGATAAGTAAGTCCCTTTCATATCCTACTTCCCAATCCTCACCCCTAGACAATGTTTGCTCCCCCCTTACTTGTGAATCTTCCACAGTTGTTCATACATGTACACACACACACGCATACACACACATACACTATATGTGTATATATATGCATATTTTTTGAGACAGAGTCTCACTATACACAACAGGCTAACATTGAACCCTCCATGTAGCCCAGGCTGGTCTTGAACCTGGCAATCCTCCCAAGTGCTAGGATTACGGGAGTGAGCCACCACACACAGATATATATATATATATATATATATATATATATATATATATATATATATCTTCTAAGAAAAAAGAAGCTTTTCTAAAATCTCCTCACCCAACAGAACTCCCTTCACCTCACTCCCTCATGCAAAAACCATCATGAGCAAGAAAATTGTGTAATACTATATATATATACACACACACACACACACACCATGATAGATAGTGATCAGAAAGATGAGGGAACAAAGCAAGAGACGGTAAAGCAGTGTTGGGGAAGGTTTTCTAATGTAATAGACGGGCCTCGATGAGGTGGCATTTGAACAAAAACTCAGAAGTGAGGAAGAAAGATGTGCAACTCTGATAAGAACATTCCAAGCAGAAAAAAATTCCTGAGGTGCACATGCAAAAGCCTTCCTGGAATGCTCCAGAGACAGCAAGTCGGGAAAAGGAGGAAATAAGTGGGAGAGGGAAAGGAGATGAGCTCACAGAGGCCCTTGTGAGGTGAGCTTGTGGGTCTCTGTGAAGACTTTTGTTTTTACTCCAAATAAGACAGGGAGCCATGGGGCACTTGAGGCAAAAGAGAAACATGAAATATACAACTCATCATTTTTACAGTGCATTGATTTCTTATGGCATGTCACCATATACTGAGTGGCTTACAACAGCACAGATTTATCACCTTGCATGGGTCTCACTGGGCTAAAACCTAAGTCAGCAGGTCTGTGCTATGCTCCTCATGGCAGATCTGAACTTCTGTGTCTTTTTGGCTTCTAAATTTTCTCATGTTCTTTGGTGTGTAACTCCTCCATCCAGCTTCAAAGCCAGCACTCAGGTCCCTCCAACCTCTATATCTATTCTCATATCTCCTCTGACCCTGTGCCTCCTTCTTTCACTTATAAAGATCCATATCATTACATTAGCCCTGCTCAGATAATGCAGAATAATCTCTCCATCCCACCATCTCAAAACCCTTAGCTCTGTAAAGTCCCTTTTGCCACATGACGTACCATGTTCTCAGATTCCTGGGACTAAGACATTGTGAGGGGGCCATGTCCTGCCCTCCATATAGAGTTATAAATAGTACAAATAAGGACAGAGTGCTGTGAGGATTAAGTGGGAGATGATCCAGATGGGGAGAGCCTGATGTACAGAGAAGGGGAGAATTGTGGGGAGAGTCTAGAAATGCATCCTTAAGGAAGGAACCATCCCACTCCAAGCAAAGTCCTCTCCAACCATCTGGGTTGGTGCTGGCTGAGTCCCACTGTTTCTGGGGTCTCCACCCTGCTTCTGCAGAGCTCTCTCAGTCACTCTTGCCCCAGACCAATTCACTACAGTTCACAGGAAGCACAGACATAGTCTTCTGCTTAGTCATCTCAAAGTTAGACTGAGGCATTTAGCAAAGCTTTGCCTGGATGATAGCAAAAGATGTGCACCAGGAATGCATTTCATGGTTGCCAGAGAAAGATTCCTTTTAGATCCCACATCAGAGAACACTGCTAATTTCCAGCAAGTTCCCACTATCTTGCCATCTGTCAGCTCCACAGACAGAAGAACCCATTCCCATCCTTGTCTCATTCCCTATATGTGACCCCAAATGCCGCCCCAACATGACTGAGAGTGGGAAACTTAACCCCACCCACTGGGACCTGCAAACAATCACTCCAAGTCTATGTGAAGTTTCTCAAGTTTAGGCCTTTCCATCCAAAACAGACCACATGGACAATATTACTATGCTAGCCTGGGTGCAATTTTAGGAAAGCATTCTCCAATTTTCTCTGTCCTGCTGAAGATGCACCAGTTTGCATTGGGAGACAGCTATCAGCAGGCCTCAATATTATAGTGATTGCATGACTTCCATAGACTAATCTTTGCTTTATTTGCAAAGAAAAGAGGCTCATCCTAGGAGCCTGTTCCAAGGATAGTATCTTAAGTAGTCTCATTGCCAAGACCCCATACCTGACTCCTACAGTTTAAAGGAGAAGAGGTTTGTTTTGGTTTATGGTTTCAGAAGTTTCAGTCCATGTTTGGCAGGCTTCAGGACAGAAACAGCATGGTTGAAAGGCCTGGGTAGAAGAAAGTTGTTCACATCATGACAGCCAGGAAGTAAAGGAAGAAGAAAGGAGCTGTCAAGAGAGATCAACCCTTCCAGCTCACACCCCCAGTGACCTCCCCTCCTGACCAGACCCCATCTCCTAACAAGTGCTATATATAGTCCTGCCATAGTCTGTCTAGTCACCTTCCAAAAGCCCCGCCTCTGAACACAGGAGGACTTTGAGGGACATTCTCTGCCTAAATCATAACAGACAGTCTCTCTAACTCTGGCACAAACCAAAGTATCAGTTATTTACCAACCAAAAATACATATTTTTATTAGAAGTTCTTTTTCAATGGAGTTATGTTATTTTGTGAGAATTCATTAGTGTAATAAGAGTTAACAAACTTTTTCGGTATAGAGACCGAATATAAATATTTTCAGCTTTGGAAGCTATATGGACTTTTTGTCAACTATTTGACTCTGCCATTGTAGCATGAAAGCAGTCAGACAAAATATGTAATAGAATGGGTGTTCCAAGAAGACTTTAATTTTCCAAAGGAAGTGGCCCACTTTTCCAGGACAATAGGCTATGCTTAGGCAGGAAATGGAATTTCTAAGTCAACATGTAATTAAAATATTAAGTACAGTCACAATGATCTATTGCCACAAAATACATTTGAGTGAAGGCCAATGATCTGGGCTGGGGACATAGTTTAGTAGTAGAGCACTTGCCTAGCATGCATGAAACCCTGTGTTCAATCTCCAGCACTGCAAAAAAATAAAATAAAATAAAATAAAATAAAATAAAATGAAATGAAATAAAATAAAATAAAATAAAATAAAATAAAATAAAATACCAGTAATGTTTGTACATGCAAGCTAATATGATTTTATGTCCTTAACTTTGTATGGTACCCCACACATCTAAATGGATGATTTATATCAAATGATGAGATCATGAGAAAGATTGTCATAGATTCTCTGATGGATAATCTTCCTCATCCAATGACAACAGTAGTTTAATCTACTGTTTTTACCTCTTTTCTGGGTAACAAATTAGACTCAAATAACTTAAATAAATGCACATTGATACAATTCCAGGAGCTCCAAATCTAAACATCTGCATCGTGATGGAAAACTCAAGAAAATCACATGCACACCATCCTTGGCATGTTTCGTGTATTAGATATGAGATGATCGATGAAATCAACACAATCAGCAAGACATTTAAAAATAGCTTTGATCTTATAAAGAGAAATGCAAAGTGAAGCTATACCAAGATACAATTTTTCATTGCTGAGACTGGAAGAAATCCAGAAGTTGGGTAAACACACGGTTGGTGAGACTCTAGGAAAACAGCCACTCTCACCCACTGCAGACAAATATGTTATTTGGCATCGCCCTCGTGGTGGCTGTAAGGGCACTAACAAAATCATAATTTATATACTCTTGGACCCAGCATTCCAACTGCTAAAAGAACATCCTACACCTCTAAAATGAAATGTGCACAAGGTTATCGGATGCAGCATTTTTTTTCTCTCGCTCAGCAAAAACTTGGAAACCATCCAAGTGTCCATTAGGTTAGTGAAATGCAGTGAAGCTGGATAGATAGATAGATAGATAGATAGATAGTAGATAGAGTGCTTTCTATAAATTTATATAGGAAATCTCCAAGGTATAGTAAGTGAACAAAAGTATTATTGCAAATAAATATGCTATCATTTCAGTAGAAAGTTAGGAAAATGCATGAAAAGTATATATCTATATTTACATAAATAGATCTGGAAAATGCTTAAGAAACACTATCAGCACCCTGAGAGACGGAGACAGGATGATCATAATTTCAAGCCCCATTTGAGCAATTTAACAAGACCTTGTCTCAAAAAAAATTTTTTTTAATTTTAAAAGGCTGAGGTTGTAGTTTAGCTCAATGATCCAGAGTTTAAACTTCAGTACCACAGAAAAGAAAAAAAAAAAGGAGGGAAGAAGACAGGCAGGAAGGGAAAGGAAGGAAGGAGATGAAGGGTAAAAGGAAAAGAAAGGAAAAAAAACATTATAAAGTGGTTCCCTGGGAGGTAGGAGGGAGTTGCAACCTGGATGAATCTGACACAGCAATTCAAGGAAATTTTTTCACTTCAGACCTTTTTATAAGTTAGGTTTGACTCCATTAAAAAAATTTTTTTAATTTAAATTCAATTCAAAAGAAAATACAAACTAAGAGTAAAACATTTTACTATTAACAAACAAAATGCAATGTTAAAAGTTAACTTCATCATTATTTCATCCTTGGTTTCACCGTAATCTTCTTGAAGTAGACTGAGGGAAGGAATCCTCCTTCCAAATACGTAACAGATGGGCATATAAGCATTTCAAAAGCATAATAAAATCCAATTATGTGGTGCATAATGTAGACAAGAGTGGAATCCAACATTGTGCAGTTGTTTGCTAAATAAAGTATTTAATTTGTTTTTAATGTTTTGAATTTCTATAAAATACAATATTTGAAATTTGGGCATGAGAGTTTACTTCTTTTTTTGGTTTTGTTTTGTTTTTCTTTTAGGTTATTGTGCTATGGAAAACAAATGAAATTCTCTTAGTTTATAAAATGATAGTATTAGTTAAATTTTGGAAATGGTTGTGATGAGCCATGAAGTTCAATCTGTATAATATAGATACTGCTCTTTCAGATAACTGGTCCATTTTTAATGACTTCTTATTTTGTTGAAATTACTTTAACTGCTAATCACTGTGGTTGCCAAACAATTACTCCAGGAGCAAAGACCTTTAGATAAGCAGACACTTGATGAAAAATACCAGTCTGGTGTCTATTTTTTTCTCTTTATTGTTTTGGTTTCACTCCCATTAGCTCAATTTTCACATCAAAGTAGAATGCTATCTTGTATAGTACCTTCCCCTTTTCTTTTTGGTTGGGAGACCCATGAATATCTTTCCTACCTACATTGCTCATTTTTGTTTATTTCTTCATGTGAAGAAGGGTTAATTGCTTTCTTAGACATTTCTGGAAGGCAGATTAAAAAATGTTGAACTTCCAGTTTTGGATGACAATGATTTTTACTAGAAACAGATTTTTCTTGGTATATCCAGGTACTCTCTAAGGCCTAGTATAACTGGGCTGGTGTGGTAGTGCACACTAATAATCACAGCACTTGAGAAACTGAGACAGGAGGATTGTCATGAGCTTGAGGCCAGCCTGGGCTGCACAGCGAGGCCCTGTCTCAAAAAATAAAAACAAACAGAAGAGGGACAAAAAAAGGTCTTATGTTGACATTAATAAAGGAATGTACTTCAGAATAGCAGTACATTTTACACAGAAGCAGAAGTGATTTCAAGAAACACTTATTAAAATTATTCTCATGTAAATAATTTTGAAATTGATATTTTACTAATATTCCACTCATAACTTTTAATTCAAGAATACAACTTCAGGTCCGGGGTTTTAGCTCAATGGCACAAGCACCTGCCTGGCAAGCATGAGGTCATTAGTTCAATCCCCAGTATCAAAAAAACAACAACAAAAAAAGAATGTAACTTCACCAAAAGAAAAACAAAATTTCTATTCAGGTTACTGGAATTAGTTACTAAAAGAAAAAGAAAAAAGGTGAAAAATCCTGCTGTTTTCAGTGTTTCCTGCCTTCATTTTTGTAAATATAAAGAGGAATTTCAGTTGTGAAAAAATTTTAAAAGATATAAATTTTTGTACTTTTTCATAAAGATTTTGGGTTACACTATTATTTTCTGTCTGATTATTTCAAGTATGCTGTGTTTTGAAATGAGATTCCATTTTTCCCTAAGTTGTTTTCATTTAACAAAGTAATAGAATCCATACTGTAGATGTCTTTCATATAAATCTACAAAATTCAAACTACAGTAACAGCAGATCCGTGGTTGCTTCAAAGTGAAGGAGCAGGCAAGGGTGATAAGGAACAATCGCAAAGGAGTACAAGAAAATCTTTGGGTCCATGACTGATCGTAATCGAATCTGGTTTGTTAGATCACTGTTCTGTATTGATAGATTTTATTCAAAGCTGTTATAATTGATAGTATCAAGTCTGAGAGTATAGGCAACTGCACTGAAGATGACAAGATTCACTAGAATATCCACTCTGGTTTGATTATTACCTGCCTTTGAAGTTTTATACTGTCTACAATGTTTTATTTTTACTAATATTGTTATGTACTGCTATATTCAATTACACTACTATATTCAATTATGACTGATGATATAGGCAATTCTATTGAAGATAATAAGAGACAACACAGTAATCATTGTAGATCACCTTGTACTGTGGTTTTATATGACTTTTTGGTTTCATGTTTTTAATAGGAATTTGTTTTGTTTTGTCTTGCTATGTTTTGTTTTTCCCTCTAACACAGAAAGGATAGAAATACATGTAGAGACTCATGCATGCATAGGTGTTTACAGTCTCAGTGTTTGAATATCTACTTTGTATGCTTTAATTTTGTAACTTGAACAACTATTTCTTTCTTTTTTTTTTTAATTGGTACCGGGGATCAAACTGACAACTGTGTCCTTACAAGGCAGGCACTTATGCCGCTGAGCTAAATCCCCAGCCCCTGAACAACTATTTCTAAGAGGACAATATGCAATTTATCAACTAGTGATTTCTTACTGTTTATCTTTTTTTAAATTCTGTATTATCTCTACCCTTTACATGTTTTTTTTTCCTCTTTAAATAATTTAAAAAAAAAAAAAAGAAAATCTTTGGGTCCGCTGATGGTGTGATGCTTTCATGCATGTATAAGGTGAAAATTTACCAAGTGTATTTTAAGTATAGAAAGTTGATTGTCAATTACATTTCAATAAAGCTTTTTAAAATAAATTTTATCCATTTTTCTATTTTTAAATTTCAAATTTATAATATATACATATACAATATTAGGACAATAATTATTTATGTAATACGCATATTTAACAGTGCATGCTCAAAAAATTCATTGAGAGAGATATGAATTCCATCACCAATGCCAAGGAATCACAGAACAGTGTCAACCCAATGTCTTCAGCAAAGCCACACATTTAACTGCTGCACTCTACCGCCCTCTGTTGTAAATAGGCTTTGTTACACCCTTAACTTCCTCTAGCCAGGGAGCTCACGATTTTAATGATAAGGAAAAATCCCTGGGTGAGACTTTTTCAAAGGTCTATTTAGAACCTAAACTTTCCAGTCCACATATATACAGCAGAATGCAGCTCCAGATCTTTCTATCACCCCATACCAAAGGGAACGAGATAATAGGAACTATTCAAAGATGGGACTAAGAAAAAATATAAACAAAGTAAGCAGGACAAAGTCAGAATCTGGAGACATATTGACATCGCCAGTCCTTCCCCAGCACCCTGAATGCCCCACCAGGATGGCATGGGTGGAAATGGGTTTCCCCTAGATCCGGACAGACCTCTCCATCCTTCCTCCTGATAATCCAGAGACTTAAAATCAAATGTGTTGCCAGCCAAACTTGCAAGAAAAGTTTGCTAACAGAACAATTCTGGCCTAAGTCCAGAGAGCACTTAAGCAGTGGGTTCAAAAAGCCCAGACTTTTAGGGCCCTTACACATATTTCTTTACTATTGCTTCCAAGTACTTCTAAGATGGGTAGGCTCTTGCTTCATTTAGGATGCACTGTGACACATGGCCCAGAACTTACTTTCAGTTCAATCCTCACATCAAATAATGTTTCACGATGGGGCTCAGTGAACACTGTGATTTAGCCTTCAGAATATGACAATGTGCTCAAGACATCCCCAAAGTTGAAGTAAGGCAACTCTATAATGATCCCAAATAAGCCATTACCCTATAAACCCTACTGCACTATCGTTAGTTTTCTATTCCACAGAAATATAAACTCACAGCAATATTGTTTACTACTAGAGAAATGAAGGAACCAAAATGGGTCCAGAGAATCTTCTCTTTGAGAGGCATTGTAGCACAGAGGTTAAGAATGTGGAATTCAGAGTCAGATACACCTGGTTCCAAGCCTAGCTCTAATTTTGCTTACAAGTTATATGTCTACAGAAAGCCAACTCTATTTCTCTGTGACTCAATTTTTAGATCTATACAATGGGGATAACAGTAATAAATACCTTGGTGTGATTGTTGTGAAAAATATATAAAACTACATATGAAATATTTGGGACTATATATGCACAGTGCCTGATGTAAGTCAAATATTCAGTGTTGGTGTCTTGTTGTTGTTGTTATTGTTGTTGTTGTCATCAATATTACTCTCTGCTTTTTCCTTCTCATTCTTCTCTGGCCCAGTCTGCATGGGCTGGAAAGAATCCTTCAGATGGATTGGTCTCCCTGTATAATATTGATGTCTCCAGTCCTTCAGAATTGGCCTATACCAGCCAAATTCTTGCATGATCACTTTTCCAAAGTTCCAGAGGTCAGAAGGATCTATCATTCTCATGCTCAAAAATTCAGCAAGTACAAGCAAATATCAGAAGCAAGCATATAAACTGTCGCAGCTTTAAATTAAGTTACTATTTTTTTCCTAGGGTATTATTTCAAACCCAAAAGCAAGATTCAAGATCTTAACGTCTAAATCCATATTGGTTTTTCCAGACAAAGAAAACTGTGTCAAAAATGAAGAAGGCAGAAGACATAGAGAAAGAAAAGCCTTTCCTGATTTCAGCTTTCCCAAGATGCCAGTTGTACTCATTTCTCCATCTCTGAACTATAAATCCATAGAAGATCATCACCATCAAGAGATTAAGCCCCTATATTCTTGGAGAGAGGAGGAGAGGTGTGTCTCTGCCTCTCTCTCATAATCACCTCTCTGAAGGTGGTTCTCTGTTTCTAGGATGCATCTGAATCATCTGGGGCTTTACCAAAGCTCAAATTGTTGGGCCACGTCCTCAGTTTTTGACTCTATGGATCTAGGTTACAGCCAAGAATGTGTAATTGTAACTGATTCCTAGTTCTACCTTAGAAGCAGCCAGACACAGAGGAACACACCTGTAGTCTCAGAACCATGAGAAGCTGAGGCAGCAGGACCACAAGTTCAAGACCAGCCTGAGCAACTAGGGATGTAGTTCAGTATGGAGTCCCTGGGTCTGGTTGCCAGTACCACAAAAAAATAAAGAAGAAAGGAAGGAAGGATGGAAGGAAGAAAGAAAGGAAGGAAAGAAGGAAGAAATGGAGGAAGAGATGTTGGGAGGGAGTTCCCAGCTCTCACTAATAATAAGAGAAACCAATTTGCAAGAATTAAGCCCACTTGAGGTATGAGCTTGACTTCAAGATCTTCAACTTCCGAAGTCTCAGCACACAAGACACCTCAGTTCTGGTTCTTTTAGGATCAGAGCCTGAGATAGGCTTCTGGTGTATAAGATTTATTCACCTATCTCTTCAGGAAATATCTGAGAGAGAGAGAAATACAGAGAGAGTGAGACAGAGACAGAGAGAGGCAGAATAAGGGAAGGGAATAAGGCACGGGGGAAAGTAGAGCAAGTTTGAGTAAAATCAAGCCTTGGTGTGACCAGTGAGGTTTCTGAAGTATGGACTACCTGTGAGACAGTCTCTCTGGGCCATGGCCTGTCTGAGGAAAACCGTGACAGCTGCCTTCTGCCAGCCTTCTCGCCTGGGCTCAGGGCAGTGCTCTGGGGGAGGAAAGTGCCAGTATTCTCTGCATCTGAGGATGCACAGTGTCTGCTCCCCAAGGTAACTTCCCCCAACCCTGAAGACAGATATCCCTCAACAGAACCACTCTTCAGCAAGCCTCAAGCAAACATTTGCTTGTTTTGGGAATAAAGCTTTCATTTTCAATGTTTATTTTATCAAGAAAATTAAACAAAACTACCATGCATACAATGCATCATATTTTGAACATCAGAACATACAAGGCACCATCAATATATATATATATAGTATATATACTATATATATAGTAAATATATAGTAAATGTTTAAATTTTTCAACATATATTACAATAAAAAAAACCCATTGCCATTAACTGCCCTCAAAAATACTCCCCTTTTCTTCTAACACACGTATCCCATCATTCTTGCCACTTTCCGTAACAGTTCTGGAAATCCTCTCATGACCGTTGAGTTGTGGTGTCATGATTGCCTCCATGCCCTGAATTGATTCAAAAGACACCTACCTTTCATGGTCATTTTGACTGTGGGGAAGAGCCAGACGTCACCCGGTACGAGATCCCGTGAATAAGGGGGATGAGGACACACAGCAGTGCTTTGATGAGCCTGGCTTTCTGTTGGACAGCACTTTGCAGCAGCACTCACCATGTTTGTTTTTTTAATCACACCTCATGAAAAAAGGGAAAAAGGATTTCCAGATCTGCTTCAGAAAGTGTCAAGAACAATAGGAAGTGTTCAAAGCAAGGTGAAGTACTGTGAGAGGGATTAATGGCACTATGTCTTTTACTGTGATAATTTCTTTCTAATTCAAACATTCACCCACCATAGGCTTCAGCCACATCCGCCTAGGTGCACGTGCAAACACAAGGATACAGTTGGAATGTGACTGCAGGTAGCACACCATGATAGAGTATGTCCACCATACTAACACCACACAGTGAAGAACCTCCAGCGAAGAAAATGATAAAGCAATTGGAAAATGATAGCTTTTTAAACTAATTTTATTGGTACTTTTAGATACACGTAATGATAGCATTCATCAGAGGGAATTTGTAGCTGTACGTGATATATCTTGATTTTTCTGTTTCCCTTCCCTTAATCTTCCTTCAACCCACTTCCATCCTTATTTTCAAAAGATTTGTTTCCATTTTTCCTTTCTGTGTTCTTTATGTTCCCCTTTCTTCTTTTCCCCCTCCCCCTCCTTAGTTCCACTTTCCATTTGAACAATTTCTTCCTATTTCACATTATCGATTATACATTTTGGCCCTTACTTACATTTTTGGTTTCTCACAGCAAAAAAACCATGTGATATATGAACGTGTGTACTTCATTTATTTCCCTTGAGAATATAGTGTCTCAAGTTTACCCTTCTTTATGGCAGAGTAACATTCTGTTGCATTAAAAAAAAAAACACATCTTCACCATTCATTGGTTGGTGGGCATTTGGGCTATTTCCAATATTTAGCTATTGCAAACTGTACTACTATAAACATGGTTGTTCACATATCACTGTGCTGTGATGCTTTTAACTCTTTTAGGAAGATACCAAGAAGGGAAATAGCTGGGTCAAATGGAACACTTAGTTTTAGTTTTTTGAGGAATCTCCACACTAATTTCCACAATGGTTGCACCAGTCTGCAGTCCCACCAACAGTGGAGAAGAGTTACTTTTTTCTAATAACCCTGAAATCATCTGCTATTGGTTGTTTTCTGATTAATAGCCATTCTCTCTGGGTTAGATAGAATCTCAGTGTTGTTTTAATTTGCATCTCTCAAATGACCAGTGATGATGAACAGTTTTTTTCTCACATTTATTTGCTGTTTCTCCTTCATCTGAGAACTGTCTGTTCATTTCAAATGTCCATTTTTTTGATTAGTTCTTTAAATTGGAGGGATCTGGGGTTTTTTGAATTTTTTTAAATCTGTTCTATATTTCAAAATTTGGTTCACTTCTGATATTTTATTTTTGACTTTTTGTCTGGCTTTCCTGACTATTTGTGGCAGTGTGGTATTGAGGTGCCCCCATTATAATTGTTTAATGCTTATTTGATTTTTCATGTCAATTTATATTTGTTTTATATAATTGGTGCACTGGCATTTGGTGCATACATATTTATATTATATTATCTTTCTCTCGAATTGTTCCCTTAACAAGAATGTAGTGAACTTCTTTGTCTCTCTTAATCAGTCTTGGCTGGAAATCCATTTTGTCTACAAATAGAATAGCTACCCCTGCTTTTTTCTGGGCTCCTGTTGCATGAAGTATTGTTTTATACCCTTTAACTTTCAGTATATGATTTCTTTTTTAGTTAAATGTTTCTTATATGTAGCATATTTTTGGATCTTGTTTCTTAATCTATTCTTCCAGTCTATTTATTTTTATTGGTGAATTGAGATCATTAACATTGATGGTTATCAAACTAAATGCCTGTCAACTGAGAGATGGATAAAAAAGATGTGGTATTTTTATGACAGGGAGCACTATTCAGCTATAAAGAAGGATCACATTGAGGCTTTTATAGTAAATGGATGCGACTTGAGACCATACTCATAAGTGAAATAAATCAAACTCACATGTGTAATTACCATACTGTCTCGCTAAAGTAAGAAACTGAAAGAGTAAATAAGATACAATATCTTCAATAAATATTGTGAAAGAATAAGAAACTGATCAAAGGGGGAAAAATAACTCAGGAAAAAGGAGAAAAGAAGGAAAGTAAAATAAAAAACATATACACACTTAAGATAGCTAATATGATTGTGCTATTCCATTAGTTCTTGAAACAAAACAGTTAACATTCATAGGATTAGATCAATTTTACATGTTTATATCTGATAATCTGAATAAGTCTTTTGAAGATAACTATGCAAAATAATAACTACCTTAGTTATGTTCCTACCACCTTGCTTTGAAAGCCTATATTGTCATTGTTTTGGGCTCTTTGTTATCATTATTTGCCTGTTTTGTTTCTTGTTTTTCTGGGAATATGCTTTGTTGTTTTTCCCTCTAATACAGAAAGGATAGATGTACATGTAGAGACTTATATATGCCTAGAACTTCTCCTAAAGAATTTACAAGAATTGATTTTATTATATGTGATGGTATGAACAGCTACTTTGAAGAAAACAAGAATTATGGCAGCCATTGCTGATTTCCTATCATCTTGTTGTGAAGTCTAGTAATGCTTTCATTCTTTGTTTTGATTGATTTTAGTCTGTTTTGTATTATTTAATTTCAATATGTGTGATGGAATGGATAGCTATTATGAAGAGAATAAGAGTCATTAAGGTAGCCATTGTTCATTTTCCTATTGTCTGGTTTTGAAGGTCTATAATGCTTTCATTCTTTTGTTTTGAATGGTTCTATCCTATTTCATTTTGTTTGAATTCATAGTGTGTGAAGATATGGACAACTATTTCAAAGAAATCAAGAGACATTATGATAACCACCATTGATTTCCTGTTGTCTTGTTTTGAAATCCTGTATTGATTGCATTGTTTTGCCCTGATCTGCTTTGCTCTGCTTTGTTTTGTTTTATTGTCTTTAAAATAAAAAATTTTAAAAATTGATGGTTATAAATGATATGTATTAACTTATTCTTGTCTATCTTTCTGTTGTTGATTCTCCTTCTTTCCCCTCTGTTTAATTACTTGCCTTTCCTTCTGAATTCATTGTGTTGAGGGTTCATAAAATTGCATTTTTTGTTATTGTTTTGTAGAATATGCTTCAGAACATTTTGGAGTGCTGGTTTGGTTAAGAACTTCTTCAAGTGTTCTTTGTCATGAAAGTAGCTTATTTCTCCAACAGTTTTGAAAGATAGTGTTGAACACAATATTAGGTGGCACTGAGCAGCCTTTAGAATTAATCAATTGGCTTTTCTATATTAATTTATAAGAAGTCTGTTCCAGGCCTAAGTGTCTTGCCTGTGGAGCCAGCAGCTGGCATGCAGAAATAGTACTCTCCTGTCAGCAGTCATAATAGAGGCCTTTAGTGGCCTGTGACACGATGACATCACTAAGGCAAGATAACACTGCAGTTGCAGGTATTGACTCTCCCTCAAACTTTCAAAAGCAATACTGCCAACCTTAGAAGTAAAAGAGCTCTCTCATTAAGCAAAGATTTATTGCTTGGAATGTCTTTGTTCCATCTTTACAAGGCCTTGCTATTATCATTCATTCTGTCTCAGTTGTTCTCTACACTTCCCTGCATGCCTCCAAAATATGTTACAAATCCAATAAACAGTGGGTAATTCAGAGAAGTCTTCATCATAGCCACAAGAGTTTTGACCTTCCCAGACCTCCAAATACAATATTACTTTGTCTATTGTCTTTTATCCTTCACTATACACTTGTCTGTAAGACTGGGAGACTGGCTTGGCAAGTGTGAGGTCGTGAGTTCGATCCCCGGTACAAAAAAAAAAAACATTGGGAGACTGGCCAGCACACAATAGATAGTTTTGAGGGGAACATAAATCTGGGGTGGAGTTTGTTTTCTTTTAGGGACTTAAATACTTCACTCTAAGCTCTTATTGTTTTTTGTTGAGAAGTCTGCTGTAATTCTGATGGGCTTTCTTTTATAGGTGATTTGTTTCTTTTCTCTAACAGCTTTTACTATTCTGTTCTTTTACTGATTTTCTGGAATCCTGACAATTAACATACTTGAGGGGTAGATTTTTTTGATCATGGCTAATTGGAGTTCTATCATCTCTGAATGGCAAATTCTTTTTCCATGCTTGGGTAATTTCCTTTCATGACTTCTATTAACTAGTATTTTATGTCATTTATGCTATCTCTTGCTCTTTTACTGACTTCAGTCAATCTTACGTTATTCTTCTTTGTATCATCTAGCAGCTGCTGAATTGTTTTCTGATGGTCCCTGGCTATTTTTAAGAAATCTTCTTTCAATGATCACTAATTGCAATCCTATCTTCTATATCTATTAATCTGTCCTCACATTGGCTAATTCTACTGTGTATACTTTCAATGGAATTCTTTTCAATTAGATTTTATTGCTACATTTTAGATATACATAGCTGTCACATTTATCATAGAAAATTTGTATCTAGAGAGGCGCCTTAAGACTTAGACATATGAGCCTCCCTCAGAGCCCCACCCTCCGCAAAGACCACCCAATGGGTAACTCCAGCCAGAGGTGCCCCACCTGGACGACTTAGACACAGGCCTCCCTTGTAGTCCCGTTCTCCACAGAGACCACCCAGTGGCAGGCAGCCAATAAATCCAGCCAGAGGAGCCCAGCTGGTTTAAACTCGGGCCTCTCTTGTGGCCCCGCCTTCTCCGTAGATGACCTTTGGGGACGAGGGAACTCCAGCCAGAGCCCCCATCCTTTCTCCCAAAACCTTGTACTACAGTGGATCAACTGAACTAGCTTGAGGGGAGATTCAGTGACTGCCTCACCCAATTGGAAGATCTCGGCAGGTTCCAGTCAGTTTGGTGAGTATGCCCCTAAAATAGAAGTGTACAGTAAGTAAATAGGGCTAGTAGTAAAGCTCCCTCCAACTAATTGTAAGACCTTGGTGAGTCTGACAAGAGTGGGGGTGACTTCTCCCTGCACACAGAAAACATCAGACAGAGTGAGGAGTGTGCCAATAAGGACTCCTCAACTTGAAGAAAATCAAAAGGGCTTATGAGACACAGAGGCACACAATAGGGACACAGTAGGGCCTCAGCTGACAAAAATACTATAGACAGGGATACTTGGTGACCTGGAATAACCAGAAGATAAAGTAATAGCAGGAACTAAAAGTCAACTTACATCAATACTACTAGACTTGATAGGCAAGGAAGTATATAGAACTCACCCAACAGGCCCTGCAGTGGGAAGTCAGGTGACTGGCCTACCTATTGATTGTGGGACCTAGCAATTGGACAAGCATCAACCTTACATTAGGACCCCAAGATACATACTACTAACAGTGAACACTAGTGGGATTGAAGGACCAAATATTAACTTGAAAGGGAAAAAATGGCAAAAGAAAAAAGCAAAACACAATCTCAAACATCTGGTATACCAGGAGCAAGTACAGGAGACATTGAAATTGAGGACTTCAAAAGTAACACACCAGAAACCTCTGAAAAGATAGGGAGTGCAATAAAAAAAAAACTCCATGAAGCTATAGAAGAAATCAAATTAGAAGTACTCTCCCATATAAAGATAGAAATAACAACCTTAGTAAAGGAGTTGCTGAGTGCAGCTAAAGAAGAAGTAGAGAAAAGTACAGGAGCATGGGAAACTGATTGAAACTTTGAATGAACAATATAGAAAACATGCAGAATTCATGAAACAAACTCAAAGAGACATCCAAGAAACAAAAAATTCTATTCAAAGAGCATAAAACCGTTTAAATGAAGCTGAGGATAGGATTTCAGATCTCGAGACAGGATCGCAATTAGTGAAGAGGAAAGGATAGAACTTTTAAAAATAACAAAGCAGCATGAAGTGCAATCCAACAGCTTCAAGATGATGCCAAGAGAAACAATATAAGATTAATTAATAGGCACCAGTGAAGAGGCAGGAACCAATGCAAAGGACATAGCCAAAATATTCACAGAAGTAATAGAAGAAAATTTTGCAAACGTAGGGAAAAAATCTGATATGCAGATAAGTGAGGCATATAGAATGCCAAACAGTCACAACCAACATAAAGCTACACCCAGACATATAATAATTAAGATCCTAGACATACCGCATAAAAACAGAATACTAAAAGCTGTCAGAGAAAAGACACAACTCACCTATCAAGGAAAGCCCATTAGTTTCACAGCAGACTTTTCAGCATAAACTCTCAAGTCAAGTTGAGCCTGGAGTGAGGTATTTCAAGCCCTGAAAGAAAACAATTTTCAACCCAGACTATGTACCCAGCAAAACTTTCATTCAAATTTAATGGAGAAACAAGATATTTTCATGACAAAAAACAACTGAAGAAATTTATGTCCACCAAGCCAACCTTAGAAACAGTATTGAAAGACACACAAGATAGAGATAAAAATGATCACAATCCCCAGAACAGCAACAGAAAGAAACCACCAGGTAGGACAAGCAATTAAACAAGGGGAAAAAGCAGAAGCAAACAACTGGAACATAACATGGCAATGTTGAGCCAGTACATGTCAGTGTTATCCATAAATGTAAATGGCTTCTTTTCAACTATCAAAAGAAATAGGCTGACAAAATGGATTAAGAAACATGATCCCACAATATGCTGTATACAAGAAACACATCTGACCCAAAAGGAAACACATAGATTAAAAGTCAAAGGATGGAAAACAGTATTCCACGCAATAGGAACCCAGAAAAAGCAGGAGTAACTGTTCTATTTGCAGACAATGTGAACTTCAAACCTAAAATGATTAAAAGAGATAGAGAACATCACTACATACTTGTTAGTGGTTTTAGGAGTTTTTTTGTCTAAATCTGTGAGGTATGTCAATGGTATTTTGACTGGAATTCTGTTAAATCTGTACAACAGTTTTGGGAGTATGGCCATTTTCACAATAGTTTTTCCTAGTCAAGAGCAAGGAATATCCTTCCATTTTCTAATATCCTCTTCAATCTCCTTTTTAAGTGTAGTATAATTTTCATCATATAAGTCTTTTACGTTCTTACCTCACAGATTTAGACAAAAAAACTCCTAAAATTCATTTGCAAACAGAAGAAACCTAGAATAGCAAAGGCAATTCTGAGCAACAAAGACAAGACAGGAGGCATCTCAATCCCTGACTTGAAACTATACTACAAAGCCACCATGACAAAATCAGCCTGGTACTGGCAAAGAAATAGACCTGAGGATCAATGGAAAAGATTAGATGATGCAAGCACAACTACAAAGACACTCAGCCACCTGATATTTGACAAAGGGGCTAAACATGTTCACTGGAAGAAGGACAGCCTCTTTAATATATGGTGTTGGAAAAATTGGCTCTCCACATGCTAAAGAATGAAACTAGATCCATGCCTATCACTATGCACACAACTAAAGTCTAAATGGATCAAAGATCTGAATATTAAAACAGAAACACTAAATCTACTGGAAGACAAGGTAAGTGGGAGTCTTGGAGACATAGGGGTAGGCAGAGAATTCATGAACAAAATGCAAACTGCATGGGAAACACTTCAAAGAATCAACAACTGGGATCTCATATTATTGAAAAGTTTCTGCACTTCAAAAGAAATCATCAACAGAGTGAAAAGAAAATCCACAGAGTGGGAAAGAATTTTAGCCAACAACCCCTCAGGCAAAGAACTTATATCCAGAACATATAAAAAACTGAAAAACATCAAGCCCCCCCCCAAATTCAAAGACCCTCTCCAAAAATGGGCATCTGAGATGAACACACAGTTCTCAGAGAAAGATATACAAATGGCAAATAAATACATGAAGAAATGTTTACCATCACTGGTCATTCAAGAAATGCAAATTAAAACAACATTGAGATTTCATCTCACTCCAGAAAGAATAGTTGCCATTAAGAAAACAACTGATAAAAAATATTAGTGAGGCTGAGGGGAAAAAGGAACACTGCTCCACTGTTGGTGGGAGTGCAGACTGGTGTAGCCACTATGGAAATCAGTATGGAGGTTTCTCAGAAAACTAGAATTGGAAGTTCCATTCAACCCAGCTATTCCTCTACTGGGTATTTTCCCAGAAAACCTGAAAAGGTCATATCACAGTGATAGATGTGCACCCATGTTCATAGCAGCACAATTTGTAATAGCTAAATCTTGGAAACAACAAAAATGCCCATCAACTGCACAGTGGATGAAAAACATGTGGTATTTTTACACAATAGAATATTACTTAGCTATACAAAAGGATGATCCTGAGGCCATCACAGGCAAATGGAGGCAACTTGAGCCAATCCTTATAAGTGAAATAAATAAGAATCATATTTGCAAATATCACATTGTGTCTCTAGTGTAAAAAGTAATAAAAAATGTAGGAGTAATAAAACCCAAAATGTGTAATTGCCATTGTAAAAAAGAGGAAAAGAAAGTGCTCTAAAGGATATGACTGCATGTATGTTTAAGTGTGTAGGATTGATAACCACATTACTAAGTTTTTGTTGGATCATTGAAAAGAACTGTTTGCAGTCTCACTGATTGAATGTCCACTTTGTGTGCTTTAATTTGTAACTTGAACAACTATTTCTAAGAGAATAATATGCAATTTATTAACTAAAAAATGTAATAAGAAATGTATAAGTAATAAAACCCAAAATGTGTAATTGCTATTGTAAAAAAGAGAGGAAAACAAAGTGCTTTAAAGGATATAACTGCATATATATTTAAGGGTGTAGGATTGATAACCAAATATTACTAAATTTATGTTGGATCATTGAGCAGAACTGTTTGCAGTCTCACAGTTTGAATGTCCTCTTTCTGTGCTTTAATTCTGTAACTTGAACAAGTGTTTCTAAGATGGCAGTATGTAATTTGTCAACTAGTGATTTTTTAGTGTTTATTTTAGTTTATCTCATTTTTTTGGAATTTTGTATTACTGCTTCCCTTGTTTTCTGGTTTTTTTCTCTTTAAATAAAAAAAAAGAAAATTTGTATCTATACACAATATAACGTCATTATTTTCCCCTTCCCTGACCCTCCATTAAGCCCCTCCCCCCTTTTATAAATCTTTATTTCCTCAGTGGAATTTTTAATCTCCAAGAGATCTGTTTGAATCTGTGTAATGGATTCCATTTCTTCCCTATGTTGAGGATTCATGGTTTCCATCATTTTCCTAAAATCTTCTATTTTTTAAATCTGTATCTTCTCTAGATTGATTAGTCATGCCCTTCATTGTGGCCATCATCTCTGAAGTTATCTGAGAAATTATTTCATATTTTTATTTTTCTAAAGCCTCATTCATTTGCTTTCTCATGTCCTTGGTTACCACTTCAGAATGTTCAGGTGGGTGGCTTTCAAACTGTTCTGCCTCACTGCCCCCTGGGTTTGCCTTTGGCAAGTTGAAAGTTTGGGGTTACATATTGCCTCCATGCCTTATCATTTTCTAATTTTTATTTAATTCCTGCATTGATGCTTGTAAATTGCTAGTATTGAGAACCCTTAGGAAATGACTACTTCTCAGAGATGCCTTCCAGGTGCAGCTGGCTTTTAGATTTTGAGTCTGTTGCAAGATCCTACCTTTTCAATTTGTTGGGAATGAGAAATTGTTGCCTATTGGCCTGTTCCCTGATTGTTTGACACTGCATTATAGTATTGTTTATGACCCTCAGGCAATCTGAGTCTTGGCTTACAAGGAAGAACAACTGATTAGAACAATTATTCCACTCTGGCTAAAGTAGCACAGTCAGTAGCAACAATAGCATCAAATACACCCTAGAATGGATGCTGGGAAGATGGCAGATCAGTAAGCAGCAAAATAGGGAGCCTTTCTGAGAGAAACAGCTCAGATGCCAGAATAAAACATCCTAGAGAAGACCAAATGGAAGGGGATAGATCCTCTTGACCCAGGAAGAAAATAAAGGGAAAGAAAAAAAGAAAAGAATATCATGGATGGAAGGCTCACTCTCACCGGAGCCAGTCCCATTGTGTATAAAACACTCGGCTCGGAGACCTGGCTCTAAGATCTGTACTGGCTTGCAGTGAGTGCATAGAAATCAGTCCTCCCATGGAAGTGGGAGAGGGGCTGGGTGGCATTTTGGAGTTGGGCAGGATAAATCCAGAACTAGAACTGCAGAGGCTTCAGTCTTAGCACAGGGCAGATTGGTGAAAATTGCTTGGACTGAGCCCTGCCTCTATGCACAATCTAATAGCAAAGGACGAGGTCTCCCTGAAAGTATACCTAACCAGCCCCATCCACATGGCTTGCACTAACACTAACATGGTGAAGACTCCCAGAGCTTGATCAGCTCAGAAGGGAGGGACCAACCTGCCCCACCCCTGCTTGTACTTCAGCGGTCATCAGCAGACTGGGGAGGGCAGCAATCCCTAGCCAGCTCACTTCAGACTAATCATGGCCAATACAGGAAGTTCCAGGGACCCCCCCCCATTGTCCACTCATCTGGAGGAAACCAGAAACATGACAAGAGGAAGAAACAAAAGGAAATCCCCAACACAAACAATACTGGCCCCAGGGGAGGTAAACACAGAAGAGACTGGAAGTTGTACACTGCAGTGTCTTAAAAAAGCAGCATCTGACATAAAGAATTATCTTCATGACATTATAAAAGAACTAAAAACAGAAATTCTAGTACAAGTAAAGGAAGATATAAGAAAAATGATAAAAGAAATGCTAAGTACCTCTCAAGAAGACACAGATGGAAGAAAAGAGGAGGATAGAAAAAGGAGGGAAACCTTCAATGAAGAATATTAAAAAATTTAGAATATATGAAACAGATTCAAAGAGATTACCAGGAAATTAAAAACTCCATTGAAAGCTGGAAAAACTGCTACCAAACCTTGAATACAGATTTTCAACTTGTGATCACAAAAGAAAAGAGCCCTTAAAAATAACAAGGAAGGGAGCTGAGAAAGATGGCCAATTGATAGGTAGCACAATAGAGAGCCTCTCCAAGAAAAACAACTCAGATGCTAGGATTTAACACCATGGAGAAGACCAGACAAAAGGAGAGGAATTCTCACAACCCAGGAAGAAAGTGAGGAAAAAGAAAAATAAAAAATTTTAAAAAGAAGAAGCATGGACAGAGGGCTGGAGCTGGGCTCACTCCTGTCGTTGTACTGGGTGCACCTTAGAGTCAGGTGACTCACAATCAAGCTGAGGTTGTGACACTGCTGAGAATGGGGGTTGATGAGCTTGGGACCCTTGGCTGGAGGAGGCACTGCAACAGGGAGTGGAAACAGTGAACTGAGCTGCATGGACTTTGGTGAGTGCTGGGAACTAGGCTTCCCAGAGCAGGATAAACAGCTAGATGACATATTGGATTTGGGCAGGGACAGGCTTGAATCAACAACTGAGGCAGTGTCAGTCAGTGGCTCCTGGCCCAAAGAGGATTCATGGGATCTGCTTGGGCTGGGCCATGCCCCTGGTTGGGACCCAATAGCCAGGGACAAGGCTGTCCTGAACCTGTGACATCCGCAGAGCACACACTGAGGTGCTGAAGACACTCACTGGTTGACTAGCTTAGAGAGGAGGGGCTGGCACACATCGCCCCTGCATGCACCTCACAGATCAATAACAGGCTGGAGAGAGCAGCAGTCCCCTAGCCAGTACACTTCAGAAAAACTGTAAGCAATACAAAAGGGTCCTGAGACCTCTGCTATTCACCTGTCTGAAAGAACCAGAAACATGACAATACAGAGAAACAGCAAAAAGCCTCCAACCACTGACCCAGGGAGTATAAGTCCAGGAGAGGTGAATGCAGAGGAGATCAAGGGCAGTAAGCATGCAATATCAAACACAGCCTCATCGGAAATAAAGAAATACTTCCATGACCTCATCAGTGAATTTAAATCTGAAATTCTAACTCAGGTGAAGCAAGATATAAGAAGATTAATAAAAGAAATGCTGAGCACTCCTCAAGAAGACACAAATGGAAGAATGGAGGAACCCAGAGAAAGGAGAGAAACCTTTGATGAAGAATATAAACAAAATCTAGAATACATGAAACAGATCCAAAGAGAATATCAGGAAATTTAAAACTCCATTGAAAGCTGGCAAAACTTCTTAACAGAAACTAAAGACAGACTTTCAAAACTTGAAGATAGATTTGCAATGTATGATCACAAAAGGAAGGAACTCTTAAAAATAACAAGGAACCAGGAAGTAATGATACAAAGGCTGGAAGATGATAAGAGGATTTATAACTTAAGAATAAAAAATTTGAATAAAGAAGGGACAAATACAAATGAAATAAAAAGGCTATTCACAGAAATAATTAAGGAAAACTACCCAAACATAGGAAACAGAAGTGATGTTCAGATATATAAAGCATACAGACTCCAGCCAGCTACAACCAAAACAGATCTACACTCAGACATATAATAATCAAGATCCCAGAAATCCTTCACAAGAACAGAATATTAAAAGTGGTCAGAGAAAAGAAACCGATTACCTATAAAGGAAAACTCATCAAAATCACAGCAGACTTCTCAATGCAAACCATCAAATCAAGAAGAGCTTGGAGCGAAATATTCCAAGCCCTGAAAGAAAATAACTTCCAACCCAGATTGATGTACCATGCAAAATCATCTCTCAAAATTAATGGAGAGACAAGATATTTCTACAACAAAGAGGAACTGGGGGAGTTTGTGACCACCAATCCAACCTTCAAAGAATACTGAAGGACACTCTAGAGAGAAAGAAGAAAATCACCAGGATTCCAGGAACAATGGCAGAAAGGCCTCAATGAAAGGGACAGACAGTGGATTGAAGGAGAAAAGTAAACAACAATGACAGAAAAATAGCATAGCAGAGATGGGGCAGAGAAGATATCGCTGTTTTGTCTTGACTGCTTTTATTCGAATCTGGTATGCTTGAAAGTATGAAGTCTGAGAGTAGAAGCAACTACTCTGAAGATGACAAGTTTCAATAGGATACCCATTCTGGTTTGATTATTAACTGCCTTTGAAGTCCTATAATGTCTCCAATGTTTGGTTTTTATTAATAGTGCTATGTGCTGCTATGTTTAATTATACTATGCCTGATGATATAGCCAATCTTATTGAAAATAACAAGAGACATTATAGTAACTACCGTAGGTCATGTAATATTGTGGTTTTATAAGTCCTTTTCATTTTGTGTTTTTCTAGGAATTTGTTTTTCCCTCTAATACAGAAAAAATAGGAATACATGTAGAGACTTAAACATGTGTAGAACTTCTAAACAGTTTACGAGAATTGACTATAGTTATTGTAAAAAAAAAAAGAGAGGAAAAGAAAGTATTCTAAAGGATATAACTGCATGTATGTTTAAGTGTGTAGGATTGATAACCATATTACTAAGTTTTTGTTGGATAGATGAACAGAACTGGTTGCAGTTTCACTGTTTAAATGTCCACTTTGTATGCTTTACTTTTGTAACTTGAGCAACTACTTCTAAGAGGAAAATATGTAATTATCAACTAGTGATTTCTTACTGATTCTTTCTGAAATTATGTATTATTTCTACCCTCTTTCTGTTTCATTTTTTTTCTTTAAATAAAAAAATTACATTAAGCCTTCCCACTCAAGGATATATCTTTCCATTGTTCACATTTCACTTTATGTTCTTCATAAAATTTTGTAGTTTTCTTTATGTAGGTCCTGTGCCTATCTAGTTAAAATTTATTCCTAAGCATTTTCTTTTTACTGCTTTTATGATTGGAATATTTTCACCATTTCTATATCTCTTTTCTCCCTGCTGTTGCTAAGGATTGGTTTTAGGACACCCCACACACATACACACACAAAGACACCAAAATCTACAGACAATTAAATCCTGTACAAAATGGCTTAGTACTTGCATATAACCTATGTATATCCTTCTATGTACTTTGAATCACCTCTAGGTTACTTGTAACACATAATACAATATAAATGTTACGTAATTAATTGCCCTATTATATTGGTTAGTGAATAATGATAAGAAAAAGAATTTTGAGTAAGGTGTGGTAGCTCACAACTATAATTCTAGTACTCAAAAGGTAATGCAGGTGGATCACTGTAAATTTGAGGCCTCCCTGGACTACAGAGTGAGTTCAAGACCAGCCTGTACTACATAGCAAAATCTTCTTTCAAAAAACAGTCTGAGTGTGTTCAATGCTAATGCATTTTTCCAACTGTTTTCAATCCACAATTTGTTAAATACATGGATACAGAATCTTCAAATATTGAGGGTCATCTGTATATATGTTAGGAACAGAGCACAGAAGAGCAAAACTGAGGTGTGGGAAAGAGATGTAACTTCTTTACTGTTTGTTTGCTTTGTGATGCTGGAGGTCAAATCCAGGGCTTCACACAAGCCAGGCAAGTGCTCTATCACTGAGCTCCCCAGTCTCTTTCCTTATAACTTTATAAAATTTCTAAACTTCAGCCATTCTCAGGCCACAGGGAGGAAAACAAGAAGCCAGCCACTTCCTGTGAGTGAGTGCTACCCGTGGGCTGCAGAGAGGACAACCAGATGCCAGCTCTTCCCAGTGCACTGGGTGGGAGACAAGAAGAGCCAAGATCTGCCCCACTCCTCCACCCCACACCCTGTGAGCCACGAGCTAATCTGGAAAAATACAGGCTAAGATGGTATCTATTGAAGCAAAATACAACTTAATGCTTGTAGTGTTTAGTGTTTCATTGACTTTGAAGGCCTGAAGG
Organism: Hydrochoerus hydrochaeris; assembly: GCA_004027455.1. Taxonomy (NCBI): domain Eukaryota; kingdom Metazoa; phylum Chordata; class Mammalia; order Rodentia; family Hydrochaeridae; genus Hydrochoerus; species Hydrochoerus hydrochaeris. Next base: position 55,697 of record PVLA01003323.1, read on the forward strand.
TGATAATCTGATCATCTATTTAGAGCATAACATTATGCAGTGCAGCATCTATGGAGTATCTCTTTCTGAAGGTGGTAGCCATTTTTAATTCCCTATTATCTTGTTTTAAAATCCTGTATCATTCCCATTGTTTGGTTTGGTTTGGTTTTATTCTGTTTTGTCTTGTTTGATTTTTTTATATCTGATGCAAGGGACCACTGTTTCAAATATAACAAGATATATTATGTTAAGTATTTTTTATGTACTGTAATCTTGTTTTGAAGTCCTCTATTGGATTCATTGTTTTGTTTTTATTGGTTCTATTCTGCTCTGTTTTATTTGATTTTCCTATGTCTGAAAGTATGGGCAACTATTTTGAAGACAACAAGAGGCATTATGGTAACTATTGTTGTTTATAAGGTTTTGAAATCCTGTATCACTTATACTGGTTTTTTTTTTTTGATTGGCTTTATTCTGTTTTATTTTACTTGGTTTTATTCTCTTTAAAATAAAAATATATAATAAATAAAATGTCTAAACTTTATAAAATTTCATGAAGAGTTATAAAATACAACTTTTATTTTACACTCCCTTTGTGCGAGGTGGAAGAAATTCAGTCCTATCTGGTTTTTCTATCTTTTCTCCAGAATAAATTTAAATTCTCGAGATTACATAGGACCAAGTGATAAGACAGCCACTGAGACACCCATGGTCTCCTTACAGCCTGTCTCTTGCCCTCCCCTCTCCTGAATCATTCTTCTTTTCTTTCTGAAGTCCTCCATCCCTCCCTCTCCACTCCTAATTGTGCATGTGCACTTTTTTCATCCATCTATCTGTGTCTATTTATGTCTAGTCTACTTTATGTTTCTATAACAGAAGTCAAAAGCATATTTGGCTCATGCTTCTGGAGACTGCAAAGTCCAAGAGCATGGTGTCAGTATCTTGTTGTGTCCTCCCATGGCAGGAAACTTCAAACAGAGACAGACAGACAGAGAGACAGAATCACTTCAGGTTGCTCTTCCTTCTTTATAAAACCCCAAATCCCTCCATGGGGGTCCCTTGTGACCTCACCTAATTCTAATTATCTCCCAAAGGCCCACCTCCAAATATCATCTAACTCAGGAATTTGGAGATTGTTTCTAAAACATAAACTTTTAAGGGCTGGGGACTTAGCTCAGTGGCATAAGCACCTGCTTGGCAAGTGCATAGTTGTGAGTTTGATCCCAGGCACAAAAAAAAAAAAAACCATAAACTTTGGCTGTCACATTCAAACCATTCTCTCTATCTCTAACTCCTCTAACTCTAACTCTAACAACTCTAACTCTTACTCTCTCTCTCTCTCTCTCTGAACCACTGAGACACTCAGGCATGTGATAAACATCTACCTCCACATCCACACCTAGCACTTCCTCTCTGCCTCTCTGCCCAGACAGCATGCTGCTCCTCCGCTACAGTCCCTTTCTTCCCAGGCCAGCCTCAGAAGCTGGACAGAGATGCTCTCTCACTTAAATCTCACAAACCTGTGTGGGCTCTGTCCTGACCTTGGGTGAGGGGCTATAGGGCTATAGGCATGAATCTCCCTTCTTCAGGACCCTATAGCATTTTCTCCCGGTTCCTCCTTATCCTTTTTTCTTTCCAAGTCTAGAGATTCTACTCTCATACTTATTCTTTCAAATCTATGTTTATAACCTGAGTTCTTTGATAATTCAAAAGCCAAAAGAACCTTCATTTTCTCTCTGCTTCTCATCACTTCCCTGAGGCAGTAAAGTCAGAGCAGCCTCACTTGAATGGGAAAAGGGTTACAGGGCAAAAGGAAGCTCCAAAGGAGGAAAACATGTTAATATTTCAACATAGGCTCTCACCAGACAGATGGCCCTATGGGAAAAGCACCAGAGGTAGATTGTCGACACAGACGCTATTTCCAGGAGAAAGAACCACAGATTTTGCTTTCTTATTAATATTTTTCTAAATTTTACAAAGTTTCTAGAATATGTATTATTTTATTATCACACATAAGTAACTTATTCCTATTCATCTGTAGCTTATAGTCTACACAAGTAAAGTTTACTGCACAAGAAAAAACTATGAATTCAGGAGTTGGTGCCTGTAGGGGAGGAGAACAAGAGGCCAACAAAGAAGACAAGCCCTCCCTGCGAGTCAGTGCCCTATGTGGGCTGCTGTGGGGAGAAACAGACACCAGCCCCTTCCAGTGCACAGGTTGAGAGACAAGAAGAACCAAGGTCCACCCCTCTTCCCCTCATAAGCAATTGGCTGATCTGGAGAAACACAGGCTGAGATGATAGCTATTGAGGTAAAATTTAATGCTTGTAGTGTTTAGTGTTTCACTGACTTTGCAGATCTAAAGCTGGTAGTCTGATCATCTATTCAGAGGGTAACAATATACAATGTAATATCTATGGGGTATCTCCTTCTGAAGGTGGTAGCCATTGTTAATTCCCTATTACCTTGTTTTTGAAGTCCCATATCATTTTCACTATTTTATTTGGTTGAGTTTTATTCTGTTTTGTCTTGTTTGATTCTATTGTATCTAATAGCATGGGCAGCTATTTCAAAGATAACATATATTATGGCAGCCAGTTTGGATATACTATTGTCTTGTTGTGAAGTCCTTTGTTGCATTCCTTGTTTCGTTTTTATTGGTTCTATTCTTTTCTGTTTTGTTTGATTTTTACTATGTCTGAAGGTATGTAAAGCTATTTTGAAGACAAGAGGCATTATGGTAACCATTTTTTATTTCCTATTATCTTGTTTTGAAGTCCCGTGTCACTGTCAATATTTTGTTTTTATTTGCTTTATTTTGTTTGGTTTTATTTTCTTTAAGATAAAAATTACCAAAAAACCCTATAAATCCAACCATATCGGACAAACACAGTATGCATACCAAATCAGTGTCTTGTGTGTGGAAAACACAGCACAAAAGTAGGACTCATTCACACTTCAGTAACTTAGGTTAGCTTCTAACAGGTCAGGAAATCACTTTTGTTATTAGGTTAGAATGAAAGACTACAGAAAGATGCAGGAGTACAAGAGCGGCTCAGCATGAAGAAGAGAACAAGGAAACCAAAGGCTGAATGATATACTGATTTTGTTTTATTTAACTTTCTTTCCTTCTTTCTTTCTTTGTTTCCTGCTGCTCTAAAGGTTTTTTTTAGTACATGTTTACAGTACATAATAATTACCTTTCTTGTGAGGAACTGGTTCATGTACATAACACATCTTGATTCTCTTTTTTCATTCCCTCACTCTACCTTTCCTCTCCCTCTCTCCATCTTTTGATCCCTTTCCCATTTGAGAAAGCTCTCTCTCTCTCTTAGTTTTATCTTCCTTTCATTCTGTTATTTATATATAGTAATGTGAAATTTAAGTTTGTCTGTTTGATTTATTTCACTTAACATTATGGTCTCAAGGTGCATCCACTTTCCTACAAATGACTCAAATTTCTTTTTCTTTATGGCAGAATAGTAGTACTCCATTGTGTGTAAATGTCAGATTTTCTTTATCTCTCTTGATGGATATATGGCTGCTCCCAAGATTTAGCTATTTTGAATTGTGCTGCTGTAAGGACAAATATGCATGTATCAGTGTAATATGATGTCTCTAAGTGTTCTGAGAAGATACCCAAAAAGGGACTAGCTGGGTCAAGTAGAATTTCTAGTTTTAGTTTTCTGAAGACTCTCCATACTGACTTCTGTAGTGCTTGTGCGAGTATACATTCCTATCAACAATGTAGAAGGCTTCCTTTCTCTCCTCAGCCTAATTCAGAGATGTGGTCCAGATGGTCACCAAAGAAGCCCAAGCTGGACAAGGACCAGAAAGGCAGGAAGACCAAGGCACTGATAGAATCACATCTCCCTATGGAAGATGAGTGGAGGGAATGAAACAACTGTAAGAGAAAGAAGTTGCAGTCAGACAAACAGATACTGGGGGGATACAATTCAGAGTACAAAAAGGTCTAGGGCATAGGCATGCAGGGGCAGCATAAAGGATAAGGTCTCTCAAAAAGCAAGGTCACCAAACTGTGAGGCTGACAGTGACCAGATCTGGGTCGAAGATGAAAGCTAGAGGCCAGCTTATAGGTCCTGGGTGACTACAGGGGAAGATGGGGCAGAGGAGGGATGGATGACAAAAAGAAGGGTGAGGAAACGGCAGAACCAGGCTGCATGACTTTCAAATCAGCAGGAATTTTTATAAAAGGATGAAGGAAAAATCAATGAGTCAAACTTTGAAACCCAAGTGGATCCTGCCTTCAAACACCTTTCTGCAACGCTCCCTGACCCAAACCAGCAAAAGGCAGTGTGCCTGGAGCGAGAATGGTCACTAGCATTGCCGGGCACTATCTGACAGCTGAAGCCTAGAGACTGCCTTACAGGTGGAGCTTAGGAATCTGTGTCTAGGAAGACTCTTTCTCTCTTGTTCACCAGGCTCCATATAATAAGTTAGAATAAATATTTATTGAGTGAATGGCTGAAATCATCAGTTAATTTGTATTTCATAATAGCTCAGCGAAGGTCACTACTAATAAAGAGCACAAGCTCCGAGGGGACACAGATCTGAAGTTTGCCCTCCGTTCTGAGCCTGAGCTTCGCTGTGCGGTGATGCTGCGGAGAGGAAGGAGCCCAGGATCAGCAGGCACCGTATCTGACACGCGGGGTTCTCTCTAAACGGCCCCAGTCAGTAAAACCTCTTTCCCTGAGCTGGGAGCTGGCCTTGTGAGGTGACCGGCTGGAGAAGACAGAATGAGGGACGCAGGTGTGAAGGTGACGGGAAGGAAGGGCGGGGGCCGCTGGAGACAGGTGGCGCCCAGGGCTCCGCGTCCCCCCCTGGCCCAGCCCGGGGCGGAGCCTCCTGGGCTCTGCCGGGGCCGCGCCATCCCCTGGAGGCACCGAGGGACCGGGTCAACCCAGCGGCTGCCCAAGGCGCCATGGCGGATGCGGGCTGGGGGCCGCGGCCGTGGCCCCCGCGCGGGCTCCTGCTCCAGGTGGCGGCCTTCCTCGGGACGCTCGGGCCACAGGTGGGAGCAGGGCCGGGGCGCGCCCCCGGGCACAGGCGCGGCGGGGCGGTGAGGGCGCCCCTCGGTCCCTCCCTGGCGGGTGTGAAAACCTCTTGGGACTGGAGCTGTCACTTGCCCCTACTACCACCTGGGTGGGGAGACGCGCCGGGAAGATCCCGCGCAGGGAGACCAGCACCCGCCTCTTCTGCCGGGGCTGCAGAGGAATCTCTGGTCTGGAGGAAGGGAGGGGGCGATGTGGCGGGAAAGTCAGGCCTCTTAACACTTCGGGGGACCCCAGCTTCCTTTAAAGCCGAGCTCAAGCTCGGCTTAAGGATCCTGGTTGAGAAACGCACCTACACACCTAGGTTTACAATTTCAAACGCTTCACAACGCGATCCTCTTACCCGTGACCGGACCCCAGGGACAAATGACCTTCTGGAGTTGGGATCTAGTACAACCCTGCTGGGCTCCAAATAGTCCAGTCTTACAGAAATGTGGCCTGAAGACAGGGGTGGCCTAAGCTAGAATCCAGTTCTCTAGGCTGGAGCCCCGCAGAGCAGAGCTAAGGACAGCGTGAATGTTAGGCGCTTCCAACACCCTTCCCAGCTCTGGGTCCTCCTAGCAGTGATGGAAGCCCCGTGTAACCAGATCTGGTGTTTCGAGAAAAATTAGAAACGAGGACAATTTGAAAATCTAGACTTTTAAAAAGTGAAACCTTCCAATTTTAAGAAAACAGGAAGCTAATTATAAACAAATTTTTAAACACTGAACTGGGCAAACAAAATCCAGTTGTAGGCAGCTGGGTCTGTGACCTCATCTCTAGACCATCCTCCCTCTTACCTGTTTACAACGGTAAAAGTGAAATTCAGAAAAGAGAGGCTGGAAGGCAATTTCCTCACTCTCCACTAAACACTACTGGCTTGGCCCCAAACCTGAGGGTCCTAGAGCAGAATGTGGTCTTCGGGGGTGTGGCCAGGCCACCCGGATGTTAGGGTTCCTGCTGTGAGCTTAGCCTCACCCTGTTTGCTTAAGGAGGGACTAGAGCAGGTGAGTTAGCCCAGGGGCCACGTGTAAGGGTAGCTCCAGACTTACCTCCCTGGGCCACCCCCAGCTGTGGTTCAGGGGACCTGCTTGAGCCTGGCACCAAAAGTAACTGGACCAGTTTGAGGAGGCAGAAAAGATCATCTCCAAAGAAGCAGACGTGTGGCAAAAGGGAAAGACCGGCGTTGGAGCCAGAGAGATGGTAGTTCAAGTCCCAGTTGTATCATTTATGGTCAGCGTGGCCTTATGTCAATTATCTAATCTTCCTGAGCCTCAGTCTTCCTCACCTGTACAATAGTTCCTCACCTAGTTCCAATATCATAAGGCAGTCAGTGAAGTCCTTTTGTAAAAACCTTTGTGAGAAAAAAAAATTGAGGCGTGAGGGAAGGAAGTAGGAATTAGACACAGTAGGAGTTGACTACCCTAGAGCCCCCCAACTCTCATTATCTCCCCCCCAATAAGATCAGGGAAAGGTGGGGGGAGCCAGCTGCTTCCCAATCATCCGTCTTTCCCTTCTCTGTCTACTTCCTGGAGAAGAGGAGTCATAGCCACCCCTGGGTGGGAAACAGGTGTGGCCCAGACCCCTCAGAGAAGCTGACACTTTCCCAGCACAGGTCCAAACCTTCAGGCCCGAGAGCCTCCTACTGGTGTCTACCCTGGATGGAAGTCTTCATGCACTGAACAAGCAGACAGGGGACTTGAAGTGGACCCTGAAGGATGGTAAACACAAATGATGGCCATTTCTTGCCACTAGGGCCCCTATTTGAGGGAGGATAACTTTGACATAGACAATAAGAACATGGGCAGTAGACTCTAACAAGTCAGAATCCAGAGGCAACTTTACCATTTACTAGCTGTGTGGACTTGGGAAATTCACTTCATCTCTCTGAGCCTCAGTGTCTTCACTTATGAAATGGGGCAAAGGGTAATGACCCTACCTGATAGAATCCTTGGGAGGATGACGCTGCGTGCTGGTTAAGCACTGGCTTGGTGTCCAGCAGGCAGCAAGAACTCAATGACTTATGAACTTTGCTTTTCAATGAGAGCCTAGAGGAGACTTATGCCCCATGCCCATGTTCTTGCAGATCCCACCATCCAAGGACCAATGTACGTCACAGAGTAAGTAAACCCAGGGTCTTCCAGGCAAGGGAAGCTAGGAGATGGGGGCCATACTTGTCTGGAGGTTTAGGGAAGGGGGCATGGTAGAAGTAAGGAAGAACTGTGTCTGGCTGTGACTTGGGGAAGCATCTTGGAGCTCCAAAGTCTCTCCCACAAGGATGGGCTCCTGATAAGTGAGAAGTTGGAGGGAAGGGGAGTAGCCAGTAGCCAGTAGCATGCACCAAACCTTCTCTGTTTTCCTCTCTGCTCCACAGAACAGCCTTTCTCTCAGACCCAGCTGATGGCAGCCTGTACATCTTGGGGACCCAGAAACCACAGGGATTAATGGTGTGTTTCCTACTGTGTGTGGGGAATGAATGAAAACCAGGCTTCCATCTGAAGGAAGCCAAGGGGTAGAAGGCAATATGGTCAGAATCTGAGTGTCTTGAAGAGGATACGAGTCAGAGCTCTAAGCATTATGGGAAAGCAAGGGAATTGGCTATGTCTGCAGAGAAGACCATAGGACTTGGGGTATCAAGAGGCTTCTCAAGAACTCTGGGCATTTTAAAGGGATATGTATGTTTCAGTTAGCTTTTGCTAAATAACAAATTGCCCCTGGAAGATTTAAAAGACAACAACTCAAAATTTGGTGGAATGACAGTTCAGGCTGGACTCAGCAAAGTAACTCTTCTGCAGATCTTGGATGATTGTTTGTGTGTCTGTAGTCAGCTTTTGATCACAGGGACAACTCTGATTCTGAAAGTTGGTTGGTATTTGGCCAACAATAGGATTTATCTCCTCTGATCTCACCCTGTGCCCCCTAAATCTAACAGGAAGTCAGAGGGCAGGGCACCTATTCACATAATCCAGACAAATCTGACTCCAGGGGGAGAATCAGTCTAACACTAGGGCAGAAAAGCCCAGAGGATGGATCTCCATTCATAGCCAACACCGGATCAGGGTTCCCTTCATTTTAGGACAGCTCCTCAATCTCTCTGGGGCTTTTGTGGACACTAACAATTTTGAAATCTCTGTGTGTGTTTGTGAGGAGGCCATCAGGCAAGGATCAAGTGAATTAAGACCCTAGCACTAAGTGTGTAATTTTCTGAAGTTCCCAGAGAAATTGTAAAGCTCAGTGGTTAGGTGTGCTGGTTCTCAAGCCTGTCCACCTGGGTTTAAAATTTGGCTCTTGGAGCCAAACGTGGTGGATCACACCTGTAATCCTACCACTTGGGAGGCTGAGGCAAAAGGATCACCATGAATTCAAGGCCATCTGGATAAGTTCAAAGCCAACCTGCATTACATAGTGAAGCCCTGTCTCAAAAAAATAAATAATCTTGGCTCTTGCTGGCTGTGTGAAATAAGCCAGTTTACTCAATCTCCCTGAGCTCCAGTTTCCTCACCAGGAAAGCAGAAGTGATAATAATAGTGCCTAATGCAAAGTTTGCTGTAGGTCAGCCTTTGCCCAGTGAGTGCTGTGTGTATATTTCTGTTCTTACTCCTTTCTGGACCTTTTCCCTTAGAAACTGCCATTTACCATCCCAGAGCTGGTTCATACTTCCCCCTGTCGCAGCTCTGATGGGGTCTTCTACACAGGTAAGCATCTCCCAGCCTGTGGCAGTCAAGTGTAGCCCGGGATGAGGATGTAGACCATGATAGACCATCTCGGCACAGGAGCAACAGGGTATATACCCTCTCCTAAGCCATCTTGGAAGCTCGCCAACTCCATTTCCACAGGCCGAAAGCAGGATGCCTGGTTTGTGGTAGATCCCGAGTCAGGGGAGACTCAGATGACACTGACCACAGAGGGTCTCTCTGCTGCCCACCTCTACATCGGCCGAACACGTGAGTCCAACCCTAGCTGCTCTTCCAGCTGGGACGCATTCCTTTTTCTCTGTCCAGACCTGGCAGTTGCTATCCAAATTGAATCAGACCAGTCAATCTGTCAGGCATCAATAAACATTTTACTGAGCACTAAGAGAAGAGCTGAGGGTACAGCAATAAACAAGACAAGTCTCTGCCACCCCATAAAATGAATGGCCCCTGGTTGGAGTGAAGAAAGCATCACATGAGTGTTTTGTTAACCTTTCTTTTGGGATCCTCAGAGTACACGGTCACTATGCACGACCCAAGGACCCCAGCCCTGCGCTGGAACACCACATACCGCCGCTACTCAGCGCACCCTGTGGGTGGCTCACCTGGGAAATGTGAGTACCACCATTCCCTGACCCCACCTGACAGCAAGATATCAAATGCAAGGATCCCAGAGTAGCATCCATAACCAACTTCCACTTACCCTCTGATTCATCTAACCTCTATATGCTGAATGACACACTCCTGACAGGTGACCCAAAGTGACTCCCCCAAACCCAGGGTTACCCTCATGTACCTTGGGCAAGGTTTCACTACTCTAACTCCTCCGTGCTTCAGATGACCCCAACAAGGTAATGTTAGGTGACTCCCCACGTTCTGTGACCCCAAGCAACTCACACATACCCTAACTGAACCCTACATGTTGAGTGACCCTCACAGCTGACCCTTAATGACCTCTTCCAAAACTCAACCCCCAACCATCCCTTTGGCCTTGTGCCCCTCCTGCCCAGCTGCCTGGGTACCTCACAGGTGCCCCTAGCAGAAAACTCCTCAAATCCTGACTCATCATTCTACATGAGACCCGATTTTAAGGTAACCCTGATACTTTACAAATGTTACTCCAGTGCCCAAACTGATCCTTTCACACTCCAAGTGACTCAATGTCCCTGGAACACTCTGGTGACCCACCCTGGGTGGATATCAGTCTTCCATGGCTATAGCTGACTACCCTATATCCTTAGGTCTCTCTCAAGTGGCCCAGACAGCTGAGTCATCTGTGGATGATTCTGACTGATCCCCTCATATTTAAGTGGCTCCTTAAACTCTGACTGGTTTTCCTGGGGCCTCACATGACCTCCACACACATAAGCAATGTTCCATAAAGATGCTCCCAGGTGCCTCCTGTGAGAACTTTCTGACGTCTCCCCAGCTGTCTCTCCTGGCAGATGTGAGCTACTTGGCATCCTGTGGGATGGGCCTGCTGCTAACTGTGGACCCAGGAACCGGGATGGTTCTGTGGACTCAGGACCTCGGTGTACCTGTGACAGGTGTCTATACCTGGCACCAGGACGGCCTGCACCAGCTGCCCCATCTCACACTGGCTCGGGACACCTTGCATTTCCTTGCTCTCCGCTGGGGCCACATTCGACTGCCTGCCTCAGGCTCCCAGGACACAGCCACATTCTTCTCTGCTTCAGATACTCAGCTTCTGTAAGTGTCCCTTGCTGGAGCCCAGGGAAGGGGGTTCAGAAAGTGTTGCAGCAAATGCCTAGTTGTGGGCATGATATTGAACCAAGGGCTCAAAATGTTGTACCTTCAAACTGTCCCTGGAATCCCCTGAATGGTCCCACCATTCAGCATTGGGTAGAGTATTATCTGGCCTAGGAAGAAGCCTGCAGATTTCAACCTGTTCTGATTTTCAGATGCTGCACTTGACTGATTATTCAATACTTTCAGTGCCAGTTTTCCTCGAATCACCTAATACTCCAGTATTCCCATTTTTCAGTGTTAGGAAACAGATGGAGAGAAACAGAGAATCTCCACTCATTCAATTTGTCCCACAACTATCAACTGAGTACATACTATATGCATATCGATTGTTAGGCTTTGAGAGTAGTACAGCTATTGTTTCTGCCTGCAAGAGTTTCAGTGTCCAGAGGGCAAGACACATATGTAGACGGGTATTATGACATGGTGTGATAAACAATGAGATAAAGGAAGCTCAGAATGTGATGTAAATACATAGGAAAGAAGCCCAGGCTAATACTGGGACCAGGAAGAAGTCATGGAAAGCCTCCTGAGGAGACATGTAAGTTGAAACCTAAAATATAAATAAGAAACATGAAGGAGAAAGCATACAATCTAGAAACAGAAATTAATAAAGCTGAAGCATAGATTTGATACTAGAGTAATGTCTGAGGCTATAAGTTAAGCAGAGATCTTGTACCATTACTTGAAACTTTGGAGCATTTTCTCACAAATCTAAGGAGAATCCACTGGAAAAAATTGTTTTTGTTTTTGTTTTGAGACAGAGTTTCACTATGTAGTGCAAACTGGCCTTGAACTCACTTATGTAGCCCAGACTGGCCTCAAATGTACAGTAATCCTCTTGCCTCAACCTCTCAAGTGCTGGGATTACAGGTGTGCATCATGCCCAGTTGAAAAATTTTAAACAAAGTGTAATTTGATCATATTTTTTTCATAAAGTTCATTCTGTTTGCAATGTGAAGAATATCTTAGAGAGATGAAAGAGAAGCACCTGAAGAAGTATTCAGCTAGAGAATACTGCATTAGTTCAGGCAAAAGTGGTACTTTGGACTAGAGTAGAAAAAGTAGAGATAGAAGTAAGTAGAGTTAAAAGATATCAAGAGGAGAAATTAGTCAGAATTTGGTGATTAGGGAGTTTGGTTGTTGTGAGCTAGGAGTCAAAGATCATACCTAAGTTTCTAGAAGCACATGAACACAGCCATTTTTAAAAGTAAGGGTCCAGGGATATAGCTCAGCAGCATAGTGCCTGCCTAGCAAGTGCAAGTCATGAGTTCGATTACTGGTACAAACAAACAAACAAACAAAAAAATAGGGAGCACTAGGAAAGGGGAGAACAAAACAGAAGAAAATGGAAAATAAGTGATGAGTTCAGATTTAGGTCTGACATATTAAAAGAAGTCTGGGCTAGCCATAGAAATTATGACTAGGGAATTTTTAGCAGTTATTTTTTGCACTATAGCAAACAGCCTCAAAGCTTAGAATTGAAAAACAGCAAAAATTTTCTATTTTTAAGATTCTGTTGGCTAGTGGGTGGTGTTTCTGATCTCTCAAGTCAGCTGATGATTCGACACAGTCAGTGATCTAGGACAGTCTCACCTGTCTTGTAACTGGGAGACTATTGGGCCTATGGAGGTCAAATAGAATAATTAATTTCTACTCAACATCATCTCTCATCCATTATTAGAGACTGAGTTTCCTCACATGGTAACTTGAGGGTCCAAAGAGCAACATCAGTGGGCAAGTTCCAATGCCCAACCACATTTTAAGATTCTGCTTTTATTATATTTGCTACTGATATGGTAAAGCAAAAAAAAAAAAAAAAAGCTAAAGCAAGCTAAAGCTAAAGCAAGTACATAGCCAAGCCCAGAGTCAATAGGAAATGAAACTGTACAAGGACATGGGTACAGAGGTTAATGGAAACTACCCACCCCCTCACTCATCCCTCTCTTTTTTTTCCCCATTAGGATGACACTGTATGTGGGGAAAGATGAGGCTGGCTTCTATGTCTCCAAAGCCTTGGTCCACACAGGGGTGGCCCTAGTGGTGAGAAATGATCTGTGAGTGGACTGGGAAGAGGGATGAAAAAGGAGAGGAGCTCCTTCACCTGTGGCTCTTCATCTTGTCATAGCCTCGTGGACTCACCCTGGCTCCCATGGATGGCCCCACCACTGATGAGGTGACACTCCAAGTCTCAGGGGAGCGAGAGGGATCACCCAGCACCGCAGTCAGATATCCCTCAGGCAGCGTGGCCCTCCCCAGCCAGTGGCTGCTCATTGGTGAGGTCTCCTGGCTCAAATCTGTAATAGATAAAGATAAAGGATCTATGAGCCCAGTGTCTTAGTGGAAAGTTGAGGTCATCAGCTGTCTGAGTCTTTTCTACCCCTGTCTCTTAGGATACCATGAGCCACCCCCAGTCCTGCACACCACCATGCTGAGGGTCCATCCCACCCCAGGAAGTGGGACTGCTGAGACAAGACCTTCAGAGAGCACCCATGCTTTAGCTCCCTTCTTGGGGGTCAGTATAAAAGGGCAAAAGGCCTGGGGGGCACACCAAGTAGGTGGGCAGCCCTTAGATCTTTTTCTCAAGCTTCTAGAATTGGGAGGGTCAGTTGACCTCATGTAGTTTCCCAGAAGACAAATATTTTGTTGTTGTTAATGCCAGAAGTGTTAGAAGTGTCAAAAAGATATCATGAAGCATGGTTTATGGTTTTTTTCTTTATTGTTCTTCAGTGTAAACATGGTAAAATACTGTGTACATCAAATGATAAATTGAAAACAGAAAAATGATAAAACATGTTCTCCTGGGATAGGGGTGGATAAGCTCTAGTAAGTAGTTCAAGTTTAGAAGGAAGAGCTGAATTGGGGCAATAATTCTCAAATCTAGTTGTACATGAGAATTACCTGAGACCTACAGAATTCCTAATCTCTGGAGGTGGATATCTGTATTTTTAGTAATGCCTCACAAATATCTATTTATGCTGCAATACTGAGGATTGAGCCCAGGACCTTTGCAATGAGCTACATCCCCAGCCTTTTTATGTATTTATTTTGTGATATTGGGGCCCTTTCTCTGAACTATATTTCAAACTTCTTTTTTATTTTTGTTTTTGTTTCTGTTTTTGCTTTGTTTCACAGTCCTTCCTCTTAGCTATGTCCCTAGCCCTTTTTATGTTGTTTTTATTTTTGAGATGGGGTCTTGCTAAGTCACTTACCCAGGCAAGGGTTGAACTTGTGATCCTCTTGCCTCAGCCTCCCAGAGTGATGGGATTACCAGCAAATGCTATCGCACTGCTGTAGATACAATAATTGTATTTTTAAAATGATAAGGAGAGGCTGATCACCTGCTAGGTGTGGCAAACCACTTTTAAGGTACCATGTTGTTTCAGCACCACGGAGAGTACCACATCTCCCACCATGTGCAGACCACTTGCTGCCTGCGATGATGGAGAACTAGGGCTTCCACAGTGGGAGGGAACACCAAGAGCGACAGCCTCTTTGTCCTCAGATTCTGAACCTGAACCAAGAGGAACCGTGGGACTCAGAGTTGCATCCTAAAGAGAAAATTCCAGTATCTTCTCTAGGGCTGGGATACCAAGACCTGCTGATAGCCGTCCTCACTGCCACTCTGATGGGAGGCTGGATTCTCTTCTTCACGAGGCAGGTAAGCCCATCACCTTGACCTCAGCTCCGACTTAGAGTTTTCCTACAGAGAACTTGCTCCTCCTCCTCAGTACTGCTCAGCAACTCTCTCGTCACAGTGCTCCAGCTGTCCCTTGCCTTCCTCCCAGAATCTCCCAGAGCCCCTATTCCTGTAGATGGTAAGCCTGTATTCCTGTGCCAGACCATCTTAGGCACAGGGCAGCCCTGCCCATGCTAAGGTCTCTTAAGCCTCCCTTCTCAGCAACAGCAGTTGGTGGAGAAGCAGCAGGAGATTTCCCAGGCACCTGCAGGCCCTCCTGATGTCTCACAGGACGCTCAGGCCCAGGCCTCTGGGGCCAGCTCACAGGGCCAGAAGAGGCAAAGCCCCTCAGAACAAGCCTTGCCATCCTGTGACCCTGAAGGTGAGTCAACAAAACAAGGTCAAATCAGGGACTAAGGAACTAAGGAAAAGGAGGGGCAGATTTAATTCCAGTCAGTTTGTTAGGAGCACTATCATGGATAGTTAAGCCTGAATGAGATCAGAGGGTGTTTTAATGGTGTTGAATAGTTAAGCACTCTATTTTCTTTTTCAAAACAAAGTCTCACCATGTGGTCAGCTGGCCCCATTTTGTAGCCTGGGCTGGCCTCTTGTCTCAACCTCCTGAGTGTTGAGATTACAGGTCTATGTAATGATGCCTGGCTTGTCCAGCACTTCTGTCATTATTATTGTTATTTTCAATTGTTATTTCCAACACTGGACTCTGAATGTAGGAAGAATTGAGTATAGATCAAACTCCACCATGTTTTTTTTTTAACTCTGACAATTTACTTCATTTCTGAGCTTCAGTTTTCTCATCTGTAAATGGGAATAATAACACCCATCTCATCTGTCACCTCAGCGTAAGCCCTTATCATCACCATTATCAAATCATACCTAGGCAATGTTATTGCTATTTATGTTAAAATAACATCATATTTGGTTATAGTAAGAGTAAATTTCCTAGGTACAATTTAAAAAAATTATCTTATCTTTTCTCAACTTAATCCTATCAAGTGTCCTCTGGAATCTGGGGGATGCTCCTGAGAGGTTTGCACAAGCCTTGATTAGCTTTCACTTGGTCTCTTTGTGGACAGGAGCTGGCACCTCCTGGTTACTACTCAACCCATTTCCTCTCACCACACCCCCATTGATGTCTGTCAGTGGACCTGAGCTGGCACCAGCTGGTGCTTGGCTTGATGCTGCAGCACTGCCCCCAGTATTCACTTGTGTCTCTGCTAAGAGAAAAATGTCTCCCCTGTCTTGGGCTATTTTTTGCTTTGCATTGCTTTTTTTTTCCTGATGGGGGACAAACCCAGGGCTTTGCACAAGCAAAATACACACTGCCCCATTGAACCACTTCCCCTAATCCAGGGTCAGGTTATGGAGGTGGAACAGCAGAGCTGCCTAAGCCCCAAGGTATTGTAGCTCTTGTCAGTTTACTAACTCATAATGGGTCCAAGTAACATTCCCACAACACCCCAAATTCTTACTTCTCTGGACTTTCTGCCTCTGGAGTGAACTCTGCTAGCTTTTCCACACACAATCCAGGCTCCACATTTTCCCAGGGTGACTTTTTTCAAAGACTGATGCAATTCCTCTATGCCATTTTCCTATGTTTGTCCCTACCATCCAAGTTCACTAGACCCTTATCACTGACATGATGGGCATTCCTTCCCCAGAAGGAAATCATTAGGTAGTAATAATTCTCTGGAAGCCAGGTATGGTAGTGCATACCTGTAATCTCAGCACTCTGGGAGTCAGGCAGGAAGATCACAAATTTAAGCCCAGCCCTGGCAACTTACAGCTTAGTGAGACCCTGGTTCAAAATAAAAAATTTTATAAAAATTTAAAAATTTATAAAAACTAAAAAACAAAAATTACACAACTAACTGAGATGGATATGGTAGTAATTTCAGTGGGTAACTGGCTAGAATTTCAACTTGTGGATGAGTTTGGGGTTAAGGAGTGGCAAGAGTACCTCTGGATCAGAGCAAATTTCTGTTTAGTTGCTAAGAGCAAAACGGAAGAAAGCCAAAATAAATTTAAAGATTTAGTAATTGAAAAAAATAAATAAGTAATTTTAAAAGGGCTAGGGATGCACATAAAGATTCAACCCCCACACACATACACATACCCTCTGGAGATTAGGAAGGAAAAAAAAGAGGACCTTGAATTCCAGATCTAGTTCAACCAAATACCAAAAATTCTTTATCCTCTATAAGAAAAGGATCAGATCAATTTTTTAGAACAGAAGAAAATAAGAAAATAAAACAGATTGACCCAAATAGAGCCTGGTATCTTTTAATTAAACTCGGTGGGGAGGAGGAGACTCTGTACAATATTATACTGTCATTTAAAGAAAACATATATTTCTTTCACTTTCTTTGTTTGAAATGTCAGTAAACCTTTCCTTTGACATTTTCATGAACTCTAGGCAAAACCTATAGAGAACAAACAGACAACTAGGACAGACAGCGTGATAGAGACCATGATGATGGGGTTGTATGGGGAGCTGTGGAATCACAGCATGCTAAAGCAGACTGGGGAAAACAGGAAGTGATATGTAAGCTGAGAGACCACGAAAAACACAAAGGGATTCCCCAAGTGTGCAGGACAGGTGGGGCACAAAAGAAAACTCAGGGATGAAAGGTAGCAAGATATATATTCCTTGCTGTAGGATTGCTATAGGGTAGGGTTGCTGTAGGGTAGCTGTAGGGTAGGCCGAATGGATGAAATAAACAAACGAAATGGAAATGTGGAAGAGCAATTGGGAGTGGTAGGGACTATGGCACAACAGGGAGTGGCTGTCCTGTAGTTTCCTGCAGTGGCTGTGCCTGTCTTTCTCCTCCTACGGACCTTTGGCACAATGCAGGCTCACAATATCTGTTGAATCAATGACTTCAAGCTTGGAAAGTCTAAAGCAGTACTTCTCAGCCGGGCATGGTGGTGCATGCCTGTAATCCCAGCACCAGGGGAGCCAAGGCAGGAGGATTATTGGAAGTTCGAGACCATTGTAGGCTACAAAGTGACCTCAAGGTCAGCCTAAACTGCATAGTGAGACCCTGTCTCAAAAAGATAAATAAATAAATAAATAAATAAATAAATAAATAAATCAGCACTTCTCATACGTAAATCTGGAAGGAATATGTGATAAGCAGATGCAACAAACAAGCAGAGTTACAGTGAAGCCCGGATTTGTCTACCTTACCATTTGGAGTTCAAGGCATCAAAATCTTGATTTAGCTCTGTAAGAGTCAGAATATGCATACAGGCAAAAAAAAAAAAAACCCTCAAGAACCAGTTCACATCAATACCTGTAGCAGCCTGTTATACTCCTTGGACATCTGTGTTCAGCTTAGGAACTCCAGTCTTAGAAACTTGGTCTTCCTATGTTGGTAGGGGAGAGTGACATTCCTCAGGGATGTTCCTATGGCTCAAGAAATCTACAGTGAGCCATATCCTACTCTCATTTAATTTACACAAAGTCATCTACCTGTGCTTGATTGGGCATCTCTCAGGACTGCCAACTGCATTGAATATTTAATGGCAAATGGGCACAATCAATCCTGAACCAGAGCAAGTATTTAGATAGTGCTTTATTGTGTACCAAGCAATGGTCTAAACACTGAGCACTTATGAACTCATGTGATAGTCACAACATTCCTCTAAGGTAGATTCTTTGATAATGCCTCTTTTACGGAAGAAAAAACTGAAGACAGAAAGATTTAATGATGCCTCCCCTTTTAGCCAGGCTCATGAAGCTGCTAGGAGGCAGCTCGAAGGGTGCAATGCTGCAGGAGGCTGCTACCTGTTAGAATGCTGGCAAACACTTAAAGAATGCTAGTGACTCTAAGCATTTCCCAGCCTCTCAGAGCAGCAGCAAAATGGGTTGTGTACCCAGGATTTCCAAAGTAATTCTGACAGTACAGCATTTCCCACTTCATGACAACTCTTGAGTGCTTTATAACTTATCTCTTACATTTGCTACCTCTCCATTATAATGATGCAGAAGATTGACAAATACCAGTGTGTGCAGGCTGAGTTTCTCCTAGCTCATTATTTCTGTATTCAAGGCCTTCATAGCCATTAGGCTGACCTCTAGCTAATTTTGAGGGTGCAACTGAATATTTAACACAGCAAGTACTTAGCCAGTGTTTATCCCACAACCAGGGTATGGAGAAAGGGAAGGTAGGCAAGCAATAGAATTGAAACTTAGCAGAACCCATTAAGTGGTACAAAGTAGAGCTGGAAAGGTGACCCTTACTGGGAGTCAGAGAAGCAAGATTTATTCCAATAGGCTTTTAAGTGACTACTCTGTCCCTGCTAAGCTATAAGATAGTATTTTTGATGGGCCTCCCACAAGGTCCTGAACCTATGCACTCCTGAGACATCAGTTTTTACCAGTTTAGGTTACTACTTGCATCAGTGAGAGAGAATGTTTAAGCAAATAATCCAGAACACCACTAAGGCATGGTTGGGTGCTTTTCTCATGGGTTCCTAGTGCTGATCCTCATTTGCCTTTTCATTTTTCCTAGAGGCTATTGTAGAGAACAAAGCTAGCAGTTCTTCCTAAATAGAATGATCTCAGAGCCCTGGCACTACACACCTTCAGAGGTACCATATACATGTAGCTCAATGTGGTCCCCCTGGAACTGAGAAGGACACATGCATAGGCCTGAGAGAAGTCTCACAGATTACCCAAAGAGAAGAGCAACAAGTGCCCAAAAAAGATATTTGTCCACCTGATCCAACCCAGCCCACCTTAACAGGAAGTCACAGCCTCCAGGGGTTCCGTGCTGCCTTAGTATCAATTCAGCAGCAGTGTAGCATCCCAGGGTTCACTGCTTCCCTGTCTGGCCAGCCTTCTTGTGACTATGCTAACTCTTATACTTCCTGCTGCTGAAATTCACCTTCCTATTTGACATGGATTCAACATCAATTAAAAGGATTCAGTTAGAACTGGTAGCAGGATAATGTAAGGAAATAGAGAGGAAAGACAGGACAAAAGATACCAAAAAGATGATTTTGCAAACATTCCTCACCTCCTCTTCCCATACACTCTTTGAGGGGGAGGCACAGTACTGGGGACTGAAACCAGGGTCTTCAAACTGAGCTATTTCTCAAGACTTTTACTTTTTGAGATGTCTCATTCAGTTCACAGCCTTAAAATTGTGGTCCTCCTGCCTCAGCCTCCCAAACAGCTGGGTGACACCTATACCTGGCTCCATATATTTAATGTTGATATTAATATGGTGTGAGACTGTTAACATTAGCCTTGCTTTATAGATAAGAGAGCAAAAGGACAGTGTTTAAATCACTTATCTAAGAACTCAGGAAATGCCAGTGGTGGCACCAGGGGACTAGTGTTTGGGTCCTTACTCTTACCATTGCATCAGGCTGAGCATGGAAGTGTAGGAATCTGTTGAAAGGTCAAGGTAGCGGGTAGATCTGGTCTGGGTCAGGTGTGGATGGAGAGGTGGGCAGAGCACAGACTCCCTGAGATACCACCATCCTCTCTCCTAGCCGAACAGCTCACCATAGTGGGGAAGATTTCCTTCAACCCCAAGGATGTGCTGGGACGTGGGGCAGGTGGGACTTTTGTTTTCCGGTGAGTGGAGACAGAATATCTGTAGCCTTTTTTGGACACTACCCCTAGGAGAGCCATTCTCCCAGACTCCATGGGTGTGGACAGGTTGATCCTTGTGCTCATCTGTTCTACCTTTTCCTTTATGTGCTCTCTCTGAACCCCTGCCTCTTGGCCACCTCTCAGGGGACAATTTGAGGGTCGGGCAGTAGCTGTCAAGCGGCTCCTCAGGGAGTGCTTTGGCCTGGTTCAGCGGGAGGTGCAGCTGCTGCAGGAGTCTGACCGGCATCCCAATGTACTCCGCTACTTTTGCACTGAGCGGAGCCCACAGTTCCACTACATTGCCCTGGAGCTCTGCCAGGCCTCATTGCAGGAGGTGAGTTAGAAGTTCAGGGAGGGTGGGGATGCCCTGGGCTGCAGAATGACACTTTGTCCCTCACTGCTGCTTAGTATGTGGAGAACCCGGACCCGGACCACTGGTGTTTGGAACCCAGGATAGTGCTACAGCAGCTAATGTCAGGCCTGGCCCACCTGCACTCCTTACACATAGGTACCTAATGACCCCTGCCTCCCATCCCACCCTCAGCCTCTACCCTCCTGCATCAGCAGTCAGATCCCTCTGCTCCCTTCCCATAGTGCACCGTGACCTGAAGCCAGGCAATATTCTCATCACTGGGCCAGACAGCCAGGGCCGAGGCAGGGTGGTCCTCTCAGACTTCGGCCTCTGCAAGAAGCTGCCTGCCGGCCGCTGCAGCTTCAGCCTCCACTCAGGCATCCCTGGCACCGAAGGCTGGATGGCCCCTGAGCTCCTACAGCTCCAGCCCCCAGACAGCCCTGTGAGTCTGCCCACTTACCTGAGGCCCCTGGCTCCCTTCTTATTCCACTTTCCTTCCTCATTGGCTCCATGTCACTAGCTATATGGGTGAGCCATCCTGCAAGCCTCCGTTTTTTTATCTGCACAAGTGGGGATAATCTATCCTTTCTTACCCAGAGCAGTGGTTCTCACTTGAGGACTATTTTGCTACCCAGGGGATATTAGGCAATGTCTGGAGGCAGTTTTGGTGTCTTCACTTGAGAGGTGTCTTGAATGAGAGTGCTACCAACATTGGCTGGGTGGATGGCAGGTATGCAGCTAGGAATCCTACAGTGCCCAGGACAGTCATCTGAACCATAATGTCACAAATGCCAAGGGTGAGAAACCTTAAACTAGAAACCAGTTCTCACTGGGGAATGCAAAAGAAAACAAACAAGAAAAAATGTGTAGGCCAGTGTAGTGGTTTTTAACTAAGGTGGAGCCCAGTCAGCATCAAGAACCAGTGATATGGAGGTCTGAAGAGCATCAGCTAAAAATGAGCTAATGTAGTTAAAAAAAGAGCATCTGACCTCCATGGAGACTTGGGTTTGGGACCTCATGACTATAGATTTTATAGTCCTAGTGTATGGGTGCAAGTTGAAGTCACCAGCATAGATGACAGTAGCACAAAAGCAGTCACCAGCTATAGCCACTCACACTCCTTAAATCAAAAGCAAGTTCTCAATGGTGGCCTGGAGACTCAAGGACCCAAAGACTAAAGGCATGGATAATGTGAGCCATACACTTGACTATTTTAATTAGCAGTCAATATTTTAACATAAGCAATTCCCACATAAAAATCTAGATTTCTGGATTTTCTTGGAAAATTCAGCTCTGCCACCCTGGCAGAATCCCATGGTGCCAACTGGACCTAAGTATTAATGGTCCTCCCCTACTGTTTTGTGCCCAACCAGCTACACTCAGATATGGTACCTGCATACTCTGCAGGAGAGCAACTGGGGACCCAAACCAGAACCTCAGCAAAGGTGGGATGGAA
Organism: Hydrochoerus hydrochaeris; assembly: GCA_004027455.1. Taxonomy (NCBI): domain Eukaryota; kingdom Metazoa; phylum Chordata; class Mammalia; order Rodentia; family Hydrochaeridae; genus Hydrochoerus; species Hydrochoerus hydrochaeris. The sequence goes on from PVLA01003323.1 coordinate 77,299, forward strand.
AATCATGGGCACAGTTGGGGATTGGGATCTAGAGCTGAGATGATACCCAGGAAGATAAGAGTTCTACCCTGAACCAGCTCCTAGGCTACCTGATTGGGCAAGAACTTTTTGTCAAACTAACTTCCTTTTTCTTATGTCTCTCTGGCCCCAGACTAGTGCTGTGGACATCTTCTCTGCAGGCTGTGTGTTCTATTATGTGCTCTCCAGTGGCTGCCACCCTTTTGGAGAGAGTCTTTACCGTCAGGCCAACATCCTTGTAGGCACTCCCTGTCTGGCTCACCTGGAGGAAGAGGCCCATGGTGAGACAGACTTGGAGCCACCAGGGGGATCTTAGAAAGACATGAGGCCAGGCAGGACTAAAGCATCCCTCTCCTTCTGCCCTCTAGATAAGGTAGTGGCCCGGGACCTGGTGGAAGCCATGCTGAGTCCACTGCCACAGACCCGCCCCTCTGCCTGCCAGGTGCTGGCCCACCCCCTCTTCTGGAGCACAGCCAAGCAGCTCCAATTCTTCCAGGTTAGAGAGAAATCTTAATGCCCTCTGATGACTGAAGTTTAGGTCTGAACAACAAGAAAAGGGGAAGTCAGAATGGCTGGAGGACAGCAGGGATAACTATCTTGTCCAAGCGGTCTGACTCCCTATCTAAGCCTGGCAAATCTGGACTCATCTCCATGTTGGCACTCTGGAGTCCCATACATTTCTAACTTTCCTGGCCCCAGCTGCCCTCAGTATAAGAATATACCTGCTCTTTCCTCCCAAGTTGTCTCTCATGCTATGCCTGTGCCTGGACACTTCATCCAATTGTCGTCTCTGAGGTGCATCCTCTGCGTACAGAGACAGCAGTGGCCTAGGCGGGTCATGATATCATGAAGCACAGCACAGAGAAGTCACATACCTGAGAGGCTTTTGCTATATCCCACCCCCAAGCCACACTACACACTTGGTCTTGGAGCCTCAGACCTTAAGGCTTAGGAGCTCTGTGGGATCCTAGGATGTCAGCGACTGGCTGGAGAAGGAGTCTGAGCATAGTCCCCTGATGACAGCCCTGGAGGCAGGAGGCTACAAGGTGGTCCGGGACAACTGGCACCAGCACATCTCCACACCATTGCAGACAGGTAGAGGCCACATTTGGGGGGCCTGGGAGGCTGAGGGGAGCTCAGTAGGGACACCTCTGCCCACTTCTCTGCTCACAGATCTGAGAAGGTTCCGGTCGTATAAGGGGACATCAGTGAGAGACTTGCTTCGTGCCATGCGGAACAAGGTGTGTTCCAGGATCTGGGTAGGGCCTGTACCTGGGGAAGACCTGCCACAGCTGAATCTGGCCTTCCCACTCTTCCCACTGTCAGAAGCACCACTACAGAGAGCTTCCAGCTGAGGTGCAGCAGGTGCTAGGCTGTGTTCCTGACAGCTTTGTCCAGTACTTCACATGCCGCTTCCCAAGGCTGCTCCTTCACACTCACCATACCATGAGGAGCTGCGCCTCTGAGGGCCTCTTCCTCCCCTACTACTCGCCAGCCTCCGAGGTGAGGGGACTCTGCCAGGGAGCTGAAGCTGCCAGTGGCCTTCACCCCAGCCAGCCAAGAAGCTGGGCCTGTGGCTGAAGCTGACCTAGTGTAAGGAAGACTGGCGGCGGCCTGGCAGGCTACAGCTGTAAAGAGGACATTCCCTGAAGCCCCAGAACCCTCAGGGAATATGAGAAGAAAAAGATTTATATATTTTTAATGTGTATAAAGCTAAGGAAAGGACAGTCTTGGATTTAATAGAAACATTCTGTACAATTCATGCGGTGGGCTACGGAGGCTGCAGAACCCACACCTGAAAATGTACAAAAATAACTTAGCAGCCCCACCTGCAAGGCTGACACAGCTCCCTGCCCAGTCCCCTGGACTGGGAGGGGCACGTGACAAAAGCAGCCTACAGAGCCCACCAGTGCAGGCCCTGGTGCTGGTGGAGTGAGAGGGTACCAGTCCACAAGGGAGAAAAGGAGGCTAGGAAGAGGCCTTGAGACGATTGCAGGCTGAACGTGAGCTCAACAGCTTGTCCACCATAGTGCGGGCATAGCGCAGGCGACTGGCCAGCTCCCTGCAGCAGCCATACTCCTCTAGGAGGCTCAAGCGGTATGTGCGGAAGTCCCGCTTCTCATCAATGTAGGTCACAGCTGCCATCAGAGGGCACAGAATGAGCTTGGTGTGGTCCTGGAAGGGAAGGAGGGGAGAGACTGAAGATCCTGGCTGCCTGTGCATGGGGGAAGGAGGAAATGAAGATACCCTGACTGGTAACAAGTAGTCACCCATGTCACTTCCTTCCCACCACCTGCTGCCAAGGACAGGTACTCACATCTTTCCATCCAACCCACGTGGCCATTCCCAGGCCCAGTCCACCACCCTGCCCTTCTCTACCTGAAAGAAGTTAATCTGTACAGTGCCATTGCTAAGATGCAGGATGATGGCACTTCGTGTGCGGAACCAGGTACGTAGGTAGGGAAGTCGGGCCAGCTCATCGCCTTCCCGAGGTGTGATGTTGGCACCTGCCTTCAGCAAGTGTTCACTCATGTAGTTGCGGAAATACTTGAGGAGGGTGATCTGGTTGGGCATTGGAGAAGGGATTCCACAATCAGAGCCAGTCTCTGGCAGGACCCCACTTGTAGTGACAACCAGATCCACGGTGGTGGTACTCACCTTCTTCATCAAGGAGTTGGGGTGGGAACTCACGGTGAGGTAGGACTCAACACCGTCACGCTCTATATACTGCAGGCTATCTCCATCATTGTAGAGGATGAGACGTGTGGAGTCATTGAAGAGCACCCCCACACTGTTGTCACAAAGCTGATACCCTAGAGGCAGGGAGAGGGAGCCCTCAGAAAGAAGTGGTAGCACTGAGGTTAGAGACCTGAGATATAGACAGTGTGTGTTCAGAGGACGACTTGGGAGCCACAAAGGGCCAGAGCCTACAACAACTAATGGGTCAGTCAGGTGGCCATCGCTGAGCCTCCCATCCCCTTGGGAAGAAACCTACCTAGGCCATACTTGTCTGAGTAGTCCACCCACTTGCTGACCCAGAAGATGGGGATGCAGGCAGGATCTTCAGCCTCCTCTGCAACAGAAACAAAGAGACCACTGTCAGGAACAGCTTCCCCTTTGGTCTGCTTTATGGCCCATACCAGGGAAGCTTACTGGGCACTGCATGGGTTGTCAAAAGGCCTGGGGCCCCAGAGAAGGCACAGCAGGGCCTCTGTCACTAATAAGCCCAGACAAGCAACAGCACAGATGCCTAAGCAGAAAGTTACAGCACAGCACACTAAATTATCACAGGTACAGTGAGCACAAAACCCCAGGATTCATAGAGTTTAAATTCTAACTGTAGGAACAGACTAATCAAATAAGTACACTCCAAACCTATAAATTTCTTCTATCACTATAAGAATCAGATTATCTAGTTTTCCAGTTCAGATGATTAAGAAACTTTAAGAATTCCAAATATATTCAAATGTTATGTTCAATGTCTGCCACAAAACCATTATTTCAAATAAACTAAACAAAGAAAGAAACTGGAATATGTTGACTGAGAAGTGCTACAGAGAACTAATTATAAAACAGGCAAGGTTAAAAACTGCCACAGTGAGTGCCAGGGAGAGGCCATGGAGGTGATGCTGGAGCAGGGACTTGAAAGGGGCAAAGATAAGCCAGACAGATGCCTAGAGGAAGTGCAATTCCAGGGGGAGGGACCAGAAGAAGACTGGAGTCCAACTGGGTCTGTCTCAAGGAAGTGACAGGAATTCAGTGAGCAGAAGGATATCTTTGTGCAAATATATAGACGTAGCCTATTTAGGGTGCCAGAAAATGAAGTACTTATCAAGCAAGAAGAGATAAAAGACGGGAGCCATGCTACAGAGGCACTTGGATGTCAGGCTAACCCATTTGGGTTCTCATTTATAGGAAGTGGGAGAACCAAAGGTATAATGGAGAAAGGGCCTAGCTAAGTTACTACCACTCTGTTTGCCTTCTCCAGATATCCCAGGCTCCTGCAGTACTCACCTTGTCTCACCAGGCCCCGCTCTGCAGGCTTAGAGGCGTTAACACTGTGCAGCTGCTGCAGCATGTCACCAAGTTGGCACTCAACAGCCTCACTTGCCTCCTGAACCACTGGTTCTTCTTTCTCCCGGGGACGCTCAGGCAGAGGGTTCTCCATACCTAGGAAGATGACATGCTCGTCAGCTAGGTGCAAAAATGGGAAATTCAGGAGCGCAGGATTCCCTGCCATAGTTGGCACTCTTCTCAGAGAAAAGCTCTTTTAGCCACCACTGCTTTGGGAAAACAGAGTCAGTGCCAGTTATTAATGCAGCAGCTCTTGTGGCAGATGCATGGTGATCACTGTGAGATCACAGAGCTTCAAGTGCTCAGGCCTCTGACCCAACAGTGAGGCCTCACAGGACACTGGTCACTCAGGCAGGCAGCCTGAAGGCACCAGCGGCTCAGAACTACCCTGCTCTAAGCAAACAATTAGAGGCATTTTCAGCATTCAGAAAGATGAGAAAGCAAGTAAACTGCAGTCTATCAGCAGGAGGTATTCAATCAGTAGGCATTAAAGAGAAGTATATGATTTTGCCATTCAAAAATCTACTTTATGTGCTTATACATAACCAGACTCCAAAATGAAACTTATTGAAATTTTAACATTTGTTGTATTTTCGTGGTAGAAGAATTTTTATTATTTTTGCTTAATTATTTAATTTCTCCCTATGAACATGTGCTAATTCTCCTTACGTAACATAAAAAAGTTCTTAAAATAAGTTTTCGATTTAACCAAAATACTCTTTTATGACAAAAGCTAAATGTGAAAAAAATAAAGATACTAGAGATTTCATTTAAAACTTTAGCCAAAAAAAGAGAAGGAGATGAAATGGGTAAGAACAAGTCTGACCAAATCAGACAATCATTGAAAATGGATGAAGAACATGCAAGAATGTATAATGCAGTTTTCTCTGTATTTAGGTAAGCCTGAAATTTTTCATGACAAATATTTTTATAGTTCTATTATTTTAAAATTAAAACCACAAGAAAAAAAAAGCAATCCTTAAAATAACATGTTATATATTAAAGAATTCTAATTACTAAAATGTAGAAATGAAAAAGAAAAAAAATGTAGAAATGGAGAAAAAAGAAAAATCCCCATTATATTTTATACCGTAGTATTAGCATACAAGAGGTCCTGGGCTCAATCCTCAGCACCACAAAAGAAGAAAATAAGAAAAAGAATCACAGTAATAATTTCTGTAACTAACATCTACCCATTGGTACTAAAGGTAGTAGACCAGAGTTTAAGAAACAGGACAGCCTCGAAGCAATTCCTTGCAAGTTATCTACTGATCACATGGAGGAACAGTAACTTTCCAATAAAGAAATCCATATGATGACACTTTAACCAAGTGATCAAGTTTAACATCATCCATAAAAAGCAACATGGCCCATGATGTGACACACTGAGAATATTACTCATTTATTCTTGCCCAAAATGCACAGCCTCAATGTAGTCACAAGGAAGCACTAAATCCAAATTGAAGGATATTTTAGAAAGTAATTCTCCAGTGGTCTTTAAAGTGTCCAGGTCATGATGGACAAGCAAAGACTAAGGCATTGTTAGGGGCTGGAGACTGTTGGCTAAATGCTGTGCAGGATGTGGAATCAGATCTTGGCACAGGACATGGGATGCTAATGAGAAACCCTACTAGGTGCAGATATAGGCTGGAGTTCTTCTGGAGTGCTGTCTTAGTTTTGATAATTGTCCAGTGGTAAAGTGAGATGTTGACATTGGTTGAAAGTCCATGAAGAGTGTATGGGAACTCTCGCTTTTATTTGTTTTTCCAACTTTTATGTATAAGCCTAAAATTATTCTATAACAAAGACTAAAAGTAAACAAATGATACCTAAAAATTAATTGAAACATATGAACTTAAGTTGCACGATAAATTGGTGGTATATCCACACAGAAAAATAAAGAATCTCAAGCACCTTAAAAAAAAAACTAATCCTTTAAAACTGTCCTATATATAGAAATATATTCAAAGGACAAGGAAAATAAAACATTGTTTAGTAACAGGAACTATTCTGTGTATGTTGAAAAAATTTAAATATATTAATGTAAGGAAACAAACTTTTAAATTTAAGAGAAAAAAAAAAATATGTATATATATATATATATACACACAGCCAGGCATGGTGGCATACACCTGCAATCCCAGCAATCAGGAGGCTAAAGCAGGAAGGTCATGAGGTCAAGGCAAGCCTGGTGAGTGGGAAGAGGATATTTTTATAAGTACAAAATCAAAGAAGTAAAACTTTGTTAATATTATGTCTAAATCAGACACTTAAAACTAAAGAAAACCAATAACTACAGAGTAGGGCTCAGTGGCATAAACACCTGCTTTGCAAGTACACAGTCATTAGTTCAATCCCAGTACAAAAAAAAAAAAAATTACAGAGTAGAAAAGACTGTTACATGACAATATTGGATCAATGATACATGTCCTGACCTGATAATGATATCTGTCATGTACTGTGCTTATGTAAAAGAGTCTCATTTAGGAAACATACCCTGAAGTATTGAGAATAAAGGACAAGATATATAAATAGATATAGATATGGAGGGAGGGAGAAAGGGTAAAAAAACAGACACAGAGACTGACTGACCAATAAAGCAAATGTGGAAAAAACATTATTGGTGGATCTAAAAGAAGTGAGGGTACAGGAGTTCTCTGTATATTCCACATTTTCATAAGATTGAACTAATATTGGGCTGGGGATTTAGCTCAGCGGCATAAGCACCTGCCTTGCAAGCATGCGGTTGTGAGTTCAATCCCAGGTACTGATTTAAAAAAAGAAAAAAAATTGAACTAATATCAAACTAAAATATTAAAAACTATAAGAATCTGAAATATAAACTTAAGGTTCCCACACTAACATGTATTTGCTATTTCTGTCCTCTGAAGAGAACAGAAATAGAGAAACCTAAGCAGTAGCAAGTAATTTTATAAGAAAATGTCCATCTTTTCTAAGAGATATGTAATGAAGTGTAAAAGGGTAAAATGGCAGAGTACTGGTCTTTTACAACATTTCAAAGGAACAACAAAGAGCAGATAAAGCAAATGTGTAAAATCTTGATAACTGTGGGTATATGAGAAGGTCTATTATATTATAAGCAGCAATCCAAAATACAATTTTTAAACTTTTAAAAAACTTATTACAGAAGAAGATGCATTGCCAAGAATGAATGGTAAGTGTGTTTGAAGCAGAGGAGGATTATCCTGAGGGAAATTAATGGCAATGTGTCTTACACTGCAAAAAAATTGTTAATAGTCACCATATCCTTTGATCACCCCTGCTATGTTTTACACATACCATGAAATTTTTCCTACCTTTTTAATGAGCCACACAAGAATCATGTTAAGACAAGTGATCAAAAAGATTGCTTTTTCAGGGTTGGCATTCAATCTATTTTCTTCTTAGACCCAATAGGCTGATCCAGCTACGCTAATGTCTGTCTTTCCTAATATGGGATAAAAGGGAACAGGAACCAAGATTCAAGAACAAAGAGGCCTGTCTCACTCCACAGGCAAGCTCTGAAGACCAGGGAGCAAGCCACACATACAACTCCAGCCTGGGTTCTCCGGTCTCTGCCAGCTTACCCAGACCATTTTACCTTTATTGAGGACTGTGAGAGGCTTCCGGTTGCTGGGGTCCAGATTGCTGGGAGCTATTGAAAACCTTGGTGGAATGGTGAGGCAGGTGATGGGGAGGCGAGCTGGAATGTAGCCGGAAGTGAAGAACTCGTCGTTAAGCAGCTCATGAATTGGTGGGCGGGCAGTGGGGTCTGTCTGTAGCATCTTCTGAATGAGGGAGGCAGCCACAGGGTTGATGTGCTGCAACAAAGAGAAAACCTTAAGTAGGATATGACAGGGACCCCAGGTGTAGCATTATCACAAAGGGCCTGCAGCCCAGCTCGGCCCCTCAGCCCCCAATCCTGTCTTCAAACAAGCCATGGTTCAGGGTCATAAGCAATGCGAAGTTCTCCACAACTGGTTTTACTGAATCCATGAGTGTCTGCCTAAATTATGCAAATGATCATTTTGCCTTCCTCTTGATACTGGAGATTAACTTAGGGTAATATTTTCCCCTGAATTTGCCTTGCACACTTACAGTTGCACATAGGCCTTGAGATCCTAAGATCTGTGTTTAAATCCCAATTCTGCCTCTTAATACCAGCCATGACAAGTAACCTGGGTTTTCTAGGGTCTTTATATCTGCACCTACAAAACGACGACACAGCATGAGCTTGAATCTCCTAGGAAGACTCACTGGAACATCACCTAGCATAGGTCAGAGGTATAGTAACAGCCCAGCATTCACTGTGTTTACTATGTACCAGGAAAGTGTTCTAAGTACTTTCCATATATTAACTCATTTGGTCCTCTCAAAACTATCTAAGGGGCATAGATCTCTATCATCCTTCACTTAGAGAAAATTGAGGCACAGGACATTAAATCCCATGTCTGAGAATACATACAGTAATCACACCTACCTAACCTAGCATGCTGTCTGACAGTGAAATAACTCTTTGTGACATATTTTCTCCAAATGTCCTTGCAGAAATGTGACTCTGGGTTTCACACAAGTCAAGAACATCAAACTGCAAAGTGGCTGTGTACCAGGCTTCTACTTTAAATCCATTTATGAAGCTGGGCATGGTGGTGCACACCTGTAGTCCCAACACTTGGGAGGCTGAGTGGGGAGGATCACTGTGAGTTCAAGATCAGCCTGGTTACAATGTGAGCTCAAGGTCAGCCTGAACTGCATAGTAAGACCATGTCTCAAAAAAGACAAAAAAAAAAAATCCATTTATGCCTGTGATTATAAAAATGAACACCAATTTGTCACTGGGATGCCCTTGGTGTCATCAGTTCACAATTCCATCAGCATCTACTGTATGCAAGGCATTCTGTGAATCTATGAACTCTTTCCCTCTAGAAAAGCTTACATATATGTATGCATCAACTTTTGCAGGCAATTTCAGACACAGACTCTTAAAGCTGTTGTCTAACCCTAGGGATAGGACTGATTTATCTCTGTCCAGTATATAGCTTCTGGGGACTAGTAAAATGAAATAAATTTAAATTTAAAGTGCTATTAGTCACCTTGGGAATACTGTATTCATTCTTCTTGATGCGAAGGTAGGTCTCTTTTAGGCAAGACGTCTCAAAAGGTGGTTTACCAACTAGCAGGGTATACCTGTAAAAGCACAAGGTGGAACTGGCTCATGGGTAGGGAAAACCCAGAACAGAAAGAACTGCCTTAGGGACACAAAGGAAAATAGACATCCTTTGGACACTCACTAACTCACAGGATCCTGAGGACAATATCTAAATCTGCTTAGTAGCCCCCAGAATTATTGGTTGGATCAACTCTCAGGTAAATGCAGGCGAGAACTGGATTTCAGTGGGCCAGGCAATGTATAGCTCTAGCCCGCAGTGATCAATAACTCTGTGCAAGGGCCTCAGAGGCCACTCAGCAACCACAACAAGCCAAAGTGAGTGGGCCACCTATTCCTACAGAAGAAGCTCCATGGTTAGTGTTCTGTACTTAAAACTTTTAGTTTTTATTTGAAAAAAAGCGCCCCACTGCAAATAAGTATGAAAACCATTGCAATTCATGTCAAAATCTCCAGCACTCAGACCAAAAAAAGAAAAGGTAAATTTTAAAAACACCCAAACTTCTGCCCCCCCCCACCTTCCTCCTCCACTGGTCTTGATCTAGACACTGCAGCCCCTCTTTAGACAGCTGTAATTCCAGGCTGAATATCTCCCACCCAATGTGGATCAATGTTTCTAAATTATGCATGAGACTCCTCCATGAGTCTTGTTAAAAAATCCAAACTGTGATCCAGTAAGTAACCTGGGTCCTAGAGTTCTGCACTGTAACAAGCTCCTAGATGCTGCTGGTGTTGATCACATTTTGCGTAAATAGCAAAGGGCTAGTGCGAAGCTGTGGAGGCCTCTGTCCTCCTTCTCTAGACTCACAGCCCCTACAAGATACACCAAAGTGACAAGGAATAACATGGAAGTTAGGCTCTGTTTGGGGACAAGGAGGAGGATTCTGTAGAACAAAATTTCCATTAAGCAGAAAAAGCTATAGTATAAGGTCAGTCAGGTAAGATGTCTCAAAAGGGCCCCTCTGAGGGTGTACAGCTCCTGAGATCAACTTCCAACTTACATGATGCAACCAATGGACCACACGTCCACCTCAAAACTGTGTCCTTTCTTGCTCAGCACCTCAGGAGCTATGTAATTAGGAGTCCCACACAGGGTCTTCTTCCGCTCCCCATCATATTCCACTTTGGTTGCCAATCCAAAATCCCCTGGGATAGAGGGAGAAAGAGAGGTGCTCAAATGCCAGCCTCTACCATCTGTCAATGCAGACAGCTGGCTCAAGCTTGACCTTCAAGCAAGCACAAGTGTCATTTGATCCCATAGCCTCTGCTACATGTATGCAGCAAGATTTGCCCAAGAATTCTCCCACTGCCTAACTCTAGAGACAGGCCTCCCATTGATCTTCCTCATTCAGCCCCTTAGAAAGGAGGACTATACTTCTACAAGAGAGCTGACAGGGACAGCAAACCAAGTGTCTTGGGAATCAAGCAAATAAACTTCAAGATTGCCACTTGGCAAGTTTGCAAACAAATGATAGAGCAATGGGTACCATAGCAAATCAGAGGGGAGTCTAAAAGAAACTATTGCTTTTCAGCTCAGCAAAGAGACATCACAAAGAAATGCTGTTCCTTTGTTGTTTTTAAAGGAGCTCCAGCCAGAGGTTTAGCTCAGCAGTGTAAGTGTCCCCCTGGCAAGCACAAGGTCATGAGTTAACTCATGAGTTCAATCCCCGGCACAATAAATAAATAAATAAAAGAGTTCCGATGCAATTTATTAGGTCAAGCCTTCCAATTTAAAAAAAAATGGAAACTGATTGGAGGTCTGACTACATGGTTGAGTGTTTGCTTTGCATTCCTGAGGCACCGCTGGAAACTAATTCGAATTCTTTTTCAAAAATACTATTTGGCAGAAACAAGACTCATGCATCTGAAGGGAAGATGCTGGCTTGTGGGCACTTGTTTTAATTTTTCTGTACTAAAGAGACATCTAAAAGCAAATAGTCTAGACTTTCTTCCTTTCTCTTCCTCCCTCCTTACCCTCTGGTTTCCTTTCTTACAGTCCCCTCCTCATTCCCACCTCTTTAACTATAATAACAGCACCCTGTGGGACCAGCATCTCACCTATTTTCACCTCCAGATCCTCGTTCAGAAACAGGTTGCCTAGCTTGAGGTCCCTGTGTATAACCCGATTTCGGTGTAGGTACTGACAGCCCAGGACGATCTGTCGCAGGTAGTAGCGGGCCTCAGGCTCCGTCAGGGCCTTCCTCCTCTTGTGCAGCTCCAAGAGGGACTGAGAAGGGAAGCGGAAAGTGGAGGCAGTATGAGACCCAGGAGGTTGCTTACTGGGTAAAGAAAGCCTAGAGCTACAAACAGGTGCGTCAGGGGATGAAGGAGTCTTGACAGGTCCTTTCCCGTCTTCACAATTTCTTCAGGACCCTCCCTGAACAGTGGTCATAATCATTCATAATACGCCTCTCCTACTGGGTCTCTCCATTACCTAGGGTTCCTATC